>OY783231.1:64424579-65024579 GCA_963678685.1 Patella ulyssiponensis | reverse complement strand
TGTATATGTATGTGACAAGGAGTAGGGTCACCTGTCCAACCTCATGGGCTTTCTCTGGGGACTCTGGAGAATTGAACTGTGTGTAAGTACCGAAATGACTTGTTTTGTGTTGAGTGGACTTTAAACCCCATTTCTCTCACTCTCATTAAATGCTTTAATTGTATACTATAAAGAACAAATTTTAATATATAAATGCACAATGTATTGTTTTGTATATATTACTTACTATGTATATATATATTGTATGTGCTTAGCTTTAAAATACTGTGGTGTAAAGTTTTCAAATTTAATATATAAACAATAAACATGTATATATAATTTATTGAAGTACAAACTATTTTATATAATCATGTGTATATTATATATGTATCTTAGGTCAAGGGCACAGCAAATATATTTGTTCACTTAGTAGTGAATTATTCTCAGCAACCTGATCACTACTGCTTCATTCATTTTAATAGCTGTAAATATCATATTTATGAATAATAATATACAAAAGTAATACAGAAATTCAATCTGATTAAAACACAGATCCTGTTTCATTTCGTCTGATATAGTTCAAAATTTACCAAACTAAGATCTGGAAGAGTTGTTATATAACCTGCGTTCTTGTTCAATGAGGGATTTAGCCAATGAAAATGTCTGTTACAGCGAGTTCTTATCGCAGGATGCACAGAACTGGGTATCCTTCTAGAAACATCAACTCTGTTATCTGTGTAAACTTTCAAAATATATTTCAAAAGTAGTATCAGGTGCCTACTAATAGCTTCATGAAGAGCATTCAATTACATATTAATGTCAAATAAAATGTAAGCTTATATGTTTTGTCATCAAATAATACAATTCAAGTAACTTGTGTATATTCTTCACTTCTTTCAAGTATTGTTCATGATGTGGAAATATCGGAGGTAACCCATCACATTTTGTAGGCCAAATTAACTCTGAAGTTCTTTGATAAGTATGCATATTGATTGACATATTTGAGGTATATAATAGCACAGTCGGCTTTAGGAGGTGTGGCGCCAAATTAGAAACGTGTTTGAGCTGTGCTGATGTGATTTCGCTCGTATATTCCGGACATCTCCGACGCTATTTTACAAACTGCCTGCTTAAATAACGATAAGAGTTATGTCTCTTTAATTTCAGTAAAAAATGTCCGACAAAACAATTTTTAAAATCCTATCACTTGTTGGAAGGTTCACAACCAAAATCTGTCTTAGCTAAATGATTTATTGAAAATGACCAGAAATAGCTACTTATCATTACTTGGGTTCAAAACGTACTTAGGTATGAGGTAGTTTACCCAAGTATACGCCCTACGCACAGGGCCCTATTGGAAGCAATTGGTCTACTTTAAATAAAGACGACTATGTACATCAGTTCTATGGATAAATAAGAGTATTTAAAAGTAAATGAGAATGAGTAATTTAAATCAATTTTCTAGTGTTTATCATATTTTAAGATGTTTGTTTCTGTAATATATTGTAAAGATATGGTAAATCTTTGTTTAAATCTTGTTATTTTCATCCTGTTGTGTTATTGTCTGTATTTTTTGTCAAATATTAAAATAATTTTAAATAGTAGTAGAAGTGTGTTTTGTAATTCTATAATACTATATGTGACCGGTGACAGAACCAAATGAGTCATTGGGGTACAAATAGTATTTGAGTTATGCAATATATTCAGAAAGTACATGCTATCAATGATATATAAAATGTAAAGGTTGGGGGAAAAGTATAAACGTTATGCACAAACAAAGTTGAAATAAAGCCATGGCGCGATTGTCGCAGAACTTGAGAAATATTATTCTTTTACCCCAAGTGACTCATTTGGCTGTCACCGGTCACATAAAAGGTTAGTGCATCTAGTCAGACACATTCTGTTTTGTATATCGCGGCTATTGCCCAAAACTGGTCGAAAGTTACGGTCTGAGGTTAATAATTGTAAACTGAGTATTGGACATATTCTGTATGGAGATTGTCGGAACAGGTCGTTTGTGGGGGAGCCGAAACATCCGAGGGTGGGGTGTCTGGGGTCTTCCCTCGATAAAACGTTTGAAAATCAGGTGCAGAAACGATTCTGACAGGCTACCAGTTACAATCAGATCAAGATATGGCACCGGGTACACACATATCAATTGTTAAAATCGGCGAAGAGTTGAAGCGAGAAGGATGTACGGAAAACATTTTAAAGGACATTCAGCAAAAAAAAAAAAAAAAAAAAAAAAAAAGAAAGAAAGAAAGAAAGAAAGAAAGAAAGAAAGAAAGAAAGAAAGAAAGAAAGAAAGAAAGAAAGGTCAGTGGGGAAATTGGCCCTTGTTTTTGCACCCATAACCCCTGGTCAATTGCCGTCGCACGCCTTGGAAAGTCTGTTGACAAATATGATTTTTGGGTAATTGATTACTGTACTGGCGCTGGTTCAGTGACGTCACATGATTAGTGATACAATTTTGGTCAAATTTCTGGTACTCATCGTGCTAAACGTTTAGAAACAAGTATATATACCACCCAACTTGCATTTTCTTGCTTTACTGTTTATAAACAGTTAAGAAAAACACTTTATGAAATTAATACAAAAACCGGTCGCACATTCATTGAATCCTCAGAATAAACATGGCCCCAAAGTGCTCTTATGTTTATCTGTCGGCGGTGACTGTGTAGTGCTTCAGTTGATGAAATCGTTCATGCCGGGAAGTGCGTCATATAGAGTTAATACAGCAATACACAATAAAGATTGGTTAGCATATGTTTACAATCCAAGTGAGAAGTGACATCGGGTGTTCTAAAAAGAGCATGCCGACCGAGAAGTACCATTAGTTAATGCTAGGTACGAGTGGATTGCACCTATTGAGCATACGATCTCCTTCGATTGAATCACAGCTCGAATTGTGATAGTGGGAACTCAGCATTGAGTGCAGGAGTTATTTCAAATATCAATAATTTGGAAATTCTTTCATCCGTTGATATATATTGGGTTTGTTGGAATCCGATTTTCAGACACGACGAGTTTCCTATTCACAACAAATTAGCCAATTCATGTAGAAAATATTCTATTAATTCGTTTGTTGCCTCACAATAATCATGCCGTGTCATGAATTAATAATGAAACAAGTTCAAAACTAAATAAAAAAAGTTTATTGCCAAAAATACAAAATTAGAAAAGAAAGAATCTAAAAAAAAAACAACATTGCACAACAATTTGATAAACATGACCTAAGATTTCACAAATCAATTTTGACTTTCAAATTAAAATAAGAATAAAATATTAGTAAAACCGAACCTTATTTTAAAACGATGTAATGTAAACTGTTGCGTAGCCAGGATTTCCGAAAATGGTGTTGGGCTTGATTTGGATAAATATTAATAAATAGAAATACATAATTATGAACAATTTAAATTCGTGAAGGTCAATCTTGCTTTTGATATTAGTTCCCTGTAGTTTTGGGGAGCATCACATGACGTGGTTAATGCTACATATTGCCCCCCCTGCATCATTTGCAACAGCAAATCTTGGTACACATAAACGGGAAATAACAAATAAATAAAATTCAATACAACATATGTAAATAAAATGAAATAATAATTTACAATGACTATAAAACAATTCAGATTTATACGATGTAGAAAATATCTATTTACAAAATGGTTTTTCGAAGAAAAGAAATGCGCATGGTCATACCAAGAGTTAGTCTCGAATACCAGACTACCGGACTAGATAGTATAACTTACAATAACTTTAGATTTTGTTGTCCGCATATACCGTACCAAATTTGTACATCCGCATATACCGTACCAAATTCCTGGTATAGTAGACTTGGTCAACCAACGGCCCTCGGACAGAAGTCCCCAGACCCCATATTAACCGACATCCTCGGTATCACCAGTGGTCTCATCCTGCTGTAGAACGGAATGAGATCACTGCGGATATCGAGCATGTTTAATCGAGAGAGCACAGACAATGTTGTTCAGGGTAATGGAGACTAGTCAAATAAATAACATAAATTAAAGACGAGGACATAAAAGACTAACCACGGCAATAACATAAATTAAAGACGAACACATAAATTCGCGAAATTTCACAAAATGAATTATCGGGGCTCGTTCCCACACCGGTTCTTGAACCAAGCTGCACTATATGTTTTAGGATAACCATCTTCTACATATCTTTTATTCGGGTTAAATTTTCTATACCTGTAAAAATAACAAAAATATAAATACATATAACGGAACAAGAGTGGTACAAAATATAAAAACTGTGGTACACATTAGTTTATTTTACAAAATTATTCATTAAACTTTAAAGTAAAATGGTTTGAGTCAAGGGTATTTTGATTTTGAAGATCTTGATTTTTCGATGTTGGCATGTTAGGCGGGCAAGTGCGGAAGAATCCTGCATAAAGGTCAATAGAAATATTTCTTCAGATCAATATTTGTTTATGCACGATAAAGATTAAGCCCCCGAATTCATAGCTTTCACCGCATACATATCCCCGCAATCGGAACACAATATGAATGACCACGTACGCCCATTTACCGCGACGAACATAACGAAGGAAGCATAGTGGCGATTAAGAAATTATGATTAAAAAACAACTTACTTGAGTCCTTTAAAGAAATAAATATAACCATCACTATGTTTAAATGCCGCTTCCAGACTATCAGGAACTCCTGTCCAGAACTCATTAATATTCATCGTTCTTACTATAATCTCTCTTTGAGGATCCCACTGCCAGAAATATCGATGCTGAAATCATACAAAAATTAAATCTATATAGCTTCCCCTCAATGGTCGTTGTTATGATTCAACACTACTATATATGTAAGCGGGATTACCCCCCCCCCTCCGCCCCGGTTATTGTCTGATAAAAACCATAATCATATCATTCTATGGAACATACATTTATTGAGTGACGATTCAGCTAGGATTTCCTAGTCTTTTCAAGTAATATCCACTTTTTAAATTAGAATATAATGTCATTGAAACCGCAAATTGGAGATACTATGGGATATGAAATATACTTACCCCGAAGAGGAACAGGGCATTTTGTATATAATTATCACTGTACCACATGGCAGCATGGGGTTTCTCAGGGAAGTTTGTCATATCAATAATTTTAGGATAGCCAGCATCTAATTTGAAATATGTATATCTCCATAACATACTTCCTGAAATACAAAAATATTATTCCATAGAGTTGCATGGTAAAATGTTCCGATTACGTGTAATTAACCCTCTGTATTAGCCCAGTTGGATCAGAACAGTAGGGCTTTAAATCCCATCTCATTTCACGTGTACTTAAGGGTTAAAGGTGCTTTGTGAAACGCAACTAAAGGGTAAGTCATCAAGTAAGTTGCCATCGTAAAGTAACAAATGAAAATTTACCAAATGATCATGGTAACGGAACGACCTATGTGTGGCGCGTTGTAGTAACTCCGCCCCTCGTATATTCGTGTTCTCATTATTAACTTTATAAAAGGAGACAAAAAAAGCGTTGGATTAAAATAACATTAGTCATTTCAAACAGTGCGTTTGGGTAAAATAGCACTTGGATAGAGACCGAGTTGGTGACTAATCACTTAAAACAGTTGAAAATATGTATGATCACATTTTAGTTGGTGACGTATATATGCACTAGTGACAGGAAATTGTCTCTTGGTTGAAGGTTACTTCAAATTCAATGACTCGTCTTCCCATTACTTACTTACTCGCCCAATATATTGGGTGTTTCCGATTGCAGTAGTGAATGATATGTTAAAACTGATAAGCTGATTTGAACTAAAAGATAATGCTTTATTTGTCTGGGTAAACTGATACCCATTTTATTGCTACACAATTTTTGAGACATTCTTAATAATTGCTGTGTCACTGCCGTGTCTGCAGTATCGGTAATACAACTTCATTGCACCGGTGCGACAAATCAATTGGAATTGGTAGTTTCCAGTTTACGTATGAAATGGTCTTGTCTGAAACCTTTCTCTACAATAACAATAAGCCAACCGCCACTCGCCACTGATCTTTGTCTTTGGAGTTTACAGTAATAAATGTAGATGAAAGTGAATTATTACCTTTAAACATGTAGGTTTGTCTGGCTGAAGGAGAATATGTAACAGCTCTTATTCTACTGGGGGCACCAGGAAACACAGAAGTAATAAGTTTAGGAAAACCACTGACCAGACCGTTCTCATTCATTTTATAAATCTTGTTTCTACGATAACCATACACGGCTCCATCTGGACCTAAAATCATAACATGGTTTAAATAACATAAATAAGAAAGAGAGAATATGTGTGTATTATTTCGCTCCGAGAGACCATGATATTGGACCTCATTAAACTATTCCTGGATATACAATATTGGTACAATCACGTATTTCGTAAATAGTAGACGTCACAGATGTGTGGAAACAGAAATAAGTAAATACCAACCTAAGTCTATAGCGTCCATTTTCATATCACAGTAATCGGGTCGTTCTCCTCTTGGTGTTGTTGTTGGTGGTGGTGTTTCAGTTGTTGGATTTGTTCTTACACGTGGATTGGCACCTAAAGATAAATCCAACTAATATGTAATTGTTACATACGGAGATACAAGTTTATAAAGGTCGGTAACTCGCATTGTAAATGTAATCTATCTAATTTTTCGATTCATACCACACTTTTACACGAATTGATACATTTTGAAATGATAGAAAAGCGCTGCACCATATGGTTTAAGCAATGCACCTAACACTTTTCGACGACTTACCATAAAGAAACTGTATAGCTCTCACATCATCGTCCTCTAGTTTCAGTTTAGGAGAGTATTTATAGTATGGTGCCATGAGAGCGGGGTTAATTTGAGAATGGCCCAAACCCAGTGCATGGCCAAATTCGTGAGCTGCAACGATTTCTAAATTGCTGCCATCATCTCCCTGTAGGGTCCATTTCTCGCCTTCATCAAAATGGGCATCACCATTGAGGGGCTGATCACCAGGTCGGAAAGCGTGGGCCAATACACCACCTAAAATAAACCAAGTAGAATATTAATTATTAATAATGTATTTGAAAAAGCAGAAGTTATCGTTTATAACAGCTTTGTCCCGAAATGACCTAGTTTGTGTCGAGTGGACGTTAAACCTCATTTATCTCTATATATAACAGCTAACGTCAGTAAGATACAGCATGTCACCACTTCACTCCCCAGAGGGCAGACCGTATAACTAATATCTACGCACCAAAATGACCAGTAATTTTCAGTAATGTATTAATCATTGTTTCAAATGAACACTGTACCAGTTTACAGACTCGAATTAAGTTATGCTCTTTTAGTACTAAATTTAAATGCATAATTAGTTCCAACTAGTTACCAGGCCAAGAGAGCAAAAATTAACAAATTATCTACGAATTATACGACAATTAATACACCATTTACATCTAAATGAGTGTTTAATCTTTAAACTGTATTCACCTATACATATTAAACAATTTTATTTAACAACACCCCAGGTCAGATTCGTAACATCATATGTTAATTCTAGAAGGTGATTTATTCGCGATATTTTAAATGAAAACTGTTGAAATCGCAAATAAAGTTTTTAACTTCTTTTGGAGTATCATAAATTCAAAAAATTATATCCTTATAGTTGACAATCATATAAAACAAATCACAGTACTGTGCAATTGGTCCAAAGTGAGGCTTGTTTGATCATTATAGAGATAGTAGGTATTCCATTACAACGTTAATTTGTCAATTATAAAATTTGTTTGTTCTTTTGATCTATGAATAGGAATAATGACATTATCATGATCATCGTTGAATTCAATTAGACTTGCACGTTAACTTTGTCATTATTGCATTTTTTTTTTCATTTTGACACTGTGCTTTAACGTACTATAATTAATGGATATTCATGGCTTTGATCCAGTCTTTATTGTATAAAGAAAACTATTCAGGGTTATTTAACTATCCCGTTCTCTGACTGGCCGATACGGAAAAATAACATCGTTTTGAAACGCAAGCTATGGCGAACAAAAATACTTAAAAATAAGGATCAAGTAGAAGCAAAGCCTACCTCTTCCATCAAATCTGTTATATGCGCCATCACCGTGGTCACCATAAGCAAATTTGATCTCAATATCAGCGACACCTTCTGTATATTTAAATTCTAATGGTGTAACTTCAGCCCAATGATCCAAAGCCTTCTGTATGACCGCTCTACAAGTTAATAAAATAATTAATTAAATATTTTTTTTTAAAGAAATATGAAAATGTGCTCATATATGTTATGTCGTACATTTCAATCGGTATATTTTGTGTATTTTTATGGCCTTATTGGGCTTGCTTTAACAATGAAAATAATTTATTATGTAAACCTACAGTTGTTCCGATCCCGATAGTTGTCTGGTATAAGATACAGGCTTCCATGTGATAACATTCTTATTCCATTTTGTACCTAGTAAAGTAAACAAAACACAAACGTAAATAAAGGGTATCTATATTAAAGTCACGATGTTTTATTAATAAATGATTAATCTGATAACTTATGGATAGGTCGACAGTCCATTTCTTGATATTGACGGCTTTTATTGACTTTGTTTTAAAAAAAAAAAGATTCAAAAACGTGATTAATGTTACGGTAATTATTATATACAATTTCAGCAGTCTAATATTCAAAATTCGTAAAAATATAATCAGCTATAATGGTTCCAATCTATAACTCACCTAAAGTAGTGAAAGACAGTGGTGAGTTAGGATCAAAGTGTTTACTCGTATTTCTAATGATATCAGGGAAACCACATCTTGGTGCTTTCATTTTATTCAGAGTATCCTGGTCGAGATAACCAGTTTCTGCCAAACCATTAAATTTCTGGAAATCTCTGGAATAAAAACAACAATGACCTAATACACACTATCTGCAATGGTACAGACACTTAAAAGATGGTAAAAGCTAAAGCTATTTGAGAGAGCGTTTAATTTATTCACAAGAAACTTGCCCCTTTTAATATACATGTATAACCTAACCATATGCTGATGTAGATTCCACTTACCGTACAGATTGTAGGATTTCAAATTCAGAATGTGAAACCCCCGGTGTATGAGAAGATCTTAAGTAACCATATTTTTCTAGAAATTCCTGTAAAAAATCGAACATATATCAGATAATTACAGACCGATTTATAGAAAAATCAATGAAGTGTAAATGAGTTGAGCGTCCTATACCGACTGGGCTAAATGATTTATAGAAATGAAATGTAAAGGAGTTGAGCGTCCTATACCGACTGGGCTAAATGGAGACGGCCATACGGATTATGCCCGGACAGCCGTATTACAGCTTACATTTTCAAATCCCAACCTGGCAATAGTTATTTTACGTGCATACAAATGTATACACGAGATTAGACGTTGCACCTTGGCAGACCCTCCGGTCTGCATTGGAATTATAGAACTATATGATATATGGTATGATAAAATGATTAAATAATAGTTCATAGTATGAAGAATAATCTACGGTTGATGGTCATTTGAAGTAGATATTATTAAATGTGAATTTCAAATCTACACGAATTAGGAAAAAAATGTTTATACAATGAATATTTTTCTACTTAATATAGATTATATTAAATTTCATAAATTATATCACGTTCATTTCTTTATTTATGAAATATTATTTGGATACAATTTTATGATTTGGATACAATTTTATAATTTGGATACAATTTTATAATTTGGATACAATTTTATATTTGGTTTATTGTATCAAAATTTTATAATTCGTACCAAAATTTTATAATTTGTATCAAAATTTTATAATTTGTATGAAAATTGTAAAACTAGAACGACAATTTTATAATTTATATCAAATTTGTATCAAATTTTTATAAATTGTATCAATTTTTTATAAATTGTATCAAATTTTTATAATTTGTATCAAAATGAATTAAAACTAAGCTAAAACAAATAATATAATTTTCTGAAATGTTTGATGATAAAATATAAACTTACGGCAGAATCAAACAGCTCATCGGCTGATTGAGTAGGAAAACTGTCTCTCCCTAGCAACGCTTCACCTAAACTCGCCCCGTAAGCAACAGAAATCATACACAATGCAGACAGAAGTCGCCACATTTTTATACACCTTTCGATCGAAATATCTAATATTTTTCTGTAGATAGAATGTAATATCAATTCATAAAATTATAATGAATTACACGATCTGTGAGGCCTTAATATACCCCCAATCATCTAAAATCCAACCAATCGCAGCATCGATTACAAATTTTTATTTGTCATTCGGGATGAACCACCGCTTCGGATATGGGTTTTCCGGTTTAGATATACATTAGCTGAACTTACGGAGTGCCCTATATGGAGTTTACATTTAAGACCACTTTAGTTGTAGGTTGTTTTATTTCATTGATAAATTGAGTAAAATATGTTGAATGATTCAAATCACGCTCGAGTGATTAAGGTCCCTTCGACCCACGAGATTGTTTACAATCAGTTTGACAATAGGCACGTGACATAATTACGTATCTTTAACTCAATGAACTCTCAAAATTACAAATGTCACATTTTCTGCCGCATTAAGAAGTAAAGAATAATGGGAACATTGACTAGTCTAATGGAGACCGGTTGAAATAAATTAATATAAAACTAAATAAACCAAATGAATTGATGACACCTCATCTATTTTCAAGATCCCGAGCATAATAAAAAAAACAAACATTTGTTCATAGTTCGCTGACAGACATTATCTAATATGAAATCGTGCATTAACGCAGTGCCGCATGTAGGATTTTAAAGGTGGGGGTGCAGCAGGGTGGTGGGGCGCCATAGCCTCCACGTTAGTGATATAAGAAAGTTTGGATCAGGGCAAACGAACCCATTGGCGTGTGGGCGTTCTTTAAAACCGACCGACTGATCAGTGTCTTAAGAGCATCACTGTGTGATCATAATCAAGTGTATTATTTAATAATTGAAAGATTGTCAAATTATTTTTTTTTTGGACGGGGGAGGAGGCGTCATTTCTCGAGGCGCCTTATTTTTCTGGGGGTGCAATGTACCCCCTGCACCCCCGCTAGATACGGTCCTGCTTAACGTGCACATAAATCATACTATACACAGGGAGAGAGAGAGAAATAGGGGGTGGGGGTACGTTAACAAACTAGGTCATTTCGGGATGAACAATTGGTTCAATTTTATTACAATAATTCGCTGGCGCTTAGTAGTCATTAGCGGGGGAAAAACCACGAGGTTGTGCAGGCGACCCTTCTCCTTGCAACGTACAAGCAGGGATTCGAAACCACGCCATTTGACTCAGTGACAGACCTTGTGAAAAAACGCGAACCATCCGTCCCCCAGTCCCCCAGTATACAAAGAAGCACACATAGTATAAAAATACAGTATGCAAGAAACAGCAGAGAGGTGGTGGTGTATTCTATGACCGTTGGGGGGAGGGGGGACACATACTGTTTTTGTAGTGCACGTAAAAGACCAAACGGAAGTTGGTCGGAATTGGAATATATAAGCGGAAATATCATCCTATTTTGTTAACAATTTTTTTAACAATGTTAGTCTCAAAACGAATGAATTATTTCAGTGAGGAGAAGTTCGAGGTCTTCATTTCCTTTTAGCAAGTGTACTTTGAACCGTAATAGACATAGTGTCCAAAAAAAATTCGTACTTTGGTCAAACGTAGTAAAGAGTGGAATTTTAATCATTACACCTATTGACTTTTATTATATTAATAAATCTAGGCATATCGATGACCAGATCCGTGCATGAATAATCAAAGGAGAAGCTTCCATAAAGGGGAATAATCAAATCATCCTAAGATCAAACCCCGGTGCAGTCTCAAAGGTCATCCTGTTACGATTTCACCACAAACGAAATTAGGTCCATCCCAGGATATAAATATTAATAAAATATAAAAGATGGAATTATTAATAGAAACTAGGAGGATGTTATTAAGCGTAAGCTGTTGATGGAGAATAACAGGGTTAAGGAAAGGTGCGGGGACCATTTCAAATAATGGTGCAAGAGTTTATATCGTTTTTCTAAGCTGTTCCTCATAGGGTTACAAAGCAGCTGCCCCATTCGGTGAAACCGGTGAACGATGTAGGGTCTGCATAACGAAAAAACGTGACAATACGTTAAATATCCCCAATGTGTTGGAAATAAAAGTAGGTTTTGGTGCCACTGTCCTTTAAGTACACTTCAAGGCGTATTCCCGTCTTCATCAGCTCAACTGGAACAGAAAAAATATAAATGCAAGTAATAATTGTATCAAATACGTATTGTATCAAATATTAAAGTCCACTCGATTTCTAAAACATATGTATGACCAATCCATTCGTAATTTTGCCATCGGACAAGGTCCACCACCTCCAGGAGCTAAACCTCAAACGCAACATTTTTCATAATTTTCGAAATTAGAATTCAACATTGGTCCTTTTCAATCAATATCGACGTTGTTAACTTGCAGTGAAAATATAAGATCCTAACATCTAATATTTAAAACTTAATGAACATTTTAAATCAGTTCACTAGTCGTGTATCCTATGGTTGCGGGCGCCAATTGCAATGAAGAAAGCAAAACATATACCACATTACAATAAATCACTTTGTATACAATCATATTACATTAATATGCGCTTTTCGACCCGGGAGTTTGGTCACTTTGGGTGGCCGAATGATTAACGTGTTGGATCACAATAAGGGTCGCGTATCCAACCTCGTGTGTTTTCTCTGGGCCCGCCGGTTTCCTCCCACTGCTAAAGTAACCATATGTTACTTCTGAAATGACCTAGCCTGTGTTTAGTGAACGTTATCTCTCTCTCTCTCTCTCTCTCTCTCTCTCTCTCTCTCTCTCTCTCTCTCTGACTTCAGGAATAATGAAGACGGGCTCACAATATAAATAAATCATCAGAGTGTTATACCATTACAAACAATTTTGTTAAAAAGTTAAAATGTTTGATTCAAACATGATTAATAAGACATATTGGTGAGTGTTAGGCTACGTTCCCTTATTACTCATAGCGGCCCCACGTAATGTCAAGTGGCAAGATAATAACGCTTGTCTTCCAAATAGTTTACACCCAGTGCCGTTTCTTGGGTTTTGCTTTTAGAATATAATGCGATATTAAAGGGTGTATATGGCTCTATTCTTTCTTATAATAAGGGAAAATAGAAAATAGGTCTAAAAGGAGAGAGAGAGAGAGAGAGAGAGAGAGAGAGAGAGAGAGGAGGGGGCAGGCGACCCTACCCCTTGTCACGTACAGTCGGGGATTCGAAACCATACAACAGTTGACTCAATGACAGGCTTTATGATACAGCGCGCACGTGGTAAACCCTTCGGGCATCCAACTACCCCCCCCCCCCATCCCCCGAAGTCGGAGCAGAACGGTATGGCGTTAAAATCCATTTCATTTTGTATTGTGAACACCGTGTAATCGTCTGAGAGGAGGTGCATCAAGATAATGTTTTAGGGTGCATTAAACTAAAATGTAAACAGACCGCGATTATTCAATGAATTGTGTAACATGTAGGTCTATACAATCACATTTGAATAGTCGAGATTCACAAGTACACATTCTACTTGTACATAGATTTAAACAGCTATATATAAATATTTTACTTTACAAAATGGTGACTGGTGACAAAAACGTTTTGTTCAAACAGAATACACACTGTGCATGATAACGACAAGAGTACACTTGTTGAAACGCTGCACTATTAAAGTTGCTAGTGATTGTTATCCATAAAGTTATGTTTGTGTTTTTTCAATGTTAGTCCTATCACTAAATGCCTTATAAACAATAGAATTTAAAACTATTTGAAGAACCACGGTATTTAGGGTGTTGGAGTTAGAGTTAGGGTAATGTTATCAATGCTTTAGAAGTGTAACCCCTTCCAATATTTACATCACAAGTCTCATAATGTTTTATTTTGTTATGGTTTGAGGTGGAATGGAGTTGGTAAAATCTATTATTTTCGGGCAAAAAGTTCATTCGGACTAGAAGAAATCCATGGTCTCCAGCAAGCTTCGTCAAGTTGTGCCAATGAACGACGGGCCCCAATCAAAAACGAATAAAAGAAAACACGAACGACGACTAAACCAGAGCATAACACATTTATGCTGTCACATAAAAATAAGTATATTTTGTATACACGGGCGGAATCACGCATGAATTGTCTTGCGATTCGGATATTATTAGACAACTATGTCATAAGTTTTTTACTACTACAAAAGATGTGTCAATCCTCAACGACGAGAAGAATATAATTTTACGCACTATTACTTTTCATAATAATAATAATAAAAGCCTAATGATAACAACATCGACGTAAAATAGTAAACCCACAATAGATAGGCTACACTCACTGTACTTGGGCGGTTTAAAGGGATAGTAACGTGGTTGAATTAAAAACTCTCTGACCTAATTTTTTACTTTGTTGACAAACGCCATTAAACCGAAGATACATATACCAAAAAAGTGGCGTTCACCGTTTTTATTTCGAAGGATTTGAATAATGTTAATATTATTGAGGTTATTTGTATACTAGAGATTAGAATATTATTCTCAGAGGTTCATGTTTTAACTTGTTCCCTAATGTTCAAAACTAGTTTAGTGGAATGTATAGAAAAAGGGGTGTGGTTGCATGATGTCTTTGGTAATTCCTGTGTAGTTTGAGAAACATGCAAACAATGTTCATAGACTTATTATCGTTTTGATAGAAAAACGAACAACTTTTCCAACATCTAAGGGTACTGTAGTTTTATGCCTTCCTCGTTAGGACGCAGGCTATTGACCAGATTAGTTTAATCGTTAGGGTGCACACTATTGGCGCCTGGTTGATCGTTAGGACGCGCGCTGAATAGTTTAATCGTTTGGAAGAACGCGATTGGGTGAATAGTTTAATCGTTAGGAATCACACTATTAGCCCGAATAGTTTAATCGTAGGAAGCACACTATTGGCCTGAATAATCTAAACGTTAGCTATAGGAAGCAAGCTATTGGCCTGATTGTCCTATTATGCTTAATGGAGTTGTTTCGTCCTGGATTACCCGACCAGCTCAATTTTTTTTAGATTGCTGACATGAACATAAGGTTAGGGTACGTACTTGTTGGCAAGATTTCAGGTTAGGGTTAGGGCAAGCGTTTGGACTAGGCCCAGGGTAAGAGTTAGAGTTGGGATTAGCGCCAGTCCTGTTTACATCTGGCGACCTATGACTAAAAGAGAACTAATTTGTCCTATCAAATAGATCTAACCTGGATTACCAATTAGGATCTATTATATCAGGATCTCCGTACCACTGACTTTACCCGAATTTTACACCACACTGAATAGGCTACAGGGTTAGGATTGACCATTCAACAAAATAAAGGTCGCCAAGGGTAGGGTAAGGCACGGACATTTTTTTCCGGTGCCGGATTTATCATATTGCAAATGGTGCAACTGAAGTAGTGCCCATTATAAGGTAACGCACAATAAACGACACACACTAAATGATCAAGACTCACCACTATATCAAAATATACATATAACACGAACATTAAAGAAAGGTTCCCAGAAAAGTATTTATCAAGGGGTTATCTCCAATAAAACTATAGCAATTTTTATATATATGGAAAGTAGAGATACCCAATCTTACTTGAAAAATACTGAATTCCCTGAAAACACTCATTGAGCGTGTACAGGGCAAAAATGAAAGGTTTCCCCTAAACGACAGTCTGGGATATCAGCAAGTGGAGAATGAGCGCTTGATGTACATGTTGATTAACTTTACGAAGACTTCGACATACAACACTTCTGAGATAAAAATCACGGAAAAGACGAGAGTAGTGGATAATCCGAGAATTTAACTAGGGTTCGATATAAATAGTCAGATGTTTAATCTGTAATCAACGGTACAAAGTCAGAGGGGTCAAAACCAAAAGAAGGACACAGATGTCAGTAGCGCGTGTGTCCTCCACGGGCTCTTACGCACGCTGTGCAGCGACGTCGCATGGAATTAACCAATGTTTGAAAGAAGGCCTGGGGCAAATTGTTCCATTCTTGGACAAGAGCAGCTTCCAAAGCAGCAATAGTGTACATCTGTGGTCTCCGATACAGACGGCGTCCAATCTCATCCCAGACATGTTCCATCGGTGCCATGTCCAGAGACATGGCTGGCCAGTCCAAGACATTGATGTTGTTAGCAGCCAGGTAGTCAATACTGACACGGGCGGTATGCGGACGTGCATTATCCTGTTGGAAGTGCTGAAGTTCATCGGAGCAACATCGGAGCAACAATTGGTTGCAAGACATCATCACGGTAAGCTACAGCATTAACGCGACCCCTGCATATGTGTAGGGGGGTCCGGTGATGAAATGTGAAGCCTCCCCACACCATTACACTTCCCCCACCCCATAGAACCGTTTCGAAGACGCAGCAGTCTGCAAGACGTTCCCCAAGACGTCTCCACACACGTTGACGGCCATCAGCGTTATAAAGATGAAAGCGACTCTCATCATTGAAGAGCACACTTTGCCAGTCTACTCTTCTTCGTGTCTGGTGTCCTTCAGCCCATATCAAACGCCGCTGACGGTGATGATCACTGAAGATAGCTCCAACAAAAGTTCGTCGAGTCCTACTTCTCGTAGACGACGTCTTACGGTGTTGGCACTTACTGGTCCATGTCTTCCGACGACTGCTGCATCTGTTCGAGTCGCTGGGCGGAATCTGTCACGCAGATGAGTGACCCGGATGTAGCGGTCTTGAGCCTGGGTTGTAACGCGTTGTGGACCAGGACGTTGACGGTCGCGTGTTGATCCAGTAACTCGAACACGTTCCACCAACCTTACAATAGTGGACTGGTGACAATTGAAGTGTCTGGCAAATGTAGACATGCCAGCCCTGGACATTCCCATGGCTTCATTCCGTTGATTTTCAGTAAGTCTCGGCATCTCTAGCTCGATTCCTTCACACGTTCAACAACAAATTACGACAGATTGACGTTTCACAGTTTATGTACTGCACATTAAGTTGAAAACATGCTTTTAAAGGGCTCACACACAATGCAGCACGTGAATATTGGGTTTTTTCATGTGCATCTCGTGCAATTTTTTTTGTGCACACGGGCCGATATTTGCTGCACTTGGGAGCATTGTGTGAAACAATAGTTGATAGTACCGCATAATATTATACATACAAAACCACCTAGTAATAAAATATTTAGAGAAAAAAGTGATGCGTTTTCCATGACGCTCAGTAGTTTGTACGCGGGAATGTATCTTTAAAATACATTTACTACTGCTAGTATAGATTGTAGTGTTCATGAGGTTAATTTTATACGCGGAAATACTTCATTATTGGAATCTAGAAATGGTCAGCCTGCAGAGTCAATGGCATTTGCACGACAGCCTCTACCACCCGATCAAGGTATCATTAATTTACAATAAATCAAATGAAATTATCATTGATTCTACGATGCCGATGAGAAAATGTATGAAAAAGTTATTTCAATTTCAGCATGTATGTGTGTTTTTTATTTCCGGAAATAAATATGTTTTTGTTTTGAATCATATGATGGCGCCATAATCTTTTCAGTGCTCAACCCCGGGCTTTTAAAGATCTTAATCCGCCCTTGTTTACCATTCTACGTTTACTTCTACGTTAATTTCGGAACTTCAAATAAGTTCGGTTATGCACATAAATGTACCAAATCAACCTTAACCCCCACCCTCCTACGCTTTTTAAAATACATATCAAATGAATTCAATTACTTAGTTTTCCAAGAACTCTTTATCTACTGTTTTTGCCAATGCACATAATACACCAGGGTGTCTTTCCGTTGAATTGTTATAATTTGATACACGAATCATTGTTTGTAAACACTGAAAAAACATTAAAATAGACGTTTTACAGGTGCGCTCTGTTTACATTCAGCCCACGTCATCCTGTTTAAAACATTGACAAAAAGAATGTTGTGTGAAGAATGGGGGTAATTCCCATTATCTGATTGACAGACGACCATTCTTCAAGGTCACCACACCTTACCGATATGTTTTTTCTCCAGATCACGACATGCTCCTCGCATAAAGATTAAATTAAAGAAGTTCATTCCCGTATCTTATAGTTCTCATTGCGGCCCGGTAAACATGCTTTCAAAAGAACACAATTTACATAGACCTCTATGACTATTCGAAAGAATTACGTTCGGTTTGTTGATATCCATAACATATATTAGTAATATAAGTCTTACGTTCTCTTAAAGATAGATTATGGGAAATTAGATAACGAGTTGGCAGTTCTCACTATGATAGTTAAAAGCAAACTAATGTAAAGGCAATTTGCTTAAAATTTTAGTCAAATTGATCCACTGTGAACCGACAATTTAGCGATTGAATTTTCAGTCTAGTCTTAATCATAATCACTAATGTCGGTACGATGAAACGCATAGTCTCCATTATCCATTTCATGATTACATAAGATTGAAAGTTGAGCGGCAAATCGGATCCTAATCCAGTAAAGGTGGCAGGCTGGCGTTGACATCGAGAGTTGATTATGGTCTGGATAAGTTAATTGATGTCTAATTAATAATTTAGATAACATTTCATCCCCAAAGAAAGACCTACAATAGGCAGATTTAACTCTTGTAAAATATATATATGTGTAGTTGGCCACAATAATTAAAAACTAAATTCAACGAATACAATAACTGAATTTAACTGAAGCACAATATAGACAGAATCACCAAAAGGTGTGCTCATTACCAGGATTCTTTTTTTAAAGAGGTGGCCCACAAAACAACCAGGGCACAATTGTATCTTAATTTGATGTGATTGTTTATTGTGTTTGGTCCATAATTTTTTGTGTGTAAATTACGTGTGGTGCAGTTCACCCGCACTTACTTAATTATTTTGCTATAACGAAATACTATTTCGTTAAAACGAGATATTAATTCGTTATTACAAATTATTAATTCGTTATAACGAAATAATTATTCAATTAAAATGAAATTATTAATTTGTTTAAACAAAATAATTAATGATTTTGAGCAACATTATATAATTTCATCATTAACCTCCAGTTTTCTATTTAATTTGTGACCGGATAAGAGTATTGGTCACGTTACCTACTCGAACTGTTTTCCTGTTAATCACTAATAGAGTGAATCACGGGATTCATTAATGAAATAATTACATCATGTAGATTTCCACAGGATAAAATTCTCTATGGAAAATAATTACTGTTTATTATAGCCGTCTATAATTCTTATTAAAGGACAATATTGGTGTCAGTCATTATCACATGTGATAAAACCCGTTATACACGTTCCAAATACAATTTTAACACAGAGATCATTGCTACGATAGATACGTAATCAAGGTTTAAACAAACGGAAGTGACAAACGCAAAAGGAAAACGTCCTACTGTTCTACTCCTAAGACGGGCATAAGTGACGAGCGATATCAGATACGGGCGGATTTCTTGATTCCTTGAAAGGTCAAAAAATTTAATTTGAGACTGTGAGACGCTATTTGACAATTCAAAATAGGAACTGACTTGTCACCAGAAAAGAGAAAACAAAAAAATATAGAAAAATCAGTGCATTACCATGTTTTGTTTAAGTATAAAATGAATAAAAACAAGTGATTATACGTACTATTTTTATTTCCATTTGAAACATATTATTCTTAAAGCAGTTTTTAAAGATTTTTTTAAAGAAAGAAAACTAACGATATTTTTATTCAGATAACTTCTGAGTCGAGATAGGGGAATGCAGATCTATATGTCAATTCCGCGTTAATTCTCTGCGTCATTTGTATTTTTCGAAAAATATCAAATGTTTGCATGGTTTAATTCACGCTTATCTTTATTGTACTCCATCGATTATTTAATATAATCAAAATATCAACGGTAAATATTCTTCAGGGTTGGGTTCATAAGTGTTTTTTTTTTTTTTTTTTTTAAACTCTAACAAAAGATTATAGTGAAGCTTGCGGACAGTAACGGCTTTTGATCATTTTCCGTTTTGAGATGCAAATTTGAATATACTGTAATTGACACAGGCCGTGAAATGCTTAAATTATCGATAATATTATGTAAGTGACATCAAAATAATTTTATTTTAACTTTATTGTCTTAGTGTGTGCCTGGTCGATCGAGAGGGAGACCATGACAGTTTACTCGATGACAGACCTTATGATACAACCCACACGCGCTATGAATTAAGAACTACGAATTAAAGATGTTGGTCTTCCATAGGTAAAACTCTTGGTTAAAATACAGATCTATATTTCGTTTCGTTTCTTATATGTATATATGTATTGTCTTTATGATCAACAATTTTTTCACGGGGGGAGGGGGGTGAAACTTTTTGCAGTGTTGGCTTTGTCCCCCCCCCCCCCGCTTCGCCCCCCACCCCGTTACGGGCCTGGTGTATATCTGTTTGATTGATAATATTTAGTTCTTAGTGTAATAATTTAATTGAAAAAAGGTTTCAGTGTAATTTGATATAGCTTATCAGGTTGCTTTCTTGCGCACTTATGTCGCGTGCCAAAGGACATGTCCTTAAACGAATGCAGTTGCACAATTTATTTCAACCTCAAAGCCAGGTCCGGCTTGTATGAAAATATGTATTTCATAATCACACTTTCCTCTCATTTCGAATATTTGCACAATAATGCATAAAATCTCCCAATTTCGAGAGTGCTAGCTAGAAAGCTCACTCCCTCCCCTCCACCACTTGCCTAAACGAGTCAGATGGACCCCTCCCTCTCTCCTCTCTCCTTATCAAGCTTATGATCTGTGCCGGATTTCACTTACTTGTGGGACATCAAATGTATATCCAAATGTAAATTACTATATTCGAAAGAAGTTTCACAAACTGATCCCGCAGTGAATATTCGCTTGGCCGCTACAATCACTGATAAGCATGACATCGACGAGGTTTAATAAGTACGGCATATTAACTTTTTTACTCCGACAAATTAAATTCTCAAGCATTTTTTTGAGGTAAAAGAAAAATAAATAAAGACGTTTGAAGTATTTGAAGTTAAAAAATATTCCCTATTTAGTGTAAATGGGTATTAAAATGAGTAAAATGCATCATTTTGCCCGAAGCAGTTAGGTGTTAAGTAAACATTGCACGAGCAGTTGAGCCAATGACTGGCGCGGTGAGCAGTCAACGCACGTGCTGTGGACACTTATCTGTTACAGAGTTAATTCGTAAGTAATTCTCTGTGAAACAGATTGGAAGTTTCAGTGGACGCCAGATACCCATGGGTCGTACCGCAGTGGCCTACCTCGCCTGTTATTGGTAAACATGGCACTGCTTATAGTTACGTTAGCTTGCAATATATTCAAATACGATATCATGCTAGTGTTCATTCAGATGTTTAGCAATGGTGTTCATGGTTACTTTGTCGATTGGTTTGAATAAAATCTATTTTGTATAAGATATCAATGACAAGGCACGCTTATATATGATGAATAATAGGAAATACTGTGGTTTTACAGCATCAGGTATATATAAATAGACCCAATACTCATTTCCTATAGGACGGGTCTGATCATATAGTTTGTGGTCAGTGATGAGCTCGAGATCCTTATCAGATGATATAGCAAATTTAATAAGTTGTTAAGGAAAGGGGTAGCGATTATTGAAACAGCCCAGGAAGAAAGATTAGATGACTAATCCGACATTAGCCCAGTAACCTCTACATTTTCAAAATGACCCAGTGTCTCATTATCGGCCCAAGGTTGTGAATTTCCACAGGATTCTTACTTTTTAATTCAGGTCAAATTAAAGCTTTCAATAGGGTTGTGTTATTTTGAGTTGATATGTTGTGTTATATTGAGTTAATCTGGTGTGTTATTTTGAGTTGATATGTTGTGTTATATTGGGTTAATCTGATGTGTTATATTGAGTTGATCTAATGTGTGATATTGAGTCGATATGACGTGCTACATTCAGTTGATCTGAAGTGTTATATTGAGTTAATCTGATGTGTTATATTGAGTTGATATGACGTGTTATATTGAGTTGATCTGATATGTTATATTAAGTTAATCTGGTGTGTTACATTGAGTTGATATGACGTGTTATATTGAGTTGATCTGGTGTGTTATATTGAGTTGATCTGATGTTTTATATTGAGTTGATATGACGTGTTATATTGAGTTGATCTGATGTGTTATATTGAGTTGATATGACGTGTTATATTGAGTTGATATGACGTGTTACATTGAGTTGATCTGATGTGTTATATTGAGTTGATCTGATGTGTTATATTGAGTTGATCTGGTGTGTAATTGAAATGATCGGGTGTGTTATATTGAGTTGATCTGATGTGCTATATTGAGTTATATTTTGAGTTTAAAAGCGGAAAGCAGCATCATCTCTTACTCTGCTGACTTTATCTTTACACTTGACAAAGGGCGGACCATCGACGTGGTACGTAGGTACATAGGTCCCAATTTGAAAAGAATAATTTGACATATATATATGTTTCAAAATGAATAATATTCCTCTTCGAACCCACTGCAAAATGTAATGGCCTAACTCCGCTTATAGTGCGTGAAAGGCGAAGCAAGCTAGGTTCATTTTCTCCCCATGTCTCATATTCTACCCGCAATGGCAGTTATAGGAAATCAGTTGGTCCAAGGATACCCGACGGCCCACAAAACAAAATAAACAAATAATATTCAATGAAAACGACCTTAGTTTTGAAATCCAAGAAGTTTTAAATCCACTTGATACAAACCAGTTCATTCGGGAGCCTAGCCCGCACCTGTAGCATGGGCTAATAGTTGATGTTTGATGGATGCGTCGCTATCTGAAATTCTTTCGCGCCTACGGCTACAGCGCTTGATTCCGTTATTTCACTCCACTCTGGTCTTATACTATCTCATCACTATCATATTCACAGTTATAGTGGATCGCCGTGTTTCTAGTGCCACTAGTGCGTGGGTCCTGGGGTGACAGACTCTACAAATGATCTCAATTGCCAGGAAATTGACTAAAACTTTCAAAATTATCTCAGGAGGAGACCCCCCCCCAATCCACCTCTTCAGAATTTCGCTTAATCAACGTGCATAAAACTGCTTTCCGGCAAGATAATGATCGGCGAACATATATAGACAAAACGTTCTATGTGGACACCCATGTTAATTGTTTCGCTAATATTGGCTAAATACGAAATCATATTCGCAAAATCCGACCACAAAGTCATATGAGAACTTGTCCTGGTTTTAAAATGCTTAGTTTAAAAACTGGCAGTGACGCAAGACGAAAAACCCAGGTCCCGTGTACACATTGGCGTACACGTACAAGATCCCTTGACAGTTGGAATTCGATATAAGAGTAGGCTGTAGTGTCGCTGTCCGGGCAAAATGTCCCCCACAGCACACTGTTTAACGTATTTCCGTCTTCATAAGCCCAGTTCGGTTCAGAACAGTAGGACGTTTAACCTCATTTCATTCCAATTTTGTCATACAAAAGAAGTGAAATAGTTTGGTTGCTTATTACATTTCACTTTATGGAGTTCCCTCCCCTGAAACGATTTGGATAAAATTTCTTACGGGCAGATTTTTCAACAGAAAATAAAATAAATATTTCAGCAGGGAGTTTCCGTATAAAATGATGTTCACATTAAATATAAGCAATTGTTATCTTTTCCATTTAACTTTTGTCAAATTGACTCATATTTCCAACTTTTCTTTAGACCATTCTACACATTCGAGTTCCTACAGACTGTTTTCACATTCGGAGCGATTTTTCATTTGTTAGTATGGAAGAACACTGTCAAGCTTCTAAAAGCCTGCAAAATGATACCGAGTATTAATTCTTGATGGAATTGTAGTTAATTGAAAACAATGTAGTTAACAATGATATTTTTATTTATTTTTTATAAAATTGTGATTGGTAATAGAGGCTTAAGGTTGAATCCCACTCAAATTCGGAATAACTCGATGGTATATTTCGGAGCTACGCTCCTCCCCCACTGCTTACTTTCGAAATTCTAGATCATGAGGTCCTTCATTGAGTCAACTTGCGCGGTTTAGGATTACCTGTCAGAACTGATCGGATTTATTGGTGTCCTCCTGTTTCCTCCCACTGCCATAGAGCCCAACACGCAAGCGAATTGTTGACACAAAAGTGACCATGTTTTAGTCCCGACATGACCAGTTTATATCGAGCGGACGTTAAACCCTATTTCCCCCCTCGCTGTCTATAAAATATACTACTGTAATGTTAACGAGGAAGAAAATAGAGAACATTCCTTGTCCTTTCCTTCTGTCACCATTTGGTTATCATTCATATAATTATTTCCATTTTATCTTTCACCCTAACGGTCTGCTTCACAGGTGGTCTGTGACCACAAAGATCTTAACGGTCATTACTAATATATTTCTATGAATGCGACCTCGTGTCTCAATGAAATAAAAGGAGTAGGTGAAAGTGTGTTTAACACCTTTATGCCTTGTATTATATGAATTGTTTTAAAGGAGCTAAACCTCCAACTCAATATTTTCAAAATAACAGTCGTTTAAATTGGACTGTTCACGCATTTTATCGAACACAATTGATTAGGAATTACAATAATTTTTTTGTAAAAAATGAATACAGATCACTTTTATATGCTTTCATATTATATTAATATGTGCTTTAAGATACATATATTGAGGTTCCAGAAAATAGAGCAATACGCCCTTTAAAGAAAAGATTAAAGGATTTTATTCATTTATGTTTTTAAATTCAATGTTTTAATGGATTAAAATATGTAGAATATGACATGATGTAAAACAGGCGTTTGATGTTCATGTTGATGTTGCGAGGCTCTGTGAAAAGGGTCGTGGTGTTTATGTGGATATATTCCATTCCCGACCCAGAGAATTCCAAGTTGTAATTTTATTTGTCAATGATTCTAGACGTTCGGATGGGACGCAAACCGAGATTTCGTGTACAAATAAGTGGTGCATATCACTCGAAATTTGGAATATCATGGACGGAATGTAACTATCAGAGATAAATTCTGTCACCATGTAAAGGTTCGCAACGAAATAGAGTTATCGTATGTTAGTCTCAAAATGATATAAGTAAAGTGATAACGAGACGCTAAACCCCATTCCCTCTCTCCCATTGATTAGACACAGCACAGCAGTGTATGAATGGGCACCATAGACAATTTTAAAATAATATAAAACCGAATCAAGCTGTTGGCCAGATCAGTGGAAATTAAAAGAAATTGGGATTAACGACGCATTTTTCTGCAGACTGGGGTAATGCAGATAGGAATACGCCATACATTGTGCTCTTTACCGAAATTTTGAATTCCAGCTGTCGACGGCTCTTTAACGTGCACGTCAATATGTACACAGCACCTCGGGTTTCGTATTACCCGAACGACTAGACACTGTCATTGTCGTGCCCACTGACAAGTGGAAAAGAGGAGCTTTGTTGGCTAACACCGGGATTGAACCCGAGACCGTCTCGTTATTCACTGAGCCACGTGTGTCCCATGCCACAAAGTCAAATGTCAAAACTCGTTGTTTTGTGGTGGGTTGGGATGGCCTAGTGGCCGAGAGTGCCGCGCTTCGACCTCTGGCTTGCGGCTGTGGTTTCGATCCCTGGTGTGAGCGCAGGTGGCATGTGGCCCCTTCTCAACCCCGTGGGTTTCCTCCGGGCACACCGGTTTCCTCCCACTACTAAAGACCCTCACGCACAAGCGAATCCCTAAATGACCTAGTTTGTGTCGAGTGGACGTTAAACCCCATTTCTCTCTCTCTCTCTCTCTCTCTCTCTCTCTCTCGTTGTTTTGTAGATGAATGAACCAAAGTTTAATTATATTAGAACAGACCTATTTCCTTTAAGACGACTTCTTTATAGAGAGGTTTCCTTTGATCTTCGTTTATTCTCACGCGAAAGCACATTGTATTTTTTATAATCATTTTCTTGAAAAGAATGTATATTTTTAACAAGACATGGACATAGTTTGTCTTTCAGATTTCTAGCCAAACCCAAGGTCATCTGGGTACAATACCATTCCTGGAATAAAAAGAGCGGGATGACAACAGTTCTAGACAAAAGAATATGTATCTGTATTATTTGTATTCCTCTGACGTATGTCGGTCACGCCCATATCACAAATTATTTCTATATAAGAACTGAGGAAACTGGTGTAGTATTCTGAACTCAAATTGATTGTTTTCGACATTTAAATACGCATTTTGTAAGATTTAGATAAAGAGCTTACAGTTTTCGCTATAATAGATAACGACAAAGGAAAATGGTCTTGGCATGTTAATTAATGTATAATTAATAATTATATAATATTTAAGGCCTAAAGAAAAACCTACAATAGGCAGATTTAGCCCTTGAATAATAACCCTTTAATTAAGAAAAAATCCAGTTAAAATCGCTATTCCTTTTAAAATTCTTACCAACAGTCCAATGAAATGTCCTTCGAGAAAAAAAACTCGCTATTCTTTTCAAAAGACTTATTTTGGAGTTAGTAATATTTTTCTAAAAAGAGTTTTTAATGAGACAAACGTGTTAATTGTCATAAACATGGTGTAAATTATCCTCATCTGAGGTTTATATACATACATTATATACAGATGGAAAATGACCAATAGCTGGACACGTGCTTTACAGAAATATTAAATTATTGGACGAGGGTGGCAAATAAATGGACAGCTTTCTAAACTACACGGTTTACAATGTATGTCTCTGTTGATTTCAGACTCAATAATGAACAGAAATATATCCTTACATTATAACAGTGAGACGTTAAACCCCAGTTCATTTCATTTCAATCCATTTCACCTGATATACGTAGGGCGTTTTGTGGGAGGAAACCGGAGTACCCGGAGAAACCCCACGAGGTTGAACAGGCGACCCTACCCCTTGCGACGTACAACCGGGGAATCGAAACCACGCCAGTTGAATCAATGACAAACACGCGCTAACCACACGGTCTTCCAGCCCCTTTGACGCAAATCAAGGACACCCTTGTTTTCTGTTAAACAAAGGAACCGATTATCATACAGACACTGGCTACAAATAAGTCTGACATTAGTATGAAATACGAATAAAGGCTTTCTGAAACCTATTACTTAGTTTATTTATATAGTATTTATTACGATCAACATACACGCCCTATAAAGTACGTACCATACAAAATGATATATCCGACTACAACGACATCTGGCGAGAAATCTGGACTAGTGCTTCACGTAAATTTAGAGATAGTGGCTAATGGTATTGAAGTGAACTTCCGGTAACTGATGGCATCTCGGCAGATTTGACGTAATATTTTTATTTCGAAATTAAAGAATTGTGTTCCAAGAAAGTTGTACTTGACTTAGGGCCTACATGAGAATATATTACGTAAAAATCATAGTGCAAATAAATGTAAATTAAAGTTGGTCTTTTGGTAAGTGAATTTAACAAATGAAAAGAAAAACTAGTTAGCTGAAAAGGGTGTTTTATAATGTAAAATACTCAGCAACATATAAGCTGTTTGGGATTTGCACTGAGATATTTTTTCTGGTGCCTTTCTAAATTAATACCTGAAATGAAAGGAAATGAGGTTTAACGTGCTACAGTTCTGCACAAAGGCAGTGGGAGGAAACCGGGGGACGCGGAGAAAACCTACGAGGTTCGACAGGCGACCCTAATCTTTGTCACGCACAAGTTTGTAATCGAACCCATTGCATTTGACTCAATAAAAGACCTTGTGATTTCACGCGCACGCATTAAAGCGCCAGACAGGGGCTAATGGTTGTGCAATGCGGGGCAAGGGTTTTTTTTATCCACGTCAACACGCACGTAAACGCCAAAACATAGACGGGACCCCTGTTTCACGTACCATCCCATCGACTAGCCAGGTTCTCATTCTCCACCAGTGAGAAGAGGAAGCCACACTGGGAAATATGTTGAGCCCACTTCTTACCCACTGAGCTACCGTTGCTTTCTGAGCTTAAAGGAAGATAAGCCTCTAAAAAAAGTGGAAGACGTTGAACTTTAAATTCATATTTGGAAAATAATTACCATTTGGTATTTCCACATGATATTCGTAGAACACCTAGTACCTTTTAAGGATTTGAAATGAATAGTTTTTAGTTTGTGTTTTATGGAACCAAATTATTACACGAACTCCGAATTTAATGTCAGGACCAGATTAATGTCGAGGGGCGGGGGGGGGGGGGGTGTGTCTATGGACGAGTAACACAAGTTAGATAATAATATTTATTGAACGTGTTTTGTATTTAGACAGGTTTCAAACTCCACCAAGGTACGAATAATCCTGATCAGCCCGTTTTACAGACCAACAGTCCGTAATAAAATACTATATGAGAAACCTTTAGCTTTAAGTCGACCAAGTTACTAACCCCAGTAAATCGTATCAATTCAGAAGCTTGTACTCAACTCATTTGTTTCACGCCACGTTGCCCTCCCTAGGTCCGGTACTGTCTTTAACACGTATATTAATTTAAAATCTAGAGACCTTGAGATAATATATTGCTCTCGTTATTTTTTTAAAGTATGGTGTCGTAAGGTCCAAGTATTGTTAAGTGCATTGTTGTAATAGGATTATTCAGGAAACGCTAATACTTATCTCGGGTTACTTATTATAAAAACTGCTGAATGAAGTCAAAAATTAAAGTATAGCAGCTAAATTAGTCGATTTAAATCCGGCTAAAAGAAAATTTCCAAATATATATTTACCCACTGGCATTTATTTGAAAAAAAAAACGTTTTATTCGAAACTAGTCGATTTCAAACCGGCCAAAACATAACTTTTAAATTTACTGAGTTGCATTTATTTGAAAATTACATTTTTATTCTAAATTAGCCAAACTTAATAGTCGGATTCGATAAATATATGTACCCAATTGCACATATGGAAAATCAAATTTTATTTAGGAAGAAACACATGAGGTCAGATGTGGCTAACCTTTTTACATGCCATTACATGCGTCATTTTGTTCACATACGAATTCAGATATACCACACAACACTTATATCCCCGTTTACTTTTGTTTATAAATTTTTAATAGACGGGACGATTGAAGAACAAAAGCCTATCTTTCCTAGTTTGATTCATTAAGCAGAATGTAAAAGACAAGGACTTTCGCTTTTAAGGATGTGCACGAAATAATGAAATCGGTATAATAATGAATAGATTTTCTGAAAACCTGATCTTTGTACTCATATAGTACATCATATATGGAAAATTGTTACTGGCCTCTTGTGAATTTTGGCCTAATAATTATTAATTACTGTGACCTAATAATACGCCCTTACTTGACATATTTCTCTTAGTTCAACAGGACTTTAGTTAAAAGTTTAGATCATTGAAACACAATGGTTCGTTAACTTTGTAAATACTATGCGTTAATTCTAGCTTAATGAACAAAAGGCCATATTTGCTGGTTTTATATATTGAGCATAATCAGAAAGACAAAGACTGTCGTTATAAAGGATATGCACGAAATAATGAAATCGCTTTAAAATGATGTGCACAAAATCGCTTTAAAAAAAATAAAAAAAATGGTCTGGTTAATACTGCCGTACATTATTATTATCACGGGGATGCAATGCGCCATTTCTAATCATCCTAAAACTTCACTGGGCAAAACTCAAAATTGTTCTCTTGATTGAAAAAAATGCCCGGAATATGTGGGCCACTATATGGAAAATTTCCAAGTTCAGGTCGCATTTTTAAAGTAAGTTACCGATGCACATCGAGGACCAAAACAGTAGGTTATAACAACATGTATCAAGATAGGTTACTTCTCTTATTTTAATATTTAAAATGCACAAATGTTTGTATCTGCCGTTTCCTGATCTCGAGGCAAATATTCCTGGGTGGTCGTCATAGAGTTGGGCTTCGAATAAGCATAGGACACATACTGCACAGAATATAACTACATGTATTAAAAAATAGACACAAATCGCATTATTTACATGTTCAAATAGACAATTTGTAAACAGTATATTATTATATAATCTACGAATTAAATTCTTAGATTTTATTAGCCCGCCCCAGACAGAAAAATCAAATAAATTCAGGAAAACTGTACAAACTAAAGAAACGATACTGATTGCTGAACTATACGTAGATCCAGGTTTTATGTAGGAGTCGTTTAAAAGTTCGCGCTGAAGGACGAAAGTTTAATAAAAAAAAAAAAATTCCTTCACAGCACACTGTTTGACGCATGTCCGTGTTCATTAGCCCAATCGGATCAGAACAGTAGGATGTGAAACCTCATTTCATTGTCATTTTATGTAATAAAATCAGTATTATCTTTTTCATGGTTACAAGATGTCAACGAAATTTGAATACGAAAGATAGTATGATTGATTACGAAATATTGATTCACTTCAAAGTTTCGTAAGTATAATAGGAGGCGTTCATATGTTTACATAATTGCATTCTAAGTAATCGGCATAATATGTATCAAGTTAAATTAACACAGGGTTTAACGTCGTACTCTTCTGCACCGAATATGCTAATGAAGACGGGCATACCCTGTACAGTGCTATGCCAAGAAAATGTCACCCTGACTGCAGCACTACCGCCTACTCTTAATTCGAATTCCAACTGACAACGAATCTTTTACACACACTAAACCTCTTGTTTCATACATCCGTACGACTAAACTCAAAATCCGTACGACTACATTCACAGAGCCACAGCGTATCATTGTTAGATTGAAAGCGCATTATAATCCATTTTTACTTAAATATAAAAATGTAACTGAGCATCATATTCCAACTGTCAACGAACCTTTAACGTACACACAAACGTGTACACACCGCCTCTGCACCAGCGCCAGCGCCTTACAGAGTCACAGCGGAATGAAAGCGCCTTATAATTCATTTTTACTTTAAATTTAAAAATGTAATTAAACGTAGTAGCCCAACTGAGCATCCTTTTATTGGTGGAGTGAAAGCGCCCTACAAATTCATTATTACAGCTTTTATATCTGATGTACCTAACATACAGGATCAATTTCCTGATTGTTTTTAGACAAATATCATATTTATCTCAGTACATCTTTTATTCGCGCCTTTTTTTTCACACGTGTTTTACACGTGGGTTATGTGAATGATATACCATGGATGGTGCCGTATATAAACCTATATATAGGTTATTCCGTTCTATATAAACATGCATTATGATACACGTTTGTCATCTGGTTAATATTCTACACTAGAGAATTGTAACCATGTAGGCATTACTAGATGTATTTTTATCTGGTCCGAATTAAATGAATAGATAGAACTCCACCTGTGAGCAACTAGTATAGACATGGAATAAAACATTGCAAACAGGCGATCATAAAATGAAATAAAACCAAAGTAGGTTTAATGTCCTACTAGTTTGCATCAAATTTAAATCCCAAAAGTACTAAAAGGACAAATTCTGTACTCCAGTATGTGGTCATTTCATTTGAAAGTGACGGGCGTAGCCTTCCAGAAGAAAGGTAAGCATACCCCACCTCGTACCCGCCACATTTATGCGAATTCAGAAATTTAGGTTCCACGGAATATATTTTCATTGATGGTCGAACAGAACACACCAATCTATTCGAAGCTTGATGAAAACAGGAGCTATCTACAATTAATTGTAAGAATCGATGATTGCCGTGCAGATGCACGTGTATTCCAAATCTTTTTAGAACACCAGGTACCACTTCTCATTTAGCTAACAATTTTCGTCGTACCAATTAAAATAACTCCGACGGTGTGCCACAAGGGTCCTTATTATGACCCTTTATATCAATTAATTACGTTAATGAAACCCTGTACATGTTTGCGTGCACGTAAAGGAACCCTTGAAACTTGGAATTCGAAATAATAGTAGGCTATAACGCCAATATTTCCCCCATAACACACTGTGTGACGTACGCCTGGCTCAGAAAAGTATAACGCTAAAACCTATTTAATTAAGTTTGCTCAGCATTATTCTACAACCCTTTTTCTGAGCATTATTTGGAAAAAAACCTGACTTCACAACCTGTTCTTGGCATTTGATTGTATTTATGTGTCTTATCCGCTTCTGTTCACTCTGCCTGACACAAAACGCCAAATTGGTATTATGAAATGAGGGCGATATTTAAGTATTATATTCGTTCTTTCACTGGTTCAACCGTTTTGTGTCCAGTTTGCTTCCGTTGTCCCGAACCGGCATGGTTCCTCGATCCTTTTCAATTTTTGAATAAAATATTTAAAAAAATAAATAAAATGTTTTAATGGTTATTGCACCTCGTCACTTAAATATATTTATATATTTAATTACTACAATGTGCTGGAATAAACTATACTTACAGATTACCCCGCCAAAAACACAAGATCACCTCAACCTCGTATCGGGATGTTCCAGAAACAAGGTGAAGGTCGCCATTCTCTGTTTGAAATAAATATTGCACAGACAGTAAATAAATTAAAACACGTGTGTGCATTATAGCTAATTCTTAGTATATCAAATAAATGGGTAGAATGGGTAGATAGTATACCCTTAAGGGCGAGGTCTTAATGACAAGGGCGTAATTTGAGAGTGCAGACCAGACCGTCATGTACTTTTTAAAGTAACAATGCGCCATTCGCATTTTTCGATAAAAAATCAACTTTTACACCTCATGGGCTTTATCCGGTTCCTTCTGTTTCCTATGCACAATTGAACCGTATGTTAGTCCTGCAATGACCTACTCTCTCTCTCTCCCTCTCGCTCTCTCTCTCTCTCTCTCTAATCGCCTGGTGGATATTGGACCCAATATAAGCTTCTACCTAGCAGCTTCTGAAATCCAGGTTCAAACAAAGTGAAATGCAATGGTGTGACTTTTCTACTTTTCTGACTCACCGGGCTATTGAAGAGGGGGGTACGCCATGCAGTGTGCTATGCGAGACATTTTGCCTTGGTACAGGTTCTATGGTTTAGTAATATAGTAGTGTAGTTTACTTCGGGAATTATGAGATATTAAATATTATATAGATTTAATCTACATAATAACAGACAAATATACAGACTAATTTTATTTCGATTGCTAAGTGTCAGCGGATCTTTAACATGTTGCCAATATATAGCGAACCTCGGTTCTTGTCCATTCTAGATGACAAAACTCTTTTACTGTCATGTGCTCTTCTCCACTTTAAAAGATCTGTCGACTTCTTGCATGCAGACATGGCATCTTTAAACACTTACAAACCACAGACACCGGAACTGTACATTATATTTGTATGTAACAAAGATGCGCTACAGATGGACACACCCCTTTTAGGAAATAAGAAATGACATTGTTTAAACCGTGTTTGAACCAAGCCAATTCTCACGTCCAATATAGTATCGGAGAAAGACAGCTGACATTTTATGCAAGGTGCACTGGTGCATCACGAAAAAAAAACCTATTAAAAACAGATTGAAGCTGTATATATCAGTTACTGATGACACTTTCATTAAATAAGGTAAATCATTCATAGGCGTACCCATTAGGGTGGAGTGGGCCAATTGTCTCGCAAGTATTAATAAACAAGTGAGATGCTCATCAAAAGGGATGGGAAGTGATTAAGCGACTTATTGACAATTTTGAGACTAATAATATCATCAAATTAATTATATCGTTCGAGGTCATGGTTTCGATCCCTGGTGTGAGCCTATACTTGTCTGCTACATCGCCACCGGGGGAAGCGGACGTTAAACACTACAAACATCAAAAACACTCCAGTCTCTAATGATACTCCTTATGTCACGATAATAATACTGTTCTCGTTATAGTAGTTACAAAATGGATAACGTAAATGGAATATGCTGAAGATTTCAGTCCGTCATTACTAAAGTCGTTACGATAAAAAAAAAACAAAGGCTCGATTATCCATTTATCGAATTAATTATTTTTCAAAAAATGTATTCAATGACATGAAGAGTTAATTAATGTCTTATAAATAACTTATAGGCAGATTTGGCTCGTGCATAATGCATGTTAAATGTATTACTTGGTCTGTTTTTGTGTTTCCTCGTAATTTCTCATATCATCACATGGACAGGTTTTAACGTATATGGTTTGTTTGATTTTGTATGATAAGTAGTATGGACCCGGTGGTTGGTAATTGCATCGCAAACTGATCTTATGTCTCGAGTAGGTGAAAAGTGCCCAACATCTTATTCTGCTCTGATTTTTGTCATTTCAGGAGGTATCGCACCTTCCGAACAGAAGGTTTCACGAGAAAGATTATGCCATCGGTAGGATGGGGTATATTTTAGGGCATCAACGTATATTTGCTTTTACACAGTCATGCGTATTACTGATTTTGTTCTGCACTTACCTTACATGTAACTTATATTTCTCAGCCTCAAAGGGACACCGGAAGACATCATTGTTTTGTAGTCTGATTCCAGGACGCCAAAGTGTTTTTGTTTTTATTGTGTCAACGTGTACGAATGTCAACTCAATATAGTATTTTTAATAACCGAAATTTTGTAGATAGATCCTATTACATTATTAACGATTTGACAATATATTCTCCCCTTTTGTTTTAACAAAACAACAACCAATTTCTAACAAGTGTTCAACACACTTCGAACATTTTTGAAAACACTTAAAGGGTGTTTTGGTGAATGTCAACACTGCATATGTCTTTGGCTATTAAAAGTAAATAATGTTTCGCCGTCTCTCCTCCCGACAGTTTATTTCTTGTTTAGGTTTCCTACAGCAGTTTGATATATTTATTAAATCAAGATTTGAGTATTTCAATTAAATACAACCCCTTTTACAAGGTAAATAAGCTTTCTGTGGGGTATTGCGTTCTGTGACATGAACACACGTGTCGCACCTCCCGAACAGAAAACTACTGGTATCAAATTTTCATAATGAATTCCATGTATTGCATGGAGATGTTAGACCTCAACAATCCTTTATATGTTCTCCGCATTTTCTTTAAAACTGGGGGGTGGGGGTGGGATAGCCTAGTGGTCTAGAGTGCCGCGCTTCGACCTCTAGCTGTCCGGTCCCCTCTGGCTTGCGGCTGTGGTTTCGATCCCTGGTGTGAGCGTATGTGGCATGGAGATAGGGGCGCCTTCTCAACCTCGTGGGTTTCCCCCGGGAATTCCGGTTTCCTCCCACGGCTAAAGACCCCTACGCGCAAGCGAACTATTGAAATAAAATTAAAACCGTATGTTAGTCCCAAAATGACCTGGTTGTGTTGAGTGGACGTTAAACCCCATTTCTCTCTCTCTCTCTCTCTCTCTCTCTCTCTCTCTCTCTCTCTCTCTCTCTTTAAAACTAATAAAAATGATGTCAAGTTTTTTTATAGTGATTTTATGTGGGCACGGTATGGACCCGTGTCCTCAGAAATTAAAATAGTGTGTAAAATTGGTGTACTTGATAATAGATACGTATGTGAGTACTCACCAATCAATGACAATGAAGATGGAATTCAACCCTTTATCTCATGTCTCTCTGAACTACCAGGAAGCTAAACTTATATTGTTTAAAATGACTTTGCGTATCGCTTTAAGGTACGGTGCGAACGACTGACCTTAGAAAACGAAATAGAGTGTAAAATGGATAACGGGGATGGAATACAATAAACCCCCAACCTGATTAAAACACAGAACTTATATAGGCCTTGCCTGTTGTTCGATCCTTTTCAAATGAATAAAATATTGTTTAAACTAAACTTAAACACAGATCCTTTTTCGTTTCAATTTTTGTAGTTCAAAATTTCGTTTTACCTGTCTTCACTAAACTAGGATCTGGAAGAGGGATTAGCCAATGAAACGGTCTGTTACGACGACTACTGGGCGCGCAATGCACGGAACTGTGGTTAACCAGTAGAAACGTCAAAAGTCGTCCCTACGAACCATTACATGACCTTTCAGTAGAACTAGTTAGATCTTCATGGTGTTTAGGCCATTGAAAGTATAAAAAGCGAAACGAAATATCGATTTGTATTTTAATCAGATTCTACAACCCTTCCATATATATATTGAGCGCCATAGAAAACGCATCACTGTGTCGTACTTTTGGTTTTGACCCCTCTGACTTTGAACCGTTGATTACAGATTAAACATCCATAAGTGTACAAATGTGTTGTTATTGATGTGTTCCCATTTGAATATTGTTCACAATAAAAAGCAAAATAAATAAGATATGTTTACAGGATCATTTTGTTATACGAAAAAATAAGTGATGCGTTTTCTATGGCGCTCAGTTATGTGTGCTCACAACGACATAACAATGAGCTTATTACGTATCTTCAGGCGCGGATCCAGAGGGGGGTGGGGTGGTCCAGGGGGTATGAGCAAGCCTGAAAATTTGAAAATTTGAAACTTAAATCTATGCGATTTTATTGGCGAGTTTTAGACTTGTAATTTTGGAATTTACCTTCCGGAAATACGTCAGAATGCACCAAATTGAATCTAATATACCAAATTTTTCCCGTTAATTGGTTGAGCGCAAGTAGTTAAGTAATTATCAAACCTAGCCCCCCCCCCCCTGCAAAAAATCCTGGATCCGCGCCTGATCTTTGTAAATACTGTACGGAACTGAATCATTTGTGGACCGATATTCGTTTTGTAGATTGATATTTCACAACATTGTAGTATGCAACGGATTCATATTGCGCTACAATGACGCAATGAGGCTTTAACGGACTAAAGAAGATAGTGGACCTTGTACAGGTTCTAAACCTTCTCAAACACATGTTTCTAAAACATAGCCTGGATGTAACAGTCCAACAAACTTAATAACATGGGTGTCGTTATTATCAAAAAATTCCTCTCCCATATAAATTGAAACTAATAACGTACATATATTATTTTTATGACTCAAAAGATAAATAGACTCAATGTTTGGTGAAATAAAATGATTTTTGTTTTGGACATCGGGAAGGAAATGGACGGATGTTATCATAAATTTTAACAAATTTCTAAGAAACTGAAACAGAAGTTGAACTGTGTTTTAGAGTCTTCACTGTTGATATTTAATAGAACTATCGGCACCGCCCAGGGCAAGGTCCAACTATAAATAAAATGGAGTTTATTTGAAGTTATTTACGACTTTTTCTTTAATACGACTTCAATACTGAACTTTTGTTGCGCAGTTTGCTCCAAATTTCTGTTAGATTTGTGCCTAGGAACTCCATATTAAGCTGGGTTTTGGTTGTTAGCCATTGATTATATGTGCGCGTTAGCAAACTGATACCGCAGTGAATATTCGCTTAGCCGCTACAATCACTGATAAGCATGACATTGACGAGACTTTGACATTGACTAACTTTTTTACTCTGACAAATTAAATTCTCAAACATTTTTTTGAAGTATAAGAAAAATAAATAAAGACGTTTGATGTATTTGTATTTAAAAATATTTCTTATTTAGTGTAAATGGGTATTAAAATGAGTCAAATGCATCATTTTGCCCGAAGCAGTTACGTGTTATGTAAACAATGCACGAGCCGTTGAGCCAATGACTGACGCCACGTGAAGTCAATGCACGTGTTGTGGACAGTCATCTGTGACTGAGATAATTTGTAAGTAATTCTCTGTGAAACAGATTGGCGCGTTAGATGACGTCGTCTGTCATCGATTCAGGTGTCATGGTTTCTAAACCACACAAACATATCACCAGAAGTAGGATACCTTATATTAACAAAACCATTCCCGATACATCCATAAATTTCTTTTCCAAATTTTTAAATTGCACGTGTATTATGTTATAAACTTTCAAAATTGCTAATACCCTGATAAACTTGTTACATTCGCCACAATACATTGTCCGTACCTCATACATATTGTATTTTGCACTAAAGCCACCCAGATTCTCGTGGTTCTGATATTTGCCATGTAACAATTACTGATTAGTTTATAAAAAAAAGTAATTAAAGGAAAGAAGGAATGGGGGGGGGGACTTCAGTGGTCTAGTTCGTGTATGCCCTTCAGTCAAATGATCTGGATTCGATCTCAGACATGAAAGTTACAAGGCATAGAAAGAGGTTGCTTAACCTTGTTGGTTTTCGCTAGGTCCTCCGGTTTCGTAACGTTGCTATCGACACCCGCTCCAATAATATTATTAAATTAAAAAATTGTACCATATGTTAGTCCCGAAATGACCGGATAACCTGAACCATGAATGTATTTTCACGATTTTATATCTGGTTCTTTCTGGTGTCTGCTTGGAACTGGACATGATAACAAAGTCCAGTCAGTTATACATACATGTAAATATGATTTTATGATCATAACCGAAACACATGGCTCCAAGGATCAAACACAAAACGCTCGTAACTTAGTCTATGAATGAAAGCGTCGCCTTAAAGATCAGAATAGTCATAATGGGGTCAACCATATACCAATAGGTCACCTGATAAATATTGGGGTGGTATCTTTAACATATCGGAACTTATAAACTGGTCAGTATGTATATATTATATATATATGTATGTATACATATATCACCACGGTTAATCATCGACTTACCAATGAACAGAAAGGGATATAGGCCATTCTTGGTAAATTTCCGGCGAAGTTTAGTACGAAGAGAAAGTGAGCTAAGTCAGCTCTCGAACTAAACGCCGGCAAACCCAAGACTGACATAGTTAACCATTTATACTATATACATTTATAAGACAATGTGCACTACAGCCGCCGAGAAGTAAAAGTGTTAGGGGTGTGCTACAAGGCTATTATATACCTCCTATTTTCTTATATAGATTACCAATCCACGTGGTGACTTGTTTTAGACTTTAACACTGAAACTAAGTTGGATTTTTTTTTGTAATTTAATTGTGGGTTCTTCTATGACGGGAGACACCGTTTATGCGTGTCTCGTGCAATAACCCTCTTAATTATGTGGTATCTTGGGATTTTAGCCGCATTTTTCGAGGTAAGAAATTATTTAAATACATTTTATTTATTTATATAATTTTTGAATTTTATTTTTTTTACTTGATTGATTTAAATATTATTTAAATGGCTATCAAAATATTTTCAATTTATTTTTAACACATATATGTGTAGATCTAAACTGAAATATTCAAATGCAAAATGGGGACAATAATTTAGATTCAGAATAGACAATGGATATTTAAAAGAAAACGAAAAATGTTTTCGTGCATCTATTTGCTGCGTCTAGTTTTTAACATGATTAATTTTGATTTTGACGTATGTATCAAGATATTGTAGTTTGACCCTAGTAACTGCTGATTTTGCATTTATAAAGAATTGTGCTCGAAAGCCATTACGGAAATCGCCACAAAGCATTTGAGCATAATTTCTTTAATTGTAAAAAGATAATTTGCAGGTAGGCATCTTCAGTGGCGTACTGGATAGATGTGGGGATGAACATCAATTTTGAACAAAAAAAAAATATTTATTTTTTTCCTGAACATATTTACAACATTTTTCTGGACATCTTTACTGAAAATTGACCGCAGTTATTTCAGATTCAGTAAATCGTGGGGACTTAACACACTGCTGTGGTTCTTAGTGCTTAACGTCCAATTTCGTTTTTATTACCTTACCGTACGCACAGAGTTCTTTCCTGTTAGAGGCCTCCGGAGTACACGGAGTAAACCCACGCCACATACGCTCACACCAGGGATCAACACCACAACCGAAATTCATACGTAACCGACCAGCTGGACCACTAGGTCATCCCAACACCCATTTATGTTAGCTATCAATAAACCCGAACATAATGAATCTAATTTAGATCGAATTGGTTCAATAATTCCTGACGCAAACCGTTTTAATGGCCACACTGTTCGTCTGAGATAAAAACATTGCTTAAGAAAGAGAGAGAGAATGAGAGAGAGAGAGAGAGAGAGAGAGAGAGAGAGAGAGAGAGAGATGGGGTTTAACGTCCATTCGACACAAACCAGGTCAATTCGGGACTAACCTTGCTTAATGGGTCTGATGACAGAGCATACAGGCATTGAACACGTCCGTTTAATCAAGAGGGGTTCGATGGTCGAATAGTTAGCACGTGCGCGCTGTATCATAAGGTCTGTCATTGGGTCAACTGGTGTGATTTGATTAACCTGTTGACGGGAGTAGGGTCGCCTGTCCAACCTCGTGGGTTTTCTCCCACTGCTAAAGACCCTACGCGCAAGCGAATGTTTGAAATAAAATTGAACCATTTGAGAAAACAATAAATGAAATGAAATGGGGTTTCACGCCCCGTTATTCTGCTCCGATGGGCATTCGCTATGGTGTGCTATGAGCCAATTTGTACGGACAGCGGCGCTACGGTCTTATATCGAATTCCGACTAGACAACCATCATTGTCAGATAAGACATTTACACGATATCAATAATTATGCAGGTTTCAGTTGAATGGTTATTGAAAGCTGTTTTACGGAGTGGTTCTCCCTTGTCAATGGTGAAAAACGGTGGCCTGGCCAGGGACAACGTATAGTCATTGAATGGGACGAAAATACGAGGTCCCGTGTACACAGTGGTGTGCACGTAACAAACCCTTGATATTTGGTATCCGATATAAGAATATTCAACATTTCCCTTAAAGCACACTGTACGGTGTAAGCCTGTCTTCATTAGCCCAGTCGGTGAGGAACAGTGATCCCAACGTTGATAAGATAAGTAAGAGAGGCGGGGCCGGAGGGGTGGGGGTGTTGCCGAATGGTTAGATTGTGAGCGTTGTACAAGAAGTAGGGTCAACTGTCCAACCTCGTGGGTTTTCCCTGGGTCTCCCGTTTTCCCACAATGCTAAAAAACCCTACGTTCAAGCGAATTATCGAAGTAAAATTGAACCATATGTTAGTCCCGAAATAACATCTGTGTCGAGTGAACGTTAAACCCTATTTCTCTCTCTCTTTCTCTGATAAGATTGAAAATGTAACAATGTATAAAACCATTCATGTAATTTACAAAAGGTCGTGTCATGTAACAGACATTTCGACAATTATGGAAACCTGAGACGGGTTGTAACAAATTTTGGAAGCGAAATGCCGGCTACTTATCGAGTGTTAAATATTGTTGAGGTTTGTTGACACCTTCTGGTAACAATTGAAACTAAACATGGATATGTGTCATAGTTACCATACATAGTGCTCACATCATGTCAACATGCCTCGATAAACTTTAAAAAATACCGGCTTCTGGAATACAAACTATGTAAGCGGGGTCGTGCAATAGGCAGGTTATGTTTATTCTTTCTGTAACAACCGTTGTCTTCTTCCTCGAGCATCAGTCGAGTACAACCTATCTGGAACATCTTTTTGGAACAATTTTAACACCTTTCCGGAAGGCCTTTCTCGACCGACCACAACACCTTTCTGGAACACCTTTCTTGAAAACCTTTCCCGATCACCTTTAACACCTTTCTGGATCACTTGTCTTGAATTTCCCGTTCACCTTTCTGGATTATCTTTCCCGATCACCTTAAACATCTATCTGAAACACCTTTCTTCAAACCCTTTGTGGATCATCTTTCTCGATCACCTTTAACACCTATCTGAAACACCTTTCTTGAAACCCTTTCTAGAACATCTTTCCCTATCATCTTTAACACCTTTCCTGTGCACCTTTAACAACTTTCAGTAACATCTTTCTTGAAAACCAATCTGGAACACCTTTTTGGAACACCTTTCTGAGACCATTTCTATTTTGTTAGGGATGTTCGAACACCTTATAACATTTCTTCTTTTAGGTGTTCAAATAGCTAACATATTTTGTTTTGTACAACTGAATTTAAATCATGGACACGTAGGCGACTGCTGGTGACTCTTGGTCATGTAATTATCGTAATGGATGTATGATTTGGTCTGTAATCCTACAAGTAGTGAGACAAGGAGGCAGAGTGTGGTTATTCTTCCAGAAGACATAATACCACATTTCGTTTACAAAGTTCATCTAATTTGTTGGTTCTACTTAGATACATAAAGCCACGATGTGTCATTTTATCGCAATGGGAAACACCGGCAAATTACAGTATATTGAGAAAGACGAATCTCTAAGTGCAATACCATTCCAAAATGGTTCAAATCAGCTCAGTCTATGTAACATTGAAATTTTATCGATCTCTGTTCGCTGCGTAATAAGCCTGTCGTCATTTTGTTTTATGCGACAATTTATCTATAGACCGGTTTTAAATTCGATTGATTCGAAGCCTGGATATTATCCATAACCAATTTATCGATCTTATATTAAAAAAGGAAATTTCATACCGCCCAGTGAAATATGGTTCTGAATTTTGTGATAAATATATTGATTTTTGTTATAAACTCATTATACATTTATCTGTACGATCACGCGGTTTTTAACAAGTGATCAGGTGATCATGTCCTTAAATTATACCGTGTTATCGTGGCAAAACTCACAAGGTTATTATGCTTATTCGATGAGAAATAGGACTGGCCTTTCAACCGTATGTGCATTTGCTTTGCAAGCAATTTGTCTAAATATCAATTGGGGATAAATATCAAAGTGGACAAGTGCCGTTTTTTAAAATCCATTTTTAGCAGGTGTTCTTAACCTGTCCATTTTTATCATTTTAACATTTTCATCATAGTATCTGCAATCTGAGTGTTCTGGTCTAAAAATATGCAAAAATACTATTTTGGGCAGTTTTTGTGAAATGGCGCTTGTCCATCCTATTGCACTAGCATCCACAATTATCGACCAGACTAGCAACACCAACTACTGTACGTAAATGATCCCCACCCGCCACCACACCCCACACAAAAGAAGTCTTATCGAGTCTCCAAAAAACATGCAATCGCACGTTTCCCTTCGCGTCACCCGTGGTTCTCTTACAATTGGATTTGAAAAGTTTATTATCGTATTTTGATAAGTCAACGACTCTTGAGAGCCGCCATGTTAATTTCTGTAGTTATGCCATAAGGTTACATGTATAACTAATATAATAGTTAAAATTATCTCCAGATGTCTGGATTATTATGGACTAGAACTCGAGTCTGTTGTCGACTAGTTGAAGGTAGTTTATAAAAGATAGGCAAGTATTTGTGTTGTGACAATCGAGTTTCCCTCGCCACTTATTATAACCACCTGAACACAGTAAATATTTAACAATAGAGACCCTGTGTATATTTAAATTAAACATAACATGGATTTAAATATTAACTGTTAAAATTGTAGACCCAAACTATGACTCCGACTATTCCACTTGGATCAAACACTGGACCGCTGCGGTTAGTGAGCCAACGTTTTACTCATTGAGCGGAGGGGCACTGGTCCCCTGAGTTCACAGAACATTCTCAGACTTAAGTCAAGAATTTATGCCCCCCCACCCCCATCCCGACCCTCACAATTAGATTAAGATGAAAATGTGTTTTTCCAATGAGATTTTCCCTTGTCCGTTGTACAGATCGGAGGGCCTGACAATACGGTCAGCTGTATAGTCATTCGGATGGGACAAAAACCGAGGGTCCCGTGCACATATTGGGGTGCAGTTGGTATTTGATATACGAGTAGGCCATAATGCCGCTGCCCAGGCACAATTTCCCTCATAGCACACTGTATGGCATATGTCTGTCTTCATTAGCCCAGTCGGAGCAGAATAGTAGGATGTTAAACCCATTCCATATCATTTCATTCAACTTTAAGACTGTAGTACGCGTAATAAAGGCTTGTGTCAATGACAAAAAAAATTATACACCTTGACGGGAGGCTCTAGATCTTGAGGCCTAAGGCATCAGCTTGCCAAGCCTATAAGTAAACCCGGCACGGTATTTAAATGATTCCGACGATAGTCCATGCCAAGCGATTGATTGAATGTAGAGCTTGAAACGTGTTAAGCTATGATTGTGCTAGGGTTCAAAAGAAAATACAATATACATTGTGTTTTAGAACAGCACTCGACAAAACAGTAGGACGGTAAAAACCCCATTTCATTGCATCTAATTTCCTTTAAAATATGTACTGGGTAATTCATTTTGGCGCTGATCCAAAACGTGTTCAAATAAAACACGTTGTATGCCATCTCCTGGGGCTCCTACAATTTTTGTTGTCTTATCTCCATGCCGCCATTTTTGAAAATTCCTGTATACCATCTCCTGAGGCTCCTACAATGTTTGTTGGCTCATCTCCATGCCGCCATTTTTGAAAATTCCTGTTGCTTTTTTTTGAAAAGCTATTCCAGTCATCGAATTATAATTACTAAAACACGAACTGGATATGTCGTCATGTCGTAATTTAGCAAACTCGAGGGTTTTATGTCGATTAGTAACTGGAACTTTCCCAATATATCAGACTGACATACAGTTATTTTTTACGAATTGCGCGGGTTTCCAACGACTTTATTTATTATCCTATATAGGGCATTAACTTGAAATTGTCATAGGTTGGTCATCGACGTGTCATACATTTCCTCCCTTCCGCCGAGTATCCTTCCCAAAAAAGCCTCCACAACATCGGTTTTCGCTTCGTCCCAGCTTGGACATTTTATTTTAGGCAATAGCCTGACCGGTAATATATGCATATAAGTTAACATATTCCTCAGCTGAAAATGATTAATTCTACCTTTGACGGGAAGGGGTATGCAATCAGAAGCCAAAAATAAATAATAAAAAATTTGATACTTCACAAACTTTGTAAATGTATTTTAGAAGTGCATGTACTAATAGACTCATTGTGTTAATGTGAGAAAGATGCAATCAGGTGCAGAAAGACCCTAATTTCAAGAATTAAAGCAAACCATAGAACTTCAGTCTTCAGACATGAAAGGGAATAATGTTGTGCTAGACGGGAAACTTTGCCTGAACAGTTTTTGACAACCAAAGTTTTCTTATATTACTACAGTGTTGTACCAACTGTGTCGCTTTTTTATTTCTGTATGAGGAAATTGGTTATAAGAGAAAACCAAATTCAACATTTCTAAATACAATGTGGCAAATTATGATTATATAGAATGCAGACCTTCCAATTTATCATTGTGATTGAAATTAAATTTGTCACTGTGATCGAAATTTCAATTTATCATTGTGATCGAAATGTCAATTTGTCATTGTGATCGAAATTTGAATTTGTCATTGTGATCGAAATGTCAATTTGTCATTATGATCGAAAAGTCAATTTATCAATGTGATCGAAATGTCAATTTGTCAATGTGATCGAAATGTCAGTTTGTCAATTTGTCATTATGATCGAAATGTCAGTTTTTCATTGTGATCGAAATGTCAATTTATCGATGTGATGGAAGTGTCAATAATCTTGAGGCAATCACATTTCCCGTCAAGAGCGGGCAAAGTTTCTTTGCGTTTCCTTTAATCGAACAAGTATATAAAAAATGAATGAAATGGGGTTTAACGTCCTACTTTTCTGCCCCGACTGGGCTAATGAAGACGGGAACATGTTTATAATACCTTGACTTCGAGAATCGTCCTAAAGTGACACAGAGATATCTTCCGGCAACAGTGTGCAAATTTTTCTTTCAATTTTCGTTGGTATCCAAGAACCATGATTTTGATAATCCAGCCAAAGTTTCTTTTCGTTTCCTTTGATAAAACATGTATATAAGAGCCTTGACTTTGAGAATCCTCCCAAAGTGACACCGAGATATGTAGAAGTATAGGTCATTATGTCGGGGAGGGGTGTTGTCAGTTGGTTGGTAAAACAGAGTATAGTATTATTTAGATGATATAAATGTTAGCTTGGGTTCACGATCTGGTCGCCACATGCCTTAATATTAATATATGTATATAAATATTATATCTATAAACACACAGCACTGCTTGGTGGTACTACAACAGTGTCGGGTTTATCTATAAACTTACTTTACAGAGTGCCTCAAGATCTAGGGGGCCTTCGGTCAACTTGTACGATATTTATGCCACTGTCTTAAGCCCTTTAGTGGGTTTGGCCGAAGGGTAATGGTAATGGTGCCCGCCTTGCATCATACTGTCTGTCAATGAGTCAACTGGGGTGGATTCGATGCCCCGCCAGTGCGTTGCAGAGGATACACTCGCCTGTCCAACCCTGTGGGTTTTCTGTGGGTGCCCCCACTACTAAAGACCCCAATGCACATGCGAATTTTTGAAATAAAATTGAACCATATGTAAGTCCAAAAATGACATAGTTTGTGTCGAGTGTGCGTTAAACCCCATTTCATATTTCTTCGCGGACACCGAACATACTTTTGAAATTTGCTGCTGGACGAAACTTTGGAATCCTTTTAAATTTCGATGCAAATTGATTATCACTGTAAATATATATTATATGAACAAATTGTTTCAATAGCATTTAGTAAATATACAATGTATATACAGGGCACAATTTTGCTTGATAAAGAATGGAGAAGCCGGGGTCGTTTCGAGACTAACATATGGTTCAATATCATTTTAATAATTCGCTTTCTCGTGGGGGTGTTTAGCCCTGGGAGCACCCGGAGAAAACCCACCAGGCGGGACAGGCATGCGTATCGAATTGAAAACATATCACTTGATTCAATGACAGACCTTACGATCTAACGCGCACACGTTAAACCATTTGGCTGTCCATCCCACTCCTATAACAAACAATAGCAAGAGCTAAGAATAAACATTAAACATCATTTATTTCAGTTGAAATGCAATTTTAAAAAAAAAAATTGACATCTTTTTGTCAAATCTTATTTGGATTATGGTCGGTTCAAAATAATGGTATTACTTCTTAAACGGACAACCTTATTTCAAGGGGATTAGGCCCGTAACTAAATGGAACCGGAGATTAGCCGTAATGATGCAGGCTTCACTCAAAATGACAAAAAGAAATATTTGCAAGAAATAATGCCACCAATCTTGACGGTGTTCGTATTTAGGCTATGTTCCGATGATGCATCACGATTGTCCCAGTTGAGTCCACTACCTGGTACGTGCCGATGCGTTCGGATACGTTTCGAAACGATCAAAACGGTTGCTACGACTGACCTCCATGTATGATAAGACCTCCCGAGTTCATAAAGCATTCTCAGACTTAAGTTGAGAATTTACTCAACTTTCAATAGCTGGGAATAAATGAAATAAAAAGGGGTTTAACGTCCTACTCTTCTGCAACTAACCTGGGCTAATGGAAGACGGCGCTGTGAATAAGAAATATTTTTGATAAAAAAACACAAAACTTTGCACATAGTTTCTTATTGATGTATTTGATACATTAAAACAACAAAATTATTATATAGGGCTGTATTTTAGTGAAAATAAGGCGAACAATTTTGAGTAAATTCTTAACTTAAGTCTGAGAATGCTTTGTGAACTCGGGGCCTGATAGGATCATCACAACCTGTTTCACAGAGAATTACTAACGAATTATCCCTGTAACGGATGGCTGTCTAAAACACGTGCGTTGACTTGCACGCCTCGTAGTCATTGGCTCAACGGCTCGTGCATTGTTTACTTAACACCTAACTGCTTCGGGCAAAATGATGCATTTTACTCATTTTAATACCCATTTACACTAAATAGGAAATATTTTTTAACTACAAATACTTCAAACGCCTTTATTTATTTTTCTTTTACCTCAAAAAAATGTTTGAGGATTTAATTTGTCGGAGTAAAAAAGTTAATATGCCGTACTCATTAAGCCTCGTCGATGTCATGCTTATCAGTGATTGTAGCGGCCAAGCGAATATTCACTGCGGGATCAGTTTGGGATCATCACCCTTACGCCACGATTAAAATCCTAATTCAAATCGTAGCGCGAATTGTGATAGTGGGAACCTAACATTAATAAACAATTATCATTAAATTAGAAAAATATTTGAACAATTCACATAATAATGTACTTGGTAATATATTTCACCAATGAATTGTCCCCATTTATTATGAATAGACGTACCAGGGATGATTTTAAGAGCTCCGGCAGTTGACCTGATCAGTATGTGATATATTAGACTCATTGGTCAGTTCGATGACTATGTCCGAAATGCGATATCACTGACCATCTCCCACAGTGGACAACACTATCTAGGTAATGTTTGTTTCCGTTTCGCAAGTATCTACAATATAGCCAACCGGATAATGCTCTTCAGTCAGTCTCTCATTCAATGGGCGCCGCCATTTTGTTTGAACACGTGGTTATGGAATGGGTCCTACCTTTGGACCTTAAAGTGTCAGTTTTGTAAATTTAATTAGTAAGGCGAACATTTGTGTATCACAGTTTTTTTTATTTACTTTTGAATTAAAAACAAACAGTTAGTTTCAAAGTTACAGTTAGCTTTCGAAACGATCACTCCAAATTTCCAAGCGATAGCTATACATTAATACCGAGTTAAAAACTAATCACACAATTGTAGAATTTCTTCGAAAGATTGCCAACGGACAGTTTCAGAAACAACCATCAAGTGTCGCAATTTAGTTTTAAAAACATTTTCTGTCATTTGGATTTTCCTAATACAACAAATTCCAATAATAAGGAACGATCTGTCCGATATTTTGAGTTGAAGTTTTGTATCACGTGATCGGTAGACAATAACAATACCTTGCCTTTTATTGCAAAATTTGAAATCTCAGATGTCATTTTAACCAATGTCTTTCGAGGTAAAGAAAAATTTTGCCGTAGTAGAATTAATGATTCGTTTCAGACATATACTTCACCTGAATGAAAACATTGAAATGGCCATGCTTGCCAATTTATAAAAAAAACTACTAAACTCACTGAAGTACTGTGTTAATGAGCCAACTAAGTGGCCAATGGAAAATTACCCCAAAACAAAAGTATCTATATGATTTCGTTTTGTATTAACATATTCAGAGATTCTCTATTGATGACAGAACATCTTAGAACTAATTAAAAACGACGACGACTTCCGACGATAAGATATTTGTAAGAGGGATGACTTCCTAAATAGAGTTTGATACAAATGGAGTTTTACGTATCGTCAACACAATACACCATTCGTTTCAATGGTCATGTATGCGATACAGGGGAATATAATTCAGATCACGAGAAACACTAGACTATTCAATTCACGAGAGAGAGAGAGAGGGAGAGAGAGAGAGAGAGAGAGGGAGATGGAGGAGGAGGGGGTTAACGTCCACTCAACTAAATTAGGTCATTTCGGGTCTAACATATAGTTCCATTTTATATCCATAATTCAATTTCGCATAGGGTCTTTATTAGTGGGAGGACCTCCCCCCCACCAAAAAAAGTTAAGTAAATACATCTGTATTTATTTATATAAAATCTTGCCTAATTTTAACGTCTGAAGGGATTATGAAGCGTCATGCCCCATTCTCTATTACGAAGGGGTCGCCATTCAATTATTTTTAAAAAATTATACACATGCCATTGATTTTTTGTTTCTCGAGATTACACCGCAAATATTTAATCAGTGCGAATAACCGCACGAGATCATAATCACACAAAATCTGAACGCTGAACGTCTGATTACGGAAAATACCGAGGCCTACCGACTGCTTCCACCATTGTTTGATAAGTTTATGGTTTTTATTAGAGCGGTCTTTACAATACCTCATGATACTTCCGGAACCACCCACTCTACTCGCCCGGTGACATGAATAAAACACGGTTTGTGTCTGGATAATTTTTTTCTCACGTAGTTAAAGGCGGGGCATGTTAACTTTGTCAAATGGCAAACATTTGTCAACAATTGTGTTAAGAAATACCAAATAACTACAAGCTATAGCCATTTACAAGCTATTTACTATTTTATTTTCTTATTTAGATATAATAGTTACAAACAGCGACCTTTTGCCATAAGAGCCAAGTTCCCGACTTTCTACCATATATAGAACGATGGCACGATGACTGACGAGGCTCTATCATACATAGGCAAGGCTCTATCATGCACAGAGTATGATGGTACAATAATAGACTAGCCTCTATCATACACAGGCAAGTCTCTATCATGCACATTGTATGATGGTACAATAACAGACTAGCCTCTATCATACACAGGCATGTCTCCATCATGCACATAATATGATGGTGCGAAAACAGACTAGCCTCTATCATACATAGGCAAGTCTCTATCATGCACATAGTATGATGGTACAATAACAGACTAGCCTCTATCATACACAGGCAAGTCTCTATCATGCACATTGTATGATGGTACAATTACAGACAAGCCTCTATCATATACATTATGGTGGCACGATATACTACGACGTTACGATAACAGACTGGTCTTTACCATATAGTATGGTGGTACGATGACAGATAGGTTAATCTCTACCACTATGAAACCACAATAGACTAGCCTGTATCGCACACAGTACGATGGTACGATAACCGATGATACGACAATAGACCAGACTCTAGCATATACACTATTATGGTACGATAAAGGACTAATTTCCATCATACACACTAGGATAACAGACTAGTCTGTATCATACGCACGATAGTCTCTATTATACACACTATAATGGTACGATAACAGACAAGTAGCTATCATACATTATTATATGATGATACGGTAACAGACCTGTCTCTTATATACAGTCTATAATTGTACGATAATAGACTATTCTCTTACATACACATAGTATTCTGACGATGGCGATTAGTCTTTTTCATACACATAATATGACGGTGCGATTTATCATACATAATACGATATACGATAGCACGTACGAAGTAAGTACTACAGTAAAATGGGAGTTTGCTTCCGAATGTTGAACTTTTCTTAGCCGTCATTCTTCAAAAGATTTGATTGAAATATGTTATGCTCAGGTCATTTATGGTTCAAAGATGCATTATTGCAGGTCTTTGTGGGGCTTCAAATGTTTTGTAAATTATTACTTAAACATGACAAGCCAATAGCCAACATTCAGCGTTGATTTAGGAGTTTATCGATACAATATATAATCGATTACAAACAATCTACACTACATTTTGTCAAAACTTTAGACACTCATAACTTCGCACATCATAATGTTTGTGACTGAAATTTGCAATTTATTCATGTTTTATTATAGCAAGCACGGTCGGTCTAATTCTTAATGTATTAGGATAATATGTACATTTACTATCATAATGAAATGAAATGGGGTTTAACGTCCTACTCTTATGCACCTAACCTGGGCTAATTGAAGACGGGCATACGCCATACAGTGTGCTATGAGGGAAATTTTGCCCGGGCAGCGGCACTACGGCCTACTCTTATATCGAATTCCAACTGCCAAGGGATCTTTTACGTGCACTCCAATGTGTACACGGGACCTCGGTTTTTCGTCCCATCCGAACGACTAGGCAGCTGTTCTTGTCAGGCCCTCCTTCTGTATCACTGACGAGGGGAAATCACGCCGGAAAATCGAGATGAACTTTCTCGGCCAATGCAGGGATCGAACACCCGACCTCCAGGCTAGCGAACCAGCGCCTTATCCACTTAGCCACCGTGATTCCCACTATCATAATGAACACAGTGGCGGCGCCAGCCGTCGGTGGTTGGAGGGGCAAAGCTGGGGCAAAGTCCAAGGTTAAGGGGGCAAAGGCACGAGTATCAACTAAAGGGGGGGGGGGGCGTCTCCCCCAGACAATTTTGAAAAACAGGCTGCCGGAAATGCAGCCTGGCAGTATTTCAGGCAATGACCGTTGAAGTAAAGTGTTCAACGAACGGACTTGCGAACCTCGACGAATCCCACTCTCGAGCGCCAATGTCGGGAGTATTTATGGAGGGTATGGGGGACCTCCCCCAGAAAATTTTGAAAAATAGACTCTCGGAAATGCTTTCTGATAGCGTATTCAGTCAGGCACCGATCGTCGAGATAAATAAATCTGACCACATACTGTCCGTAGCCTGATCACTAGTTTATACGATCAGAGACCAAAATGGCAAACGAACGGACTTGCGAACCTCAACGAAGTACCTTTGTGAGCGCTAAAGTAGCGAGTCCTTGTGGGGGTTTTGGGGACCTCCCCAAGAAAATTTTGAAAAATAGACTGTTGGAAATGCTGCCTGACAGTATTCAGGCACCGATCGTAGAGATAAATAGAGCTGATCGGATGTCACCTGTGGCCTGATCACTAGTCTTTCCGACCCCAGAGAGGAAAGCGTCACATGAAACTCAATGAAGTCTCCAATAATTTGAAAGGTAGACTGCCCGAAATGCAGTCTGGCAGTATTTCAGGCATTGATCGTCGAGATAAAGATACGGCCTGTTGCAAAATTACTAGTTTATCCGACCAGAGAAGAAAGTGACAAACGGGCTGAGTGAGTGACTCAAAGTGAATGAATATTTTCGCCACTATATTTTGTGAAATAAACGGACTTGCGAGCCTCAACGAAAATTTGAAAAGTACACGGCCCGAAATGCATTCTGACAGTATTTCAGGCATTGATCGTCGAGATAAATATAGAATGCAGCCAGGTAGCATTTCAGACATTATTTTTCCGAAAATTATTGGGGGGGCAAACAGAGGGCAGGCAAGATTTTTGGGGGGGCAAATGCCCCCCCTTGCCCCCCCTTGGCGCCGCCACTGAATGAACAGCAAAGAAAGTATTGCCATGACAGTGGTCCTTCCGTCCCACCTTTCTTCATGGTGTATTAAAGTATCATTACATGAACTACAGGTGAAATCCTTATACAGCATTTAGTAACTGAACATATGATAAATAACACAAATTTGATGGTTTCATATTAGTTATTGTTTATGTTACCTTGTTGTATATAATTTGATTTCTTGCCATTATGCTGTCATTACTCACTGGAGAACGACAAGAAGAACTTGTTGAAACATATTATATAGTGTAAAATAAACTCAGTGATTGTTTTCCATATAAATTTGTTTTATTTATCATGGACTACAGGTGTGTCAATTGTACCAGTATATGGACCTTGAGGCATCATTAAAATACCTATCAAGCAAATCGTCCTCTAGCATAACTAATTATTTCTTTACTGAAAGCACCAAGAGCAGTCTTGTCTCTTTAACCCAGACAAACGTGAATGAAGGTATACATGATATCCAATTATCCATTTCTTGAAAGTATCAAGACAATTATTATGATTTTTAAAGAAGTCCACACCTTATTTTTTAACCATTAAATATCAACTTACGTTTTTGTTCTGTTTCTGACATTTTTGGGTGTTTGTAGTGAGTAATATCTATTCAGATAAAAATACACCCAGGAAATATAAAGTTTATTTTAAGAGGTAACGCCAATTCTTCAGACAATCAAAAATAGTCTTGGATTAATGCTGGGCAGAAAGCATCCCAAACTATTTCTTTGATTTATTTTTTAAACACAAGACCATTCCAGAACGTAACTAATAAAATATGTTCTCAAGCAACGTTGCGTCATTGTCATATTGTTCTTTTTTAAAACAAAAAAACAAAAATCAAATGTCTTCGGCTTAATCCACGTTAGTATGCACTTAGATTTATTATTTAACATTTATTTAAACATAATTATGCAAGAGCTAAATCTGCCTATTGCAGGTCTTTCTTTAGGCCTGAAATGTTTTCTAAAATTAGACATCAATTAACTGATCGAGGCCTTAATCAACTCTCGATGGCATCAGATTTCTCCGATATTAAATAGATTAAAACGGTTCAGCGATACTTTGATTTAATCAAATATGGAGAAACGAGACTTAGCCAGTACGGTGGTTGAAATTATTGCACACGTCTGTCAAACCTTCAAAGGCTAATATCTTCGCCTGCAATAGAGTAATAGCAAGGATGGCTGGTCCTTTATCTAAATCTTACATAATGTATCTTTAAAAAAACAGAATCATAATACCAACACAGATAATGTCCTGGCGTGGATTCTATCATATTTAAAACAGGTCCATCGATTCTGTTCGCTCACATCAAAATGGCGGGAGGCTTACTACATAACGCGTATAGATCGATAATATTTCAATTCAACGTATATTTGTCAATACCGAATAGAATTAATTCATCTTGGACTGATATTTCTATTAAACTTTCACAATATCATAGCTTGCAAGGGATTCATATTGCACTAAAATGACGCATTGAAACAGTCGACGATCGAGGTTGATCATTTTTCAAACACATAAAAATTTAAAAAATCAAAACCCCCCAAAAAATATATCCCCCGGTTTGGATTCAATTGGATTAGATCGAGCACTTTATTACTTAATATGGCAAAGGTAATTTGGGAGACATGATTAATTTTCGAATCCGATGTCTTACACATGATTTGTATAAGGGATGCAATGCGTTCCTTTTATCAATCCAAAAGTACGTTCGAATTCTAACAGATGTGGGTCTTTCACTTAAATACATCTAAGAAGTTTTTTGGTAAAATTAAAAGCAGCCAAGCCGACATTGTGCCTCAGTATCATCAAGGACATTGACACCCGATCTGTATGAAGTAGCGCATGTCATATATTATCAACTCACTCGTTATTATTATAACATTTACACTACTTCAGTTTTGTACCCCTTTAGTTGTGACATTATCTTTTATGTATTTAGTGTTTTTGTTTTGTTTTCAAAACTACAAAAGATTCGGTTGACTAAGAAAATAAAAGGTGGGGATAATATTATTACACAACTTTTGAAATCATTTGTCCATCAACCATTCCACAATTCTGCCAATTGTCGGGATCTCAACAAGATCTAATCGGCCATTGTTTTTAAACAATATTTTATTTAGAAATTGAAAGGGATTTAGGAACAGGCATAGCCTATATGATCTCCCTTCTTGATAAATAATAAATAGGAATATTTAACAGATTACGCGAAACAAAAAAGCAATACAATAAATACTTAATCAACAACATTTTGTATATAAATATTTACACATTGGCTACGCAGTTGTTCAATTTCGCATTTTCGGCTCTTATTGTCGTACTACTGGATTGCCGATAATAAACGTTAACTCTTTGATATGAATCTCACAGTGTTTCTGGTCTGGGTGACAAAAACAACAAACCAATTTGGTTGCCATCTACAAGTATATCCCCATCAAAAGTAACCAAATCTGTCGTGGGTCAAGATGAATGTTTAATGACTATGAAAATTACAAAACTGAACATCATCGAAGTTTGGGAATTTGAAACCATTCAGTGGAGAAGAAAAACGCTGGAATGGCGAGATTTTCTATTGTGATCCTTTGGAAACAATCTGATTAAAACGCAGATCCAATTTCGTTTCGTTTTTTATAGTTCAAAATTTCGTTTTTACTTGTCTTTACTACTCTTGGATCTGGAGGACTTGTTATTTAACTCGTGTTCTGCCTGAAATGAGGGGTCAGCCAATCAAATGGTCTGTCGAATCGACCGTTTGACCTTTTCATGCGTGGAGCTGTGGGTAGATATTACCAGCCAATGACGTCTTTACTAACACCAGCGGATTGAAATCAAAACAAAACAAAAGTAGATTTTAAAAAGCATGGCGGTCGCTAATTGGTTAATCGAATGACTGACGTTATCGGGTCAAATGTTCCGTGCTTGATACCTGACGTCATAGAACGTGAGCTCCCACTATAACTTGTTAGATCGACATGAGTGTAGGCCATCGAAAGTATAAAAAACGAAACGAAATATAGATCTATATTTTAATTAGATTGCGTTGGAAACAATCGACTAGAATGAATATTGGGACATAACGTTGGAGTAATTTCGGTAAACATCACCCATTCCTATTATGTACATTTCCCACAGCCTGAATAATAACTATGTCAGATATATTCGTCGTATTTTATTTAAGGATACAACCTCTTGAATACGACTAAGTAGCGTGGTTTCCGTATAAAGATAAGTTTATAGATATATCACCGAATACGATACTTTCACCTCATTCTTAGCTTCCGTATTAAAACAAAACTACCATATAAACGGACAGCAACGTCAGCTTTCCAGATATCTTTCAAATAGAATGAATGAGGTTTAAAGTCTTAGTTGTCTGCAACAACACGGTTCTACTTTTCTGTACTAATTGGGGTAATGAAGACTGACATAGCCATGACGGGTTTTCAGTGGTACTAGAAGTTTTATGTGTATGAGTTCTAGAACGAGTAGCAATTCGCCGCTTCAATGCATAACCTTAACATTATCGATACAAAACCATAACACAGGCCAGAGTCAATACAAGAAAGGAACACAACCAATATTAAAACATAATACAGTCAGCAAAACATAACACAGCCAATAAAACATAACACAGTTAATACAAACATAACACAGTCTATACAACAAACATAACACGGCCATTACAAAAAAAACCCCACACACACCAATACACAGACACAACACAACAAATAGAAAAAAAACCACAACCAGTACAAACATTTAACACAATAAATACAGATACATAACAAAGACAATAAATAACAAAACACAACCGATATAAAAACATAACTGTATATCTAAGTGTGAACAATTTAAATATTGACCTGATTGAGAAACTGAGAGCTACATTCACAAGCCCCTCATTCACAAGCTCTTTTATTATAGGGGATTGAATTGTTGAAAGACCCAAGGCACGTGCATTAGAGCATAAGGTCTGTCATTGAGTTAGTTGACGTGGTTTCGATTCCCCGCTGGTACGTAGAGCCGCCGGTCCAATCTCGGGGGGTTTCTCCGGGTTCTCCGGTTTCCTCCTACAACTAAAGAGCCCTATGCGAGAGCGAATTATTGAAATAGGGTTGATCCATATGTTAGTCTCGAAATGACCTAGTATGTGTCAAGTGGACGTTAAACCCCAATTTCATTTTTCCTCTTTCTCTTTCATGATATTAACATATTCCTTGAACAGATTTTAGACGGCAAAAATTCACCAAATCCCATAAGGTAACAACACACATTTATTTGTGACATATTCCTTCATGTTTCCTTTAAGTTAGATTTTATAAATCTGAAAGTCATGGTAACCAGAAGGTCAAATATTGTATGTATATACTGAATAGTACAAAGGACAAGACATTGTTATATTACATTCTGTCGAATATCTGATACAAACCATGAGAAAAGTTGAGAACATATGTTTGCACCTCACCAGACATTCACAATGTCACTTACTTTCATTCAGATATAAAAACCCCTCGAGATGTGAACCGGTTAAATTTCAAATATTAAAGCTGCAATTTCATATTTTTAACTTATATTTTAAAAATATATTAAAATAAAGCCTTAAAATAGATGGCATCTATAAACAGTCTTACCTTGTTAAAGAATAATCCTATAATTCACTATTGCCAGTTGAGAAATTGGCAAAAATATCATTTTCAAATTTAAATTCAAACGTTTGAAGATAGCTATTGCATGGGGTGGATGGGAAAACAAGGAAAGTAATTGTGTTATTATTTCCGATGTGAAAGATGTTTAAGTGTGGAAAATAATGCCTATGATTGTATAATAGTGAGTTGACAACCTATTGAGCAAAATACAAAGAAATAAAAAAGTTTTTACTTTCTTGGGAAATATGAAATTCCCGCTTTAAATAACACGTGTATGTATGTTATTACAATATACAAGTTCGATAGTCATATACGATTTAGACATGAAACTGCTTGAAATGAGGTTTAACGTTCTGCTTTTTTTGTGCCGACTATGCTAACGAAGGCAGACAAACGCCATACAATGTACCATGGTGAGGGAATTTTTACATGGACAGCTGCACTACGGTCTATACTCTTATTTCGAATTCCAACGGAAAACGGTGTTTTAGATTCACCTCCCGCCCTAACGACTATACACCATTAACAAGGGGAATCCATGCTGGAAAATCAGAGGGGGTGAACCCGTGACCTCCTGCATTATGTAAAAGCGAACATAACTTTTCCTTTATCCCCCCCAGATGTTGATTGAAGTATCGTATTCTATGATTAGAAATACTGCCATGCCCAATAATCACAGGCCTCAGAAGGGGAACATTTTCTTGGCCATTATGTTTGGAAGGTTGCTTAACTGAAATGGGAATCTTAAAGATACATTATGGGAGATTAAACAAAAGGCTGACAGTTCTGACTATAGTTACAAATTAAATAATGTAAAGGGAATTTGATGAACCGAGAATTTAGCGATTAAATTTAAGGCCAAGTTTCGATCATCATTACAGAAGTCGTTACGATAAAAAAAACATAGTTTCAATTATCCATGTTTGATTTAATCATCAATAAGCGTTGAGCAGCAGATTGGATTCCAATCCAGTAAATGTCGTAGACTGGCGATGCCATTGCGAGTTGATTATGGTCTGGATAACTTAATCAGTGTCTAATTTAGATAACATTTCAGGCCTAAAGATAGACATGCAATGGACCGATTTTGCTCTTGTATAATGTATGTATAATCATTGCTATTTTTTCTTGTTTCAGATTTTCGTTTTCGTGTCTGGTTCTGGGAAAATTGAAGTTGACTTTGTTACGTTTTTAAATCGAGAAGGAAAGGATTATGGTGGTTCATGCTGTGATCCTTCAGGTTGGGGCTGGTTTTCCAGTTCCACGGATTGTGAATCCGATAAATGTGATCATAAATTCGTCGTATGTATTGGAAACATAACACAGTAAGTCATATTCTATCGTTGTTTTGTAATTTGTAAATACACCATTCCTCTATATTTTTGCGCTTAAATGTCATGCGTACACTGGCTTTTATTTTCGAGACTCTGGTCCCTTTAATGTCCCTCTGTATCTACTTGAAACGAACCGTGTTGCATGCTATGCCGACCTAATTGTCATCTTGTAATGAGTTATTGCTGTATTCTTTAAAATTCTAATTTAAAATCTACACAATTGATCATTTAATGGTTTTTGTTGAGTAAAGCTGAGTTAGTGTTGAATCTGATTGTGTAGAGCCGATTTTGATTTATTCCAACTGAAAAAGGTTCCATTACGTGCATGACAGCGTGTAATTTCTTTCGACCAACGTCAGAATTCAAACTCGGAACACCATAATCGAAAATCTATTTCCCTTTCCGCTTGGCCACTGTGGACCCCTTGTTGGTTTAGAACGATTTATACAAATTCTATATAAGTTAATAACGAGTACTATTACGAGTTCTTTACACAATACAATACGTAATATAGAGAAATTCTAATTGTACAACTCTTGTTTTTCCAGGTCTAGTGACATGAAAGCCTGTGAATTTGGTCGAATAGAAACAGAACCAGTTGAAGCTAATGATATAACATTTAATGGACAGATAGGATTAACAAAAAATCCGTTGATGTTTGATTTTAATCACTGGCCGGTAAGTGAGACAGACGTCTGCAGTTGACACCATTTTATTGTTCTAATAAATAGAGACAGATAAAGAAATGGGATTTAAGGTCCACTCCACATAAATAAGGTCATGTCGAGACTAACATATGGTTCAATTTTAGTTCAATAATTCGCTTGCGCATAGGAGTCTTTAACAGTGTGGGGGGTGGGGACCGGAGGACCCAGAGAAAACCCACGCGGTTGAACAGGCGACCCTAGTCCTTGTCACGTACAACCGGGGATTCGAAAGTTGTAACAAATCAGATTGACTTGGATTTAGAAAAATATGCATGGTTAGATTGGCGACCCCTTTAGCGCATTATCGTAATCCAGTAACTAACTTCTATGCTATATTTTAGGGAACATTAAAGATGAAAATAGACGTACTGGACGACGACGGTTATGGTTCTGTAGAATTTATAGATCATTATGAATATGAATATGGGACCAAAGAAACGAGGCGAGAAATTGATGCCCCCATTAGAAACCTCGTTCTTAAAGGATCCAGAACAGAGTGAGTATAACCGATTAATGATAATACATCTCGGGTTTTGTTTCTGGTGTTGCAGGTAAAATCTGGCAAGGAAATGAGTCTAGCTCGGACACTCTAACAGATGTAAATGGAAATGAAAGTAGGCCATAGTCAGGGGCGGACTGCAGGCTTAGAACCGTCGGATCCCCAGAAAGACAAGCGGATCATCGCCCTCGGATGGAAATTTTTTTATGTATTATTGATCTATAATCGAGGTGTCGAAAAGGTTAATCAAGCTGGTTTCGTTTTCTCGCCATGGCACGTATTCTTCACCGCGTTGGGAATCCATAGCTGTCCATTCTGTCCTTGGCAATAGCGCCGCTTCATGGCATAAATTCACTCAACGCAAAGCGTAATACCCCATATTTTTTTCATGTGCATATCTTAAGCAGTTTATATATATTGGATTGTGACCGATCAAATCAAACAATTATTGTTATTCTTTTACCTTTAGTTTTAATCTGAAGCTCAAAGTTTTTTGTGATAAGAATTATTATGGAGAAGAATGTCTGGTTTATTGTGAAGCTAAAGATGATGCTACCGGACACTTTTACTGTGAGCAGGACACCGGCAACAAACTGTGTTTACCAGGTAATGTCGGGGAAACGTTTATCATACGTGACCGTCGTAAAATTTCAACACATGTGTCCAAACGAATAACCCGTTGACCGACCTCATGTACCGACGCAGTATTAAAAAAAGTAGAAACTTTGCCGTTCATGATTTAATATTAGAGAGGTTAAGATGCGTTCCGAGAACTAGAAAGAGGTGAATTGGTCGTCATTCGCCGAAAACGTGACGCACTTTTACGGTTAAGAAAACCCGCACTCTAGACAAAATACGACCGTCCTTAAAACTGAATAGAGCAAAATGTGCATTGTTTGAGAGTGTCGATTCTTTCTATCATTTTTTCCACCAGTCAAACAGTGCCTAACAAAGGCTGGTATAATTATGAAAAAGATTGTCTAAAATAGAATTTAACCACCACGGAATTCACTTACGACTTCAGAGGGTTTAAGATGTTTTTGCAAGTGAGTGTGACTGACACCGTGGGGGAATCACCTGGTTCTCGTTCTCTTTCTGGGAAACATCTGGACCTATCTATTAAATAATCGATATTCAACTTATCCGTTTCTAACCGTGGTGTCATTTAATCTACTCACCAAACCTAGTTCTGTGAGTTATTCGGGGTGGGGGGGATGGCCTAGTGGTCTAGAGTGCCGCGCTTCGACCTCTAGCTGGCCGGTCACCTCTGGCTTCCGGCTGTTGTTTCGATCCCTGGTGTGAGCGTATGTGGCATGGAGATTGGGACGCCTTCTCAACCTCGTGGGTTTCCTCCGGACACTCCGGTTTCCTCCCACTGCTAAAGACCCCTACGCGCAAGTGAATTATTGAAATAAAATTGAAACCATATGTTAGTCCCAAAATGACCTAGTTTGTGTCGAGCGGACGTTAAACACCATTCTCTCTCTCTCTCTCTCTCTCTCTCTCTCTCTCTCTCTCTCTCTCTCTCTCTCTCTCTCTCTCTCTCTCTCTCTCTCTCTCTCTCTCTCTCTCTCTCTCTCTCTCTCTCTCTCTCTCTCTCTCTCTCTCTCTCTCTCTCTCTCTCTCTCTCTGTGAGTTATTCGTTTGGACACAAGTGCATCCGTCCACAATGCATGTTTCTAAAATCTCGATGCGTCATTTTAGCGTTATCGGAATCACTTGCAAATATGCAATATTATGAAATATGAATGGCTAATATGAATGGCAGCCTAAAATGGTTCAGTGCACTATTTACAAAGCGGTGCTGGATTCAAATTGCATCGATATAAGCCCATCGCCATTTTGGTTTAAACAGTATTTATTTCGAGAATATTATGCAATATTAAAAGCATAAGTAATAGGATATAAAACAAGCCGAGTAGACTTATATTAATTTGCTTCCTTCTGGTTTGGGTGTATAATATATGTACAATGTCGAATTATATACAGACAACAACTAATTACATTATTTTAGTTATGGTACAAACAAGCAGACAAATTTTGTTGTCGCGTAAATTTATTGATTGGTAGTGTTGCCATTTTGTTTTTGAATCTTAAATTAGATGTTAAATAATGAATCTGAGTACATTATTTGCGGAGATTAGGCCGTGATATGTCCGCGAAAAATACAAAGAGTTTAACCAAACTTGATGGGATTGTTCGGCTACTCATATGGAGGAACTGTATTTGAATTCTGATTCACCATTAACTGTATGCGTTTAAAGTTACCGTTCCGGACTCCGAAAAAATGCTCCAAAAAGCTGCTGATATTGGCGTACTCGTATATTCATTGCTTTGCAGCTCACATGTCTGTCAGTGATTTTATATGCTCAATTCCACGTCCTTTTCACACATCTTATAATGAATGAATAATTTTAACAGGAAAGACGTCTACTTCGCGTCCTTCATTGTTTGTGGCGTTCATTTCACACATGTTGCCTATTTTTGGAGTTTTAGTTGTTTTTAGATATTTACATTTCAAACAAACTTGAAAACATTTCTCTTTCTTTGATTCTAATTGTACATACAATTTATAGCATGTGTTCCAGTTTGACTGATTTAAGAAAACTTTTTAACTAACTGCTTTAAGAAGAAAGGAAATGTAAAATAAGTAACACTTAAGACTTCAGTTTCTTTATTCTGCCTTGCTACTGCTAATACAAAATATATTTTGTTGGGGCATTTTGTGCGAAATGTGTTCAAAGTTCTCCGGAGGTGTGGGGGTTGGGGTGATAGTATCGGATGACCGAATGGTTTGAAGGTGCGCGCTGTATCATAAAGTCTGCCATTGAGTTGTTTCGATTGCCCGGTTGTACGTGACTAGGAGTAGGGCCGATTGTCCAACCTCGTGGGTTTTCTCCTGACCTCCGGTTAACCTTCCACTGCTAAAAACCCCTACGGGCAAGCAAGTTATTAAAATAAGGTTGAAACACGTGTTAGTAAAGAAAATGACCTAGTTTGTGTCAAGTGGACTTTACCTCCCTCCCTCTCTCTCTCTCTCTCTCTCTCTCTCTCTCCCTCTCTCTCTCTCTCTCTCTCTCTCTCTCCGATTTGTTTATGCTAGGCTCCCACTTTCGTGCGATGTGTTACGACAAGATTGCTCCTACGTGCAAATACGTTAGGATACGTTTCAATACGATTAACACCTCAACATATACACAAAATTTGAATAGCTAAATAAACACCCATAAATTGGAAGTGGTACAAGGTGTTTAGAATCAATATGTGCCCCCTCCCCCGGATCTCTCCAGATTTTATGAGAAAGAATGTAGTAGTAATATTGGACTGTGTGTTACATTACAGGGTGGAGTGGAGATGATTGTTTAACTAATAATGATGATTGTACTGGACACAGATGTTATGGTGGTTCTTCTTGTGTAGATGGAATTAATTCTTATACTTGTCAATGTCCAGCGGGTCGGACAGGTAAATACACCTTTCATGATTAGTGTTTCCCCAAAAGGTAAACCCAATTTACCACGGATTCCAACCTGTACACTGATCCGAGGACCATGGACAGTGTTCTGTCGTCAATAATTAAACACACATTTTCTCACCGAATTTCACCTTTTAACGACAGAAACTTCCGTCAAATATGGGTGTACGTTAGCTAATAAAAATGATTTTACAAAATATGTATTGATCATTTTATTATTATTGATTGGTAATGTATATTTTCAATGAATTGATCATTCTTAAAATCAATTAATTGTTAGATATACAATATTGAATTGCTAGTGCATTTATAAGGCACAAGTCAATTAATTTGTATGAATAGAACTTACCTTTGGGTCACGGTGGCTAAGTGGGTAAGACGCTGGCTCGCTAGTCTGGAGGTCACGGGTTAGATCCCGGTGTTGACCGACAAAGTACATCAGGATTTTCTGGCGTGCTTTTCTCGTGTCACTGGTGTAGGACGAGAGTATGACAGCTGTCTAGTCGTTCGGATGGCACGAAAAACGTGACATGCACGTTAAAGATCCCTTGATAGTTGACATTGGACATGAGACTAGGCCGTAGTAGGAAGTTAAACGCGTATATTTCATTTCTGTCTTACTGGCGTCTGGACTCTTTTCCCAACGCATCACGGAAGATGTGTCCACCATCTTGTGCCTCCTGGGTCACAGTCTCGGCGTGGTCTTGAAAATGGATAGTATACTATTACTGATCTATTCGCTTTTTAAAATGTTTATACCCGTCCTTGTCAAAACAATTTCTGTAGAATTTTGAAAATGATGGTTTCCGATTTGTTTTGCAGGTATCGTCTGTGATGCCGAGTTGAACGAATGTGCCAGCAATCCTTGTCAAAATGGCGGCCAATGTACGGATTCGGCTGGGGATTTTCTGTGTACGTGTAAACCTGGATTCACTGGACCGAGATGCGAGACGAACATAGATGAATGTGAAAGCACACCCTGTTTACATGGCGTAAGTCAATTTTTTTTTTAAAACCCTGCTTGCATCCTTTTTTGTCCTTTCCCTGCTACTGACTTAATTCTTAGAGCAATAATAGAACCTGTCCACAAATTGTTGGCCTGGGGCCTGTTTCACGAAATTTTAACTAAGATAAAAATCCAATTTTTAGTAATTTGATTGGATAATATGAGATTGACTTTAATGCGTAGCCAAATAAAATTAAAGTATCTACTAACATTTGGGTTTTATCTTTAGTTAAAATTTCGTGAAACAGGGCCCAGATCCTAAAGAATAGACGATCTCTGTATGAACTTTCCTTTTCTTCAAATAGATGATGTTCTATAAGTTTTCTTTACCACTTCGCTAACACTAATCCTTGGAAAGGGACCTAGAAACAAAATTACATATTTGCTGATTCGGTAGTTCGAATGTTTTCTTTCTTTCTGGCAAAATTAGTAATTTGTAAATGACACCCAATTTTTAAATCTTCATCTGGATCTCAAATTTCGTGCATGATGAACGTTTCGATTGCCAGTTTGATGGACATGAAGATTTGTTTTGTATTTCATTTCAACGGGTTTCAACCTGTTAATAAGCTAGGAAATGTAATGATGTGAACATTGGATTATTCGTAGTGATTACATTACAACTGCTTGTAAATATAGTTAGAGTTGATATATTTAGATGATTTTTAAAGAAATATTTTTTAAAAGTAATTTTGATCGTTAAAGGTCTTAAAAGCTGTATATTTAATATAGGTCAACTGAACCTTTATTTCAGGTCAATATAACCTGTATTCTGAGGCCAAATTAACCTTTATTTTCGGTCAATATATCCTTTATTTTCGGTCAATATATCTTTTATTCTGTGCTCAATATATCCTTTTTCTGCGGTCAATTGAAACTTTATTAGAGGTAAATCTTTCATCTTTATTTTATTCCAAGAGCAATCTAATCTTTATTCTGAGGTCAACCTAGATGCAATAACATCCTGTTCCCCCTTTTTTAATTGTTCTTGGCCTATTGTAGTATAAATATTTTTTTTAAAAAAAGCCAAATCACAAAAGAATTTAAACTGATAATTAAGAATGAATCCGTGAGAAAACCATGCAAAATTCGGAAAAAACGCCAAAGTGCTAAGTTCAAATTTTTTAACCATACTCTGGTTATTGGACCACCTAAGCATTGCTATAAATGTGGTGAAGTCCCATAGCCCAAAGCCTACCCTGGGGCCTACAGCTGGAACAGTAGTTTTTCACGCGAAAATAGCTATTTTTTCATTGAATTTTCATTGAAAATATCAAATATTTGAAATATTGTTGTTCATAAAGTATGCTATGTAGGGTAGTTGTCATGCTCTCATTGCAAAGGCCATGTCTCCGACTTTCTAACATGGGCACCATTTTTAGCAAATGTTGCATTATGGGGGTTTAAGAGCTCAGTGAAAATGGTATATCTTGTAAGAGGCAAAATACAGCTATCCAAAAAATCCTTGTAGCACCCCCTTTGCAGGTATGTCATAGTATCTCATACGGTCGTTGTGAAGTTCATAGCATGCTTTATCAAAATAAGAAATAAAATTGGATGCAACGCAATAGTGTGATGAGCAGTGGCGCCTGTAAAAATGTGAAATCTGATCTTTATGATATATTCCTTCCCTATTTCAGGCCGTTTATTTGTGCTTCATTCCATTTCTCGAATTTCCTGAGTAATAAAAACGGTGTCATCACTCCATCAGTGCCTACAAGACGCTTGCTGATCAGTGAGGTTTGGACTCAACCCATACCAGAGGCTCTCACTTACGAAAATCAAAATTTCTAAAAACATGTCAAATTTGGGCCAAAATGCGCTTTTTCGACCTTTCGCCCATCCATGGAGTGTGGATTACATAGAGCATATCCAAGTGAAAAGACTATAGTGGAAGTACTCTAAACCCTCTTATATCATTCCCACTTTTTGGTTTGCCTTCTTTGTTGTTTCAAGAATGCGTGAATGGAATTCAAGTTGATCATCGACTAACACATCAAGATCCTTATCTTCTTTCACAGTTGTGAGTTTCACCACTTCCGCCTCATAGTGTATTCGTTGTGCGTGATGTATTCATACTGGTGGTGACCTTTACCTAATCTCATCACTTTACAGTTGTCGGGTCGGAATGTCACACACCATTCTGTAGCCCAATCTTCGAAAGTCTGGATGTCTTGTTGGATTGAGTCACAATTTGCATCACCAAAGCGTTCTGTGTTGTCGGTGAATAACTTTACGAAATTTGCTGCTAGAGCAGGTAGATCGTTAATGATTATTAGGAATAGCATGGGACCGATAATGCTACCTTGAGGGAAACCACTGCATTCTGCAGTTGGTTGGGACAACCTACCATTTTCTGCAACTTGTGAACGGTTAGGTAAGTAGTTTCTTACCCATGCGAGGACATTATCACTGATGCCATACATCTCCACTTGTGCAAAAAGTCTTCTATGGGGTACCATTTTGAAAGCCTTCTTGAAGTCAAAGAAGACACCATCTAAGGGTTTACTTTCTTCAAGCATATCTATCCAGCATTCGAGTACGTTAAGTAGATGCCATGAACAAGGCATTTTTCCGTTGAATCCAAACTGATCTGATGGTAGCAAATCGTCTTATATGTGCGACTGTAAGGGCTTGGTTACGAGGGGTTCTAACAGTTTGCAAAGACATGGAATCAAACTTACAGGGCGGTTATTTCCAGGGTCACTCTCTTTGTAGATTGGAGAAACATATGCTAACTTCCAGTCAGATGGGATGATACCAGTCTCGATGGACTTTTTGAGTAAGGCAAGTGTTACTGTTAGGATATTGTTTTTGGTGCCCGACTTGAGAACATCTTTCAGCTCTGACCATATCTCTTTAACAGAAGAGTCTTGGTTGTAATTACATTGATGATGTTGCACGTTTTCTCTGAAGCTGTCATAGTCGCCTTTATGGTACTTTTTCATCACCTTTAGGGCAGCACTAGTGGCAGTGTAACGCTTGATTTGAAAGTTTAGGCAATCGTGATGACTTTTTACCTATCGGCGGTTCGTGAGTTAATTGTTCCACCATGTTGGGCTAGTTTGAAAATATCAAATCGATTAGAGATGGTTTCTGCTGTTTTCTATGGTGGGTGTAAAATATGACGAGCTGTGTTAGGAGCAGATATTGGGTCACCTGTAAACATTTGGAGGCCGGGTGGTTTGTTGATTCAAGGCAGTGATACAGTTCTTCAAACTGGCTAGAGTTTCAAAAGTTTAACTGCCCAAAAACTATATGCCCAGTTAATCGATACAATTTGGGTCTGAGCTTGCCGCAAATTCGATTCTTTTAAATGAAAAAGCAAAAACCGCATTTATCCTGTCATACTGACAAGATTCTGAAGATTTTTGTGTCCACTATTTTCCGTGGCCGACATGACCTTGTGTCACGGACACTTTTTAATATGCAATAGTATGATCTCTAAACCTATTTTTGTTCCTTAGTGCTGCCGCCCCTAAATTGGAAATAGTGCACCATTCTCGTTGATGCATTTTATTTTCCTTGTACCATTCTCATTGCTGCATTTTTTTTCTAATGGGTGTAGTCATAGGACAGCGACAATGCGATGGAATCCAAATTGTTCTTTTGCACCATGTTCTCCCTGTTTAATTTTACATTGTGATTTTTCTTAGGATGAATTTGGCATAGATCAGTAGGACTGCGATTCCGCATTGTGTTCGGTGTCCTTGCTATATTCTCCCGGGTACCTTCGATACGCGGTAACCCATCCGATCAGCATAGCCATATTGTGCTAATGTCCTGCTATAGTCAAAATTGTGTAAAATGTATGTCCGAATAGTCCTTTTGTCTGCCTTGTCGCCATATTTTGCTAGTTTTGGTTCAATAATTGCAATAAACTAAGATATTGGTACAGACATCGTGTCAGAAGCATGGCAGTGGCCTCTCACTGTGATTCAATGTGCACAGGCGGACTCCCAGTGAGAGGCAGAAGCAAAACTTCGGTATTGATGTCGTTTGACTACCTGCATGTATCAAATAACGAAAACTAACTTGTACATTTGTTACGCCAGGTCAATGCTCACTCGAACTTGATCAACCCTAAGAATCGGTTATATCATATTCATAAGCAAATGAAGGTGCCACGCCCACTTCTGTTTATGGCGTATCTAGTACGTTTTTTTACTACGAATCTTATCAATATTATCGTTGGTGCGATATCCTCTACTCTTTTGTAGCATTTTACTATTATAATATTGAGAAATACACTATGCCATATATATCAAATTTGCTGTTTTTCTTAAATTTTCTTCTTTTTTTCTCTATTTTTAATCGTTCATTGTGATACACAACACTCGGCTGCAATGGATTTTTTCCTTGAATATGATTCTAGTGACCATGCTTTTTCTCCCCGGGTACCATATTTTCCCCGCAACCCTGCAAAGGGGGCGCTACATCCGCTCAAGGTTAGGGTATCAAATCTATGGTTCCTAGGATTGGGTTTGGCATCCAGTCTGAATATGGACCACTGTGCAAATTTCAAACTTTAACTAATATGTACTGTAAGAGCACAACATTGACTACATTGTATTCAAATTAGGTTATTGTATCTCGATTGGTTTACTCAAGACAGCCTCTCAAAGTTCAACCTCTAAAAATCGACTTTTTGCTGTTTTTCCAAGGATAAAACGTCAAACCCCATTCCTGGGGATAAGGAGTGGTCCAATTGGTCAAATATCGCTTGTGCAGGCATTTGGGCCCGAACCCATCCCACATGGGATATATGACCGAAATCGCTGACATGACCCCTGTCACCACCTGCATGGTGCTCTCGCGGATACGTTCTTAATATAATTTGAAATTTTAATTATACTTATTGTAATAGCAGTTTGATTTATTTCGATTACCTACGCAAGAGAGCAGAGTTCTTCTTCAAACATAAATGGGACTCAATGATTATAAGATTTTTGGTCAAATATAATAATTATTGACTGTTTATTTTTGTTGATTAAAGTTTTTGTTTATTATATCTAGGTTTGGTAAGTTGTATAAATCTAAATGTATTTTTAAACATTTATTTAAGTTTAAAAGATAAATAAACATAGTTTTTAATCAATAACGACCACAATGTAAGATCTCAATGGAAAACTAAGGGAAATAACTGACTTTTTTGGGATTCAAAGATTTTGCGAGACTGTCACTGCAACGATATTGTTATCATAGCGAATAAAAACAAAGCAATATCTTGAAATTGCTTATGTTAATTATTTACAAAAAGGCGGGATAGAATTCATACTTTTAAAGGTGAGTGAAATGTAAATTATAGGCTACCATTCATTCAAACCGTACAAAAACATAATGTCCTTTTCAATATTTTGTTCTAGGGTACCTGTAAGGATGGGAGTAACCAATTTATATGTAACTGCAGTCCCGGCTTCGAAGGTCCTCGCTGTGAATTTAATATAAATGAGTGTGCGAGCGCCCCCTGTAAACATGCTACAAACTGTATAGATGGTGTCAATGACTATAAGTGTGTCTGTACTCCAGGCTATGCTGGTAAGTATGTTTGATAGCTCCTTTAAAACACTGGTCCCCTTTTCTAAAATACAGTTAGGTACTTGGATAGACAACTACCACAAACAGCTATAGTGATAAGATCTGCATTAGCTAGTATTGTATATATATATATATATATATATATATATATACCAGGGGAGTTTACTCTTTATAGTTTTTTCCTTTAAAGGATATCTTCAGTCGTTGTTCTTGTTTTTTTTTTAGATAATATAGTATGTTACTGCTAAAATAATTTCACAAATCATTCTTTTCTGAATTAGTTAATTAAGACTTAGTTGATGACCTCATCATAGCATCCGCCCGTCACTATTTTAAAACAAAACCACTTGCTCTTGCTGTAATAGTTGTTCTCGACAACCTGTAAACTTGTGTGAATACCCAATAAGACATCGTAGACTTGAGTGTTATAGCCCCTCATAAAACCATAATCAATGCACCGAGTTGCTAATTTAAAGTTGATCTGTATTTCCGATTTTGCGTTTTTGAAAACATTTAAATTTTAGATAATATGAAAAAATAGCAACGAGTGTTCTTCTCCTTTAAGACCTCCAAATAGCTTACCCATTTGTTTCTAAGTTTATTACTTTTATCTAAGGAGCTTCAGAAACTCCGGGGGTTGGGATGGCCTAGTGGTCTAGAGTGCCGCGGTTCGACCTCTAGCTGGCCGGTCACCTCTGGCTTGTGGTTGTGGTTTCGAACCCTGGTGTGAGCGTATGCGGCATGGAGAGAGGGGCGCCTTCTCAACCTCGTGGGTTTCCTCCCTGGCACTCCGATTTCCTCCCACTGCTAAAGACCCCTACGCGCAAGCGAATTATTAAAATAAAATTGAAACCATATGTTAGTCCCAAAATGACCTAGTTTGTGTCGAGTGGACGTTAAACCCCATTTCTCTCTCTCTCTCTCTCTCTCTCTCTCTCTCTCTCTCTCTCTCTCTCTCTCTCTCTCTCTCTCTCTTTCAGAAACCCCAGGTTAATAATGCTGCGATAATATCACACAGCTGTTCAATCCATTCTTTTTAATTCCAGGTAAAAATTGTGAAGTGAAAGCTTTTGCTTGTGCCAGTATACCCTGTAAGAATAATGCTTTTTGCGAAGATGTTTTTACCGGCTACAAGTGTCATTGTCAGAACGGAACCAGTGGAAAGAACTGCGAGAATAACGACGATGACTGTATCGACTCACCATGCGATAATTCGGGAACGTGTGTGGACGGTGTTGGTATATACACTTGCATATGTCCACCAGGATTCACCGGTTCTATGTGCGAGACCCAGATTGATGAGTGTGCAAGCGGACCATGCTTAAACGGGGGAAGGTGTGTGGATAAAATTTACAATTTTGAATGTCTCTGCGAAACTGGATGGACTGGAACTACGTGCAATAAGAAAAGTGACATATCTCCTATCACAGAGATTGCTACAGAATCTATTAAGCCGTTTGAAGTATCTAGTATGCCAACAACAGCCGAAACGCAAACGTCTGATGATAAGGAAAGTGATATAGCTTCGTTATGTGACGGTTCCCCGTGTTCGAATGGTGGAACCTGTGTCGATCAGAATACGGATTTCAAATGTATATGTCCTCCAGGATATTATGATAAAACGTGCAGTGACGTGAGAGTAAAGACACAAACGTCCACATGCGACGGCACTACTTGTCTTAACGACGGAAAGTGCATCGATTTGGGAGAAGGTGATTTCGATTGTGATTGTCCGGATGGATTCGATGGTAAAACATGTGAACGGGTTATCGGAAGTTGTTCAAATGATTCCTGTCGAAACGGTGGGACGTGTTCTGATAACAATGGAGACTTTACGTGTTTGTGTATGGCTGGATGGAGTGGCAGTAAATGTGATTTGCAGGCTGATGTAACATCTACGCCGTGCGCCAGTAACCCATGTTTACATGAAGGTAATTGTAGAGATACAGGGACTAGTGATTTCTTTTGTTCATGTGCAGAGGGATTTGATGGGACATTTTGCGAATTGAAGTTGGAGGAAAGTGTATGCAAAAACAGTCCTTGTGCCAACAACGGAACCTGCGTCGAGAAAGGAAAGCACGATTTCGAATGCCGATGTGATGTTGATTGGACTGGCGAGCGGTGCGACATTTCTCTGTCAACTACAACGCCAGAACCTTGCAGTCCAAACCCTTGCTTAAATGGGGCGAGTTGCTTGCCCGGTGAGCGCCGTGGATTTGTATGTTCGTGTGCCCCAGGTTATACCGGTAAATATTGCGAGGTAGATATTGACGAATGCTATAGTAATCCATGTTTGAATGGGGGAACGTGCTTGGATAAGGTCAATGGCTTCGAATGTTCTTGTGGTCCAGATAGGCAAGGGCTATTGTGCGACGTCCCGCGTCCTTTATTTGAAACGCAAACATCTGATGATAAATATTCCTTCGATATCTTCAGTGATCTTAATCAACCCTTTGAAACTACAAAACCTACAAAAGCACCCCAATCGCCACCATTAGAACCGCCAACAACAACCGAAAAACAGCCTGGAACTACTCTTTTTGGAGATGACCCAAACGCAATGATTACTAATGATATTCTTTCTCAATCACCAACTACTCTTTTGAAAGATGTGGACAGTACTACAAATGTTAAGCTAGACATTTCGACAGCCATTGAACTTGGTGGCGTCTCAACTGACATAACAAGTTTAGCTACTGGTGATAGTTCTCTGGGAGCAACACATTCTACTGTCTCGACAGATGTTACTACCACCAAGAGCTCCGACGAAGTATCTTCTCTATCAACAGACTCACAGAGTTCCACTGAGGCTTTTACCGTAAGTACAGACCTTTCCAGCTCGGCTCAACCCAACTTATTTGAGTCATCTACACCAGGAACAGGCTCTACATACTTAACTACTGAAATATTGGATTCCGCAAGATCAGCTACGCCTACTACTAATGTACCAGGTTCTACGACAGATTTTTCTCAAAGCACAGTACAGTCCGGTTCAACGGAGGAATCAGTCCCTAGTAAAGATCCGCTAGGCTCTACAGGAAGTGCGACAGATATATCTACATCAAGCATGGACATTTCGGGGTCAACGGGGGAATCCGCAATAATGACAGATGTATCCGTTTCTACACCAAGCACAGATCTACGTGGATCTACAGAGGATTCTACATCTGATATAGGCCTATCTAGTTCAACAGGAGAAACTACATTGACCACAGCCTTACCAATTTCTACTATAAATACCGATTTGTCGGGCTCAACCACAGCGTATACACCTGGAACTGATCTACCGACATCAATGGATCTAACAGTGTCTAGCACAGACATCCCTGATTCGACAGGTGCGTCTACAGAGTCTATCCTAACCACAGACACCGCAGGGCCCACAGAGGAATCTACATCAACTACGGGTATATCAAGTTCGGTAGAGGCGTCTACCCCAAGCACATTTCTTTCTGGCTCTACATATGAGCCTTCCTCCAGTACAGAACAAACAGGCTCTACCCAAAGCACAGAGCTGCCCAGTTCAGCAGATGCATTTACATCTAGCGCGGACACATGGAATTCTACCCAAAGCACATATCTACCCGGTTCAACGGATGTATCTATTTCTAGTGCAGATTTACTTGATTCAACAGAGGAATCTCCTTCTGGCACAGATGCGCAGTTGGGGTCAACGTCAACGGTAGTACCTACACAAGATGCAGATATGTCTAGCTCTACTGAGATGTCACTGTTTAGCACAGATGCATCAAGTTTAAGCGATGTGTCTAGTGCTAGCACCGATGTACCAGTATCACAAGACACACAAGACTCAACAACACCTGATTCATCAGAGTCAGCCACGTCTAGCTTGGACATTTCTGGCTCAACTGGATTATTTATCTTAACCACTGATGCACCGGGTCCAACTATAACAACTTCAATCCCCGAAATAACAGAATCATCCACACGCTTTGAAACGGAAAGAACTTTGAGCGACATTCAAAACTTGACCGGAGAATCATTATTATTGGAAACTACTACATCAGCGAAAGACTCCGATTTTACATCGTTACCTAGCGCAGACTTAAGCTCTACAGAATTCATTAGTACAACGGAGTCTTATGCAAAGGACACACCTACAGTGGCAGATTCTGAGAACATGACCGACGTCACAGACGAAACACCAGAACAATCCTCAGACATGCCTGACGGGTCTACAAATGGTTCAGATGATTTGGCATCAACACAAGCATCGACGGGGAAAACATCTGTCGGCTCCCTTGACACAAACACAGGGACACTACCTGACACTCAAACAAATATGTCTACTAGCGGGGAAGGGTTAACAGAGCAAGGTGAGAAGAGCACATTTTCAAATTCATCCATTATGCCAGCTATCCATCATGTCACTGCCCAGCCTACCACTTCCATGTTACATAAGATATCAAAAGCAGACATAATTGCTCCTCAATCCCACTCTCATACTGATACCACCACTCCTTTACCCACAACACACAAACCCTCAACCCCACAAGAAGACCTTACTACAGAAACATCAACCCCACAACTGAAAAGCGATGTTTCATTTTCGAACCCTACATCTCTCACCTCTCCCAATACCACACAATCTACTACTATTCTATCGGATGTTAGTTTTTATTCCCATTCATATAAATATATCATGTCCCATCATACATCATACAGTACAGAATCTGATGCTACACGATCTAATGCGGTATCCCGTACCACGACACTGTCTGATTTACTATCTAGTACCACATCACTATCTGATACACCACCTAGTACTACATCACTATCTGATACACCACCTAGTACTACATCACTATCTGATACACCGTCTAATACAACAACACTATCTGATACAACATCTAGTACCACACCACTATATGATACACCATCTAATGCAACACCACTATATAATACAACATCTAGTACCACAACACTAGCATATACACCATCTAGTACCCCAATACCATCTGATACAGCCTTTAGTACAACGATACTGTTGGATTCGCCATCGAGTACCACACCACAATATGATACACCACCCAGTACCACAACACTATCTGATACACCATCTATTACCACAGCACTATCTAATATACCATCTAGTACCACATCACTATCCGATACAACATCTGTTACAACAATATTATTTGATACAACATCTAGTGCCAAAGCAAAACAATCTACCACGACACTACTACCCGATACAACATCATCACTTGAATCACCTGCTACAACATCGCCATATGCCACAGCAACATTATCCGATACAAATCAATCGACTGCCACAACAACATCATCAGATACAACAACGACATTACCTCCTAAGACAACGACATTACCTGAATCAACAGAATCTCCTCGTACAATTACATCTTCTGATATAACAATATCATCTGATACAACAATATTATCTGATACACTAACAGCATCTGACACTACATCACCACCCGACACAACATCACCACCTGATACAACGGTAGTATCCGAAACAACACGGTCACCATCTGATACAACATCATCTGATACAAAATCGCCGCCTGATAAAACAACATCATATGACACAACAACAGCTCGCGAAACAACAGATTCACGGGCTGATAGAACATCTTCATCTGATACAACATCATACGCTACAATAACAACAAATGAAATAACATTGCTATCTGATACAACAACGCCATCTGATACATCAATCGAATCTACAAAATCACCCGCTACAACAACAGCGTCAGGAACACCATCTGAAACAATATTACCCACTGATGCAACATCTCAACACGACACACAATTTTCTGATATACCAACATCATTTGACACCACATCACCACATGATACAGCAGAACCACCTGATACAACTACACCTTCAGATATAATAACATCTGGCACAACATCATTACCCGACACAACATCACCACCCTATAGAGCGCATTCTACTATCTCTACAGATTTACCTCGCATAGAGAGCTCCGAAGAACCCGACACAACTTCACCACCCTATACAACACCATATGATATACGAGCATCTGACATGACATCCCAACCTGACATAAAATCACCACCCAAGACAACAACACCTGAATCATCAGAACCACCCGCTAGAACTACTGATACTATACCACACTCTGAAATTACATCAGCAGCTGATATTTCATCACCAGCTGATACTACATCACAAGCCGATACTACATCACATGCTGATATTACAGCAAAAGTTGATGTTACAACACCACCAGCTGATATAACATCACAAGCCGATGTCACATCATCACCTGATATTATATCAATAGCTGATGCAACATCAAAAGCCGATACTACATCAAAAGCTGATATTACATCACAAGCCGATACTAGATCAACAGCTGATATAACATCACAAGCTGATCTAACATCACAAGATCATACTACATCAATAGCTGTTATATCACCACAAGCTGGTATTACATCACGAGATAATACAACGTCACAAATCTATACCACACCACCAGCTGATATTATATCATCAGCGGATACTACACCACAAGCTGATATTACACCACAAGCTGATATTGCATCAATGGCTGACTTTACATCAGAAGCCGATATTACATCAGAAGCCAATATTACATTACAACAAACTCATATTATATCAATTGCTGATATTTCACCACAAGCCGATAATACATCACAAGCTGATACAAGATTATCATCTGATATTATACCACAAACTGATATAACATCAATAGCTGACACTGCATCACCAGATGATATAACATCAGCAGCTGATATTACATCAATAGCTGATACTACACCACAAGCTGATATTACATCACCCGTTGATGCCACACCACAAGCCAATATTACATCACAGGCCGATGTTACATCACAAGCCGATAATACATCACAAGCTGATATAAGATCATCATCTGATATTATACCACAAACTGATATAACATCAATAGCTGACACTACATCACCAGGTGATATAACATCAGCAGCTGATATTACATCAATAGCTGATACTACACCACAAGCTGGTATTACACCACCCGTTGATGCCACACCACAAGCCAATATTACATCACAGGCCGGTGTTACATTACCAGCTGATATTACATCACCAGCTGATATTGCATCACTAGCCGATATTACATCAATAGCTGATACCACACCACAAGCTGATATTTTTGCATCAGTAGATTCTACATCACCAGTTGATATTACATCACCAGGTGATATTATATCAATAGCTGATACCACATCAATAGCTGTTATAACATCACAAGCTGGTATTCCATTACGAGATGATGCAACTTCACCAGTTTATACCACACCACCAGCTGATATTATATCACCAGCTGATATTACATCACCAGCTGATATTACCTCACCAGCTGATATTACACCATTAGCTGATACTACACCACAAGCTGATATTACATCACTGGCTGATTTTACATCAGAAGGCGTTATTACACCACAAGCTGATATTATTGCATCACTAAATTCTACATCACCAGTTGATACCACACCACCAGCTGATATTACATCACAGGCTGATATTACATCACAGGCTGATATAGCACCCCGAGATGATGCTACACCACCAGTTGATGCCACACCACAAGCCAATATTACACCACAGGCCGATGTTACATCACCAGCTGGTATTACATCAAAAGCTGATATTATATCACCAGCTGATATTACATCACCAGCTGATACTACACCACACGCTGCTATTACACCACTCGCTGATATTACATCAATAACCGATATTACACCACAAGCTGATGTAACATCACAAACTGATGTGATATCGCACACTGATATTACATCAATTGGTGATGTTACACCACAAGTCGATATTACATCTGATATTATACCACAAATTGATATAACATCAATAGCCGATACTACATCAGCTGATATTACATCACCAGCTGATATTACGCCAATAGCTGATACTACATCACAAGCTAATATTACATCGCAAGCTAATATTACATCACAAGCTAATATTACATCACAGGCTGATATTACATCAATAGCTGATACTACACCACCAGCTGATATTGCATCACTAGCCGATATTACATCAATAGCTGATACCACACCACAAGCTGATATTTTTGCATCAGTAGATTCTACATCACCAGTTGATATTACATCACCAGGTGATATTATATCAATAGCTGATACCACATCAATAGCTGTTATAACATCACAAGCTGGTATTCCATTACGAGATGATGCAACTTCACCAGTTTATACCACACCACCAGCTGATATTATATCACCAGCTGATATTACATCACCAGCTGATATTACCTCACCAGCTGATATTACACCATTAGCTGATACTACACCACAAGCTGATATTACATCACTGGCTGATTTTACATCAGAAGGCGTTATTACACCACAAGCTGATATTATTGCATCACTAAATTCTACATCACCAGTTGATACCACACCACCAGCTGATATTACATCACAGGCTGATATTACATCACAGGCTGATATAGCACCCCGAGATGATGCTACACCACCAGTTGATGCCACACCACAAGCCAATATTACACCACAGGCCGATGTTACATCACCAGCTGGTATTACATCAAAAGCTGATATTATATCACCAGCTGATATTACATCACCAGCTGATACTACACCACACGCTGCTATTACACCACTCGCTGATATAACATCAATAACCGATATTACACCACAAGCTGATGTAACATCACAAACTGATGTGATATCGCACACTGATATTACATCAATTGGTGATGTTACACCACAAGTCGATATTACATCTGATATTATACCACAAATTGATATAACATCAATAGCCGATACTACATCAGCTGATATTACATCACCAGCTGATATTACGCCAATAGCTGATACTACATCACAAGCTAATATTACATCGCAAGCTAATATTACATCACAAGCTAATATTACATCACAGGCTGATATTACATCAATAGCTGATACTACACCACAAGCTGATATGACATCACCAGTTGATATTACATCAATAGCTGATATTACATCACAAGCTGGTATTACATCACGAGATGATACTACACCGCCAGTTGATGCCACACCACAAGCTGATATTACAACAATAGCTGATGCAACACCACAAGCCGATATTACATCACCAGATGATCTTACACCAATACCCGATAATACATCACGAGATCATACTACATCAATAGCTGGTAAAACATCACAAGATGATATTACATCACGGTATGATACAACGCCGCCAGCTGATATTACACCACAAGCTGATATTACATCACAAGCTGATATTACATCACAAGCTGATATTACATCACAGGCTGATATTACATCACAAGCGGATATAACATCACCAGCTGATACTACACCACACGCTGATACTACATCAAAAGCTGATATAACATCACAGGCTGATATTACATCACAAGTTGATATTACATCCCCAGCTGATACTACACCACAAGCTGATATTACATCACCAGCTGATACTACATCAAAAGCCGATACTACACCACAAGCTGATAGAACATCACGAGATGATACTACACCACCAGTTGATGTCACGCCACAAGCCAATATTACATCACTAGCCGATATTACACCAATAGCTGATATTACATCACGAGGTGATACTACATCACCAGTTGATGCCACACCACAAGCCAGTACTACATCACAGGTTGGTATTACATCAGCAGCTGCTATTACATCACTAGCCGATATTACATCAATAGCTGATACTACACCACAAGCTGGTATTATTGCATCAATAGATTCTACATCACCAGTTGATACCGCACCACCAGTTGATATTACATCACCAGCTGATACAACATTCAGTACCACGACAACATCTGATACTACTCATTTTGATAAAACACTGTCTAATATAAAAACACCTAATATAAAAACATCACCTGTTACAACAATATTACTTGATACCACAGCAGCATCCGACAAAGCATCGCCACATGATACAGCAACATCATCTAATACAACAACTCTTGACACATCAAGGGCATCCGACGCAACAACATCACATGACACAACAACAGCATCTGAAACATCACAACTTGAAACATCAAGTGATACAACATCATCTGATACAGCAACACGAGATACAACAACATCTGATACAACAGCAAAGTCATCTGACAGAACACCATCACCTGGCACAACAGCACGCGATACACTATCACTAGTTGATACTACTCTACAAGCTAGTGTTACACCAAAGACGGATTTTACATCACCAGCTGATAATACATCACGAGCTGATATTTTATCATCAGCTGATATAACAACACCAGTCGATACAACGCTGCCAGTCGATACTACGCCACTAGCTGATACTACATCACTAGTTGATATTTCAATACAAGCTGATATTACATCAATAGCTGACACTACACCACAAGCTGATATTACATCACCAGCTGATATTACACCAAAAGCTGATTTCACATCAGAAGCCGATATTACACCACAGGCTGATATAACATCACAAATTACTGATATTACATCTATTGCAGATATTACATCACCAGCTGATATTACATCACTAGCCGATATTACATCACACGCTGATATAACATCATCATCTGATATTATACCACAGACTGATATAGCATCCATAGCTAATACCACATCACCAGATGATACTAAATCGCCAGCTAATATTACATCAATAGCTGATACTACACCACAAGCTAATATAACATCATCATCTGATATTATACCACAAACTGATATAACATCCATAGCTGATATCACAGCACCAGATGATACTACATCGCCAGCTAATATTACATCAATAACTGATACTGCATCACAAGCTAATATAACATCACAAACTGATATTATACCACAAACTGATATAACATCCATAGCTGATATCACATCACCAGATGATACTACATCGCCAGCTAATATTACATCAATAACTGATACTGCATCACAAGCTAATATAACATCACAAACTGATGAAATATCGCACACAGATATTACACCACCAGTTGATACTACACCACCAGTTGATATTACACCACCAGTTGATATTACATCACAAGCTGATATTACATCAACAGTCGATACTACACCACAAGTTGATGTTACATCACCAGCTGACATTACATCAATAGCTGATTTTACACCAGAAGCCGATATTACACCACAAGCTGATATAACATCATCATCTGATATTATACCACAAACTGATATTACATCACCAGCTGATACTACACCACAAGCCGATATTACATCACAAGCTGATATTACATCACGAGATATTATACCACAATCTGATACTTCATCACCAGATGTAACTACATCATCAGCTGATACTACACCACAAGCTGATACAACATCACAAACTGATGTAATATCGCACACTGATATTACATCAATTGCTGATAGTACATCAATTGCTGATATTAAATCAAAAGTTGATATTTCATCACAAGCCGATATTACATCACAAGCTGATATTACATTACAAGTTGATATAACATCACCAGCTGATATTAAATCACTAGCCGATATTACATCAACAGCTGATACTACACCACAAACAGATATTACATCAACAGCTGAGTTTGCACCACAAGCTGGTATTACCTCACGAGATGATACTACACCACCAGCTGATGCCACACCACAAGTCGATATTACTTTACCAGCTGATATTACACCAATACCCGATACTACATCAATAGCTGGTATAACATCACAAGCTGATGTTACATCACCAGCTAAAACTGCGTCAACAGATGATATTACAAGACCAATTGATATTACATCATCAACTAGTGTTACATTGTCCGCTGATATCACATCATCAGTTGATGCTATAACCGTTAAAACCACCTCATCTGATATAACAGATACAACCAAATCATCTGTTATAAACGACACAACCACGCCACCCGAAATAACGGATGCAACCACGGTAACGCTATCAGATACAACAGCAGTATCTGATAAAGCAACATTATCTGATATAACAGATTCAACCACGGCATTGGATATAACGGATACAACGACAACATCTGATACAACTACGACATATGATAAAACCGATATAGCCACGTCATCCGTTATAACAGAAACAACCACGTCGTCACCATCAGATAAAATGCATCCTTTTGATGAAACGACATTTCATACAGAAACGCCAGTATCAGATAAAACTCTCCCATCTGATACAACAGCAGCATTGGATGCTATAACAACATCATCAACAACAACTCATCCATCGTCAGTAACAATGGGTAGAAGAACAGTAACGTTTGATAGAGCTGAGTCATTTGATGAAACAACAACATTGTCGTCCCTTACAGGGACATTGGGTACGATATTATCTGAGACACCGATATCAGATATAACACCATCTGATATAACAACACCAGTTTACATAACGCCAAATACAGTAGGAGAATATGATACACCAACACCATCAGATAAAATCATATCATCTGACACAACACTATCGATATCAGATATAACACCATCTGATATAACAACGCCATTGGACATAACGCCACTTACAGTAGAAGAATATGTTACACAAATACCATCTGATACAACAACACCATCAGATAAAATAATATCATCTGACACAACAACAACACCCGAAATATTAAATCTACCTGATACAACAACAACCTCATTATATATAACGGCATCACAGGATACAACAATCTCACATCATACCCCAGTATCATCTGATACAATATCTGATATCACAGTATCATCGGATACAATATTATCGGAAATCACAATATCAGCTGATACAACATCATCTGATATACCAGTATCAGTTGATATAATAGTGTCTGATGCAACGACATCATATGGTACAACAGCACCATCTGATGCAACGACATCAGATGACGCAAGGACATTATCTGGCGTAACGATATCTTATGAGGTAAAGACATATACTGATGCAAAAACACCGTCCGATACAACGACATTAACTGATACAACTGCGTCTTCTGATATAACGAAATTATTTGATACAGCGACGGCATCTGATGCAACGGGGAAATCTAGTGCATCGACGTCATCTGGTGCAACGATGTCATCTGAAACAACATCATCTGACACAAAGACTGTATCTGGTACAACGAAGCCATCTAACATAACAACATCATATGACGCAACGACGTCATCTGGTGCAACGATGTCATCTGACGTAACATCATCTGAAACAACATCATCTGACACAAAGACTGCATCTGGTACCACGACGCCATCTAACATAACAACATCAGATGACGCAACGTCATCATATGACATCATTTTACCTGACGTAACGGCATTAACGGATGCAACAGCACTATTTGATATAACGGCATCAAATGACACAAAGACATCATCTGATACACCAACATCATCTGATGCAACAGCATCTTCTGATACAATGACAGCATCTGACCTTACGACATCTGCTGAAGCAAAGACATCAACTGACGCAAAATCACCATCCGATACACCGACTTCAACTTATAGAACTGCATCATCTGATATGACGAAATATTTTGATACATCGGCGTCATCTGGTACACCGACGTCACCAGACGAAAGGAAGGCATCTGACGTAACTTCATCGGACACAAAGACCGCATCTAGTGCAAAGATTTTAGCTGGCGTCACGACGCCATCTGACGCAACGATATCATCTGATGCAACGACGTCGTCTGACATAACGACATCACCTGACATAACGACATTAACTGATTCAACAAAACCATCTGACAAGACATCAAATGACCCAAAGACGTCATCTAACGCCACGACGTCATATGATGCCACAACATCATCTGATGCAACAACATCTTCTGGTACAATAACAGCATCCGACGTAATGATTTTTTCTGAAATAAAGACATTAACTGAGGCAACAACACCATCCGATACGACGACATTAACTGATACAACTGCATCGTCTGATATAGAGAAATTATTTAATACAACTACGTCATCTGATGTAACGACACCATCTGATGAAAAAACATCATCTGATGCAACTACGTCATCTGACATAACTACATCATCTGAAATAAATACATCTTCTGATACAAAAACATCATCATATAAAACTAAGTCATCTGATGCAACGAGATCAAATGATGAAACGGGATCATCTGATACAACAACCACTCTGTCTGGTTTAACAGCAACCCCATCCTCGCTTGCCACCGGGGTAAGCATTAATGTGAATTCGTACATTACTGTGTCCCAGAAGCGTACAACTTATGACCCATTGCTATCTGAAATCACTGCAAGCACAGATCATTCAACTCTGTCTGATAACATTTTTGAAGCCTCGTCGTATGCATCTACCGACATGTCTAGTTCTGCTACTGAACCCGATTCTATAGTTACAGAAATTCCGATGACAAGTCTATCAACAACTGCTAGTGATTTATTCTTTACTGATCCAGAAAGTCAAATGAAGTTAGGGGAAAGCTCAACATACGCGGAAGATGAGAGAATTACCAAAACTACTTCTGTCGGGTTGCCACCAGCATCCTCAGTCCCAGTTGATAAACACACAAGTAGTACTAAAATGCCCTTTCCACCAATAGATGTGTCTAACCCCACTTCTGACACAAAATCACTTGCCGAAGCGGACTATTCATCTTTACCAACCACAGCAACGACAGACATCATAATAGAATCGCAAATGAAAGAGAAGACGAGTAACATATCTGATGATACGACGGTGAGTGTTATTGAAAACGAAACTTCTCCAAAACCCTTTGAAGAGGACAGAATTTTGAACGAAACGCAAATTAAAGAGGGAGTGGTTCACAACAGCGTCACTCCCATTGAAATTAAAGATTCCCTCAAAGACATCCCATCTTTCACGACTACTCCAGTAACGCTGTCATCGACTAAACTAGTTGATACAATATCAGATGAAACAACGGTAGTTGAATCAACGACTTCCGTAATAATAGCTTCAACGAATGAGAATATCATACATGAGACAATTACATTACCCAGAAAAGTTTCAACCGTCTTCGACGAAAAACAGAGTACGTCAATGATATCTGTAGCGCCTAGTGTGACATCTAGTCTGGTGGATATAAAATCTACACTATTCATTGAAACATCAACATCAGACGAAAAAATGGCTACGCTGGGCGAAATATTAATCACGGATCCAACCGCTATCTCAGATGAAGACACCACTTCGTATGATTCTCCAGCTACACTTGGCAAAATATCAACATCTACACTGACTAAAACAACAATGTCAGATGTAACAAGCTCTACACTGAGTGAAACCGATAAAGCAAGCACTGTGTGGAGTGAAACAACAATCCCAGATATAACAAGCGCTACATTGGGTGAAGCAAAAATCTCACACGTAACAAAATCTATGCTTGGTAAAATAATAACCTCAGATGTGACAAGCACTACACCAGATGAAACAACAGTCTCAGATGACTTTGTATCATCTACAGATACTGGTATGTCTAACGATACTGGCGCATTTACTGATAAACCAATATCTTCCGATATAACAGATACTACAACATTTACAGATAAAACAACATCTACAGATGAACCAACATCTACAGATGAACCAACATATACAGATAAAACAATATCAATAGATAAAACAACATCCACAGATAAAACAACATCCACAGACAAAACAACATCTACGGATAATGCAAAATCTGTGGATACTACACCTACAGATACTACAACATCTACAGACGAAACATCAAATACATATGAAACCACATCTACAGATACCACAGTCTCTACACATACTACAACAACTGATACTGAAACGTCTTCAGATAAAGCGACATCCGCAGATAGTACAGAGTCTATAGATGAAACACCATCTACAGATATTACAAAACCTACAGACGGAACATATTCAGATAAAACCACTACGGATGGAATTACATATACAGATGAAACCACATATACAGATAGTACAGCATCTCCAGATACTACAACATCTGGTGATAAAACAACATCCACAGATCCTCTAGCGTCTTCAGATACTATAACATCAACCTATACTACAAAATATACACATACTACAACGTCTTCAGATAAAACAACATCTACAGATGAAACCACATCTACAGACAAAACCACATATACAGATACTACGGCATCAACCTATACTACAAAATATACAGATAAAACAACAGCTACAGATGAAATCACATCTACAGATAAAATCACATCTACAGATACTGCAACATCAACCTATACTACAAAATACACAGATGAAACCACGTCTGCTGATACCACAATGTCTACAGAAGCACCAACATCTAAAGATATTAAAAAGTCTACAGATGAATCCACAAATGATACAACACCAACGTACGCTACAACATCTACAGATGATACAAGATCATTGTATACTACAACATCTACAGATCAAACAACGTCAATAGATGATACCACATCTAATGATACCGCGACGATTACAGATGAACCAACATCTCGAGATAATAAATCGTCTACAGATAAAACCACATCTAAAGTTTATACAATATCTACAGATACTACCACGTCAACGTATACAGACAAAACAACATCTATAGATGAAACGCCATATGCAGATAAAACCAGATCTATAGATACTACAACATCTACAGATAAAACCATATTTGATGAAAGAACAACATCCACAGATCGTATAGCATATACAGATGAAATCACGTCTACAGATGAAACCACATCTACAGAGGAAACCACGTCTACAGATGAAACCACGCCTACAGATCAAACCACATCTACTGGTGAAACGACGTCTATAGATGAAACTACAAACACTGTTACATCAACATATACTACTGATAAAACAACATCTACAGATATGAAATATACTACAACATATACAGATGAAATAGCATTTACAGATGAAATAACATTTACAGATAAAACTACATCTTCGGATACTACAGCAGTTACAGATAAAACCACATCTGATGTTAAAGCAACAGCGTCAGATGCTACAACATTTACAGATGAAACATCTGATGATAAAACAACATTTACACATACCATAACTTCTACAGATACTGTAACGTCTGTACATGAATCAACATTTACAGATAATACAACATCTACAGATGAAACCACACCTTCAGATGAATCCATATTTACAAAAGAAACTACATCTACAGAGACTTCAACATCTACAGATACGACAACGTCTACAGATAAAGCATTATCTAAAGGTGAAATCACACCAACAAATACTACAATGTCTTTAGAAACTACAATATCTACAGATAAAACCATATCTAAAAATATAATCGCATCTACAGATGAAATTAAATCTACAGACACTGCAACATTTACAGATAAAACCACATTCACAAATGAAACCACACCTATAGATGACACCACGACTACTGATGAGACCACACCATCTATTCATACAGATACTATAGCGTCTACAGATACTACAACATCTACAGATAAAACCACATCTACAGTGGAAACCACATCTACAAATGAAACCAAATCCACAAATGAAACCACATCAACGCACACTACAACATCTATAGACGAAACCACGTCTATAGATGATACCACATCTACCGATGCCGCAAGGTCTATAGATGGAACCACATCTAAAGATTATACAACATATACTACCACATCAACGTATACTAAAACTTCTACAGATAAAACAACATCTATAGATGAAACGCCATATACAGATAAAACAACATCTTCTGATATAAAAGATACCACAACAAATACAGATATCAAGACATCTACAGATACAACATCTACAGATGCTACAACATATACAGATACTACATCTCCAGATAAAACTACATATACAGATGCTACAACATCTACAGATGCTACAACATCTGACGATGAAGCAGCATCTACAAATACCATGACGTCTACAGATACTACAACGTCTGCAGATACTACAACATCTCCAGATAAAACCACATCATCTACAGATAGGACCAGATCTCCTGATACTACTACATCTACAGATACTACAACATCTACATATACTACAACATCTACAGATACTACAACACCTACAGACCCAACCGCCATCTCAAATGAAAACACCACTTCGTATGATTCTCCAGCTACACTTGGCAAAATATCAACATCAGATGTAACAAGCTCTACACTGAGTGAAACCGATAAAACAGGCACTGTGCTCAGTGAAACAACAATCCCAGATATAACAAGCACTACATTGGGTGGAGCAAAAATCACACATGTAACAAAAACTATGATTGGTAAAATAATAACCTCAGATGTGATAAGCACTACACCAGATGAAACAACAGTCTCAGATGACTTTGTATCATCTACAGATACTGGTATGTCTAACGATACTGGCGCATTTACTGATAAACCAATATCTGTAGATAAAACAGCAGCTTCCGATATAACAGATACTACAACATCTACAGATGAACCAACATCTACAGATGAACCAACATCTACAGATAAAACAATATCAACATATAAAACAACATCCACAGACAAAACAACATCTATGGATAATACAACTACAGATACTACAACATCTATAGACGAAACATCATATACATATCAAACCACATCTACAGATACCACAATATCAACAAATACTACAACACCTGATACTACAATGTCTACAGATATAGCAATATCTGCAGATAGTACAGAGTCTGTAGATGAGACACCATCTACAGGTATTACAACATCTACAGACAGAACATATTCAGATAAAACCACTACGGGTGGAATTACATCTACAGATGAAACCACATATACAAATAGTACAACATCGGTCGATAAAACAACATCTGATAGTACAACATCTCCAGATATGACAACATCTCCAGATACTAAAGTGTCTTCAGATAAAACATTTACAGATGAAACCACATCTACAGACGAAACCACATCTACAGATGAAATCACATCTACTGATGAAATCACATCTAGAGACAAAACCACATCTGCAGATACTGCAACATCAACCAATACTACAAAATATACAGATGAAACCACGTCTGCTGATACCAAAATGTCTACAGAAGCACCAACATCTAAAGATATTAAAAAGTCAACAGATGAAACCACAGATAATACAACATCAACGTATACTACAACATCTACAGATGATACAAGATCGTTGTATACTACAACATCTACTGACCAAACCACGTCAATAGATAATACCACATCTAATGATACCGCGACGATTACAGATGAATCAACATCTCAAGATACTAAATCGTCTACAGATGAAACCACATCTAAATATACTAAATCGTCTGCAGATGAAACCACATCAACATATACTACAATATCTATAGATCAAACCACGTCAATAGGTGATACCACATCTACTGATACCGCAACGATTACAGATGAACCAACATCTCAAGATACTAAATCGTCTACAGATAAAACGACATCTAAAGTTTATACAATATCTACAGATACTACCCAGTCAATGTATACAGACAAAACAGCATCTATAGAAGGAACGCCATATACAGATAAAACCAGATCTATAGATACCACAGCGTCTACAGATAAAACCATATTTGATGATAAAACAACATCTACCGATACTTTTGCATCTACAGATGAACCAACACCTAGAGATGAACTAGCGCCTTCAGATACTACAACATCTGCAGGTAAAAGAATATCCGAATATACTACATCTCCAGATACTACAACATCTACAGACAAAGCCACATCTGCAGACAAAACCACATCTACATATATTACAACATCTACTGATGCAACATATACAGACCAAACTACATCTACATATACTACAACATCTACAGATAAAACTACACCTGATGATAAAACAACATTTACATATGCTATAGCGTCTAAAGATACTACAACATCTACAGATAAAACCACACCTGATGATAAAACAACAACCACAGATTCTATAGCGTCTACAGATACTACATCTACAGATAAAACAACATCTAACACCATATCTACAGATAAAATCCCATCCAAACATGAAACTACATCTACAGATAAAGTTACATCTACAGATGAAACCACATCTCCATATGAAACCACGTCTACAGATGAAACCACATCTACAGATGAAACCACATCTACATATGAAACTACATATGAAACTACATCTTTTGATGAAACCACTTCTACAGAAGAAACCACATCTACAGAAGAAACCACATCTACAGAGGAAACCACATCTACATATACCGCAACATCTACAGATAAAACCACATCTACAGAGGAAACCAAATCTACAGATGAAACTACATCTACAGCTGATGTTAAAGCAGCATCCCCAGATACTATAAGATATACTGCTACTAAGACATCTACAGATGCAACATCTACAGATGCTACAACATTTACAGATGAAACATTTGATGATAAAACAACATCTACAGATACGATAACGTCTGTAGATGAATCAACATCTACAGATGATACAACATCTACAGATGGAACACATGAAGATAAAACCACATCTACGCATGCCACTATATCTGCGGAAGATAAAATAACATCGCCAGATATTTCAACATCTCAAGATGGCGGTACATCTACGGAAGATAAAACAACATCGCCAGATATTACAAAATCTACAGATACTGCAGTATCTGTAGATAAAACCACATATACAGATAAGTCCACATTTATAGATGAAACCACGCCTACAGATCAAACAACATCTACAGATACTTCGACATTTAAAGACACCATAATGTCTACAGCTGAAATCACATTTCAAAATGAAACCAAATTTTCAGATACCGCACCATCGATAGATAAAACAACATCTACAGTTAAGACAACATCTACAGATGGAACCACACCTTCAGATGAATCCATATCTACAGACGAAACTACATCTACAGAAGATAAAACAACATCTACAGATACGACAACATCTACAGATAAGGCCTTATCTAAAGGTGAAACCACACTTACAGATGAAACCACACCCACAAATACTACAACGTCTTTAGAAACTGAAATATCTACAGATAAAGCCATATCTAAAAATATAATCACATCTACAGATGAAATCAAATCTACAGATACTGCAACATCGTCGTATACTACAACATTTACAGATAAAACCACATTCACAATTGAAACCACACCTATAGATGATACCACGACTACTGATGAGACCACGACATCTATTCATACAGATACTATAGCGTCTGCAGATACTACAACATCTACAGATAAAACCACATCTACAGAGGACGCCACATCTACAAATGAAACCAAATCCACAGATGAAAGCACACCAACGTATACTACAGCATCTATAGACGAAACCACGTCTATAGATGATACCACATCTACTGATACCGCAACGTCTACAGATGAATTAACATCTCAAGATACTAAATCGTCTACAGATGAAACAACATCTATAGATTATAAAACATATAGTGCAACGTCAACGCATACTAAAACTTCTACAGATAAAACAGCATATATAGATGAAACGCCATATACAGATAAAACAACATCTTCTGATATAAAAGATACTACAACATCTACAGTTATTAAGACATCTACAGACACAACATCTACATATGCTACAACATCTACAGATGCTACAACATCTACAGACGCTACAACATCTACAGATGCTACAACATCTGACGATGAAGCAGCATCTACAAATACCATGACGTCTACAGATACTACAACGTCTGTAGATACTACAACATCTCCAGATAAAACCACACCATCTACAGATAGGACCAGATCTACAGATAAAACCAAATCTCCTGACACTATAACATCTACAGATACCACAATGTCTACAGAAGCACCAACATCTAAAGATATTAAGAGGTCTACAGATGAATCCACAGATAATACAACATGGACGTACACTACAACATCTACAGATGATACTAGATCATTGCATACTACAACATCTACAGACCAAACCACGTCAATAGATGATACCACATCTAAGGATACCGCGACGATTACAGATGAACCAACATCTCAAGATACTAAATCGTCTACAGATGAAACCACATCTCAAGATACTAAATCGTCCATAGATAAAACCACATCTAAAGATTATACAATATCTACAGATACTAGCACATCAATGTATACAGACAAATCAGCATCTATAGATGAAACCACTTCTACTGGTGAAACGACGTCTATAGATGAAACGCCATATACAGATAAAACCAGATCTATAGATACCACAGCATCTACATATAAAACCATATTTGATGATCAAACAACATCCACAGATCGTATAGCATATACAGATAAAACCACGTCTACAGATGAAACCACATCTACAGAGGAAACCACGTCTACAGATCAAACCACGTCTACAGATCAAACCACATCTACTGGTGAAACGACGTCTATATATGAAACCACATCTACAGATACCACAACATCTATAGATAAAACCACATCTACATCTATGAAATATACTACAACATATACAGATGAAATAAAATCTACAGATAAAACCACATATACAGATCAAACCGCATTTACAGATAAAACACCATCTAGTAATATAAATAGTACTACAACATATACAGATGAAATAGCATCTACAGATAAAACAACATCTTCAAATATAAAAGATACTAAAACATATACAGATGAAATAGCATTTATAGATGAAATAGCATTTACAGATAAAACCACATCTTCAGATACTACAGCAGTTACAGATAAAACCACATCTGATGTTAAAGCAGCATCCTCAGATACTACAAGATATACTGATACTAAGACATCTACAGATACAACATTTACAGATGCTACAACATTTACAGATGAAACATCTGATGATAAAACTACATCTACAGATACGATAACTTCTACAGATACGATAACGTCTGTAGACGAAACAACATCTACGGATAATACAACATCTACAGATGAAACATATGAAGATAAAACCACATCTACACATGCCATTGCATCCACGGAAGATAAAACAACATCGCCAGATATTACAACATCTAAATATGGCAGTACATCTACGGAAGATAAAACAACATCGCCAGATATTACATCTGCAGATACTGCAGCATCTACAGATACTGCATCATCTATAGATAAAACCACATATACAGATAAGCCCACATTTACAGATGAAACTGCGACTACAGATCAAGCAACATCTACAAATACTTCGACATTTAAAGACACCACAATGTCTACAGATGCAATTACATTTAAAACCAAATTTCCAGATACTGCACCGTTGATAGATAAAACAACATCTACAGTTAAGACAACATCTACAGATGGAACCACACCTTCAAATGAATCCATATCTACAGACGAAACTACATCTACAGAAGATAAAACAACATCTACAGAAACGACAACATCTATAGATAAAGCCTTATCTAAAGGTGAAACCACACTTACAGATGAAACCACACCCGCAAATACTAGAACGTCTTTAGAAACTGAAATATCTACAGATAAAGCCATATCTAAAAATATAATCACATATACAGATGAAATCAAATCTACAGATACTGCAACATCGACGTATACTTCAACATTTACAGATAAAACCACATTCACAATTGAAACCACACCTATAGATGATACCACGACTACTGATCAGACCACAACATCTATTCATAGAGATACTATAGCGTCTACAGATACTACAACATCTACAGATAAAACCACATCTACAGAGGAAACCACATCTACAAATGAAACCAAATCCACAAATGAAACCACGTATACAACGTATACTACAACATCTATAGACAAAACCACGTCTATAGATGATACCACATCTACTGATACCGCAACGCCTACAGATGAATTAACATCTCAAGATACTAAATCGTCTACAGATGATACAACATCTAAAGATTATAAAACATATACTACCACGTCAACGTATACAAAAACGTCTACCGATAAACCAACATATATAAATGAAACGCCATATACAGATAAAACAACATCTTCTGATATAAAAGATACTACAACATATACAGATATTAAAACATCTACAGATACTACAACATCTCCAGATAAAACTACATCTACAGATACAACATCTGACGATGAAGCAGCATCTACAAATACCATAACGTCTACAGATACTACAACGTCTGTAGATGCTACAACATCTCCTGATAAATCGACATCATCTACAGATAGGACCAGATCTCCAGATAAAACCAAATCTCCGGATACTACAACATCTCCAGAAACTACAACATCTCCAGATACTACAACATCTACAGACCCAACCGCCATCTCAGATGAAAACACCACTTCGTATAATTCTCCAGCTACACTTGGCAAAATATCAACATCAGATGTAACAATCTCTACACTGAGTAAAACAACAATGTCAGATGTAACAAGCTCTACACTGAGTGAAACCGATAAAACAGGCACTGTGCTGAGTGAAACAACAATCCCAGATATAACAAGCGCTACATTGGGTGAAGCAAAAATCTCACAATTAATAACCTCGGATGTGACAAGCACTACACCAGATGAAACAACAGTCTCAGATGACTTTGTATCATCTACAGATACTGGTATTTCTAACGCTACTGGCTCATTTACTGATAAACCAACATCTGTAGATAAAACAGCATCTTCCGATATAACAGATACTACAACATCTACAGATAAACCAACATCTACAGATGAACCAACATCTACAGATGAACCAACATCTAAAGATATTAAAAAGTCAGATGAAACCACAGATAATACAACATCAACGCACACTACAACATCTACAGATGATACTAGATCATTGTATACTACAACATCTACAGATCAAACCACGTCAATAGATGATAACACATTTAATGATACCGCAACGATTACAGATGAACCAACAGGCAAAACGACATCTATAGATGAAACGCCATATACAGATAAAACCAGATCTATAGATACCACAGCATCTACAGATAAAACCATATTTGATGATAAAACAACATCTACAGATATTTTTGCATCTACAGATAAAACAACATCTAAAGATAAAACAACATTTACAGATGAACCAACATCTAGAGATGAACTAACGCCTTCAGATACTACACCATCTGCAGGTAAAACAACATCGGAATATACTACATCTCCAGATACTACAACATCTACAGACAAAGCCACATCTGCAGACCAAACCACATCTACATATATTACATCATCTACTGATGCAGCATATACAGATCAAACCACATCTACATATACTACAACATCTACAGATAAAACCACACCTGATGATAAAACAACATTTACATATATTATAGCGTCTAAAGATACTACAACATCTACAGATAAAACCACACCTGATGATAAAACAACAACCACAGATTCTATAGATACTACAACATATACAGATATTACGACATCCACAGACACAACGTCTATAGATGCTACAACATATACAGATACTACAACATCTCCAGATACAACTACATCTACAGATACAACTACATCTACAGATGCTACAACATCTCCAGATAAAACTACATCTACAGATACAACATCTACAGATACTACAACATCTACAGATACTACAACATCTCCAGCTACACTTGGCAAAGTATCAACATCAGATGTAACAAGCTCTAAACTGAGTAAAACAATAATGCCAGGTGTAACAAGCTCTACACTGAGTGACACCGATAACGCAAGTATTGTGCTGGGTGAAACAACAACCCCAGATATAACAAGCACTACATTGGGTGAAGCAAAAATCTCACATGTAACAAAAACTATTCTTGGTAAAATAATAACCTCAGATGTCACAAGCACTTCGCCAGATGAAACAACAGTCTCAGATGACTTTGTATCATCTACAGATACTGGTATGTCTAACGATACTGGCGCATTTACTGATAAACCAACATCTGTAGATAAAACAGCATCTTCCGATATAACAGATACTACAACATCTGTGGATACTACACCTACAGATACTACAACATCTACAGACGAAACATCATATACATATCAAACCACATCTACAGATACCAAAATATCTACAAATACTGCAAGACCTGATACCACAATGTCTACAGATAAAGCAATATCTGCAGATAGTACAGAGTCTATAGATGAGACACCATCTGCAGATATTTCAACATCTACAGACAGAACATATTCAGATAAAACCAATACGGATGGAATTACATCTACAGATGAAACCACATATACAAATAGTACAACATCGGTCGATAAAACCACATCTGATAGTATAACATCTGCAGATATTACAACATCGGTTGATAAAAACACATCTGATAGTACAACATCTCCAGATACTAAAGTGTCTTCAGATAAAATATTTACAGATGAAACCACATCTACCGATGAAATCACATCTACAGATGAAATCACATCTACAGATAAAACATTTACAGATGAAACCACATCTACAGATGAAATCACACCTACAGACAAAACCACATATACAGATACTGCAACATCAACCAATACTTCAAAATATACAGATGAAACCACATCTGCTGATACCACAATGTCTACAGAAGCACCAACATCTAAAGATATTAAGAGGTCTACAGATGAATCCACAGATAATACAACATGGACGTACACTACAACATCTACAGATGATACTAGATCATTGCATACTACAACATCTACAGACCAAACCACGTCAATAGATGATACCCCATCTAAGGATACCGCGACGATTACAGATGAACCAACATCTCAAGATACTAAATCGTCTACAGATGAAACCACATCTCAAGATACTAAATCGTCCATAGATAAAACCACATCTAAAGATTATACAATATCTACAGATACTAGCACATCAATGTATACAGACAAATCAGCATCTATAGATGAAACCACTTCTACTGGTGAAACGACGTCTATAGATGAAACGCCATATACAGATGAAACCACGTCTACAGATGAAACCACATCTACAGAGGAAACCACGTCTACAGATCAAACCACGTCTACAGATCAAACCACATCTACTGGTGAAACGACGTCTATATATGAAACCACATCTACAGATACCACAACATCTATAGATAAAACCACATCTACATCTATGAAATATACTACAACATATACAGATGAAATAAAATCTACAGATAAAACCACATATACAGATCAAATCGCATTTACAGATAAAAGACCATCTAGTAATATAAATAGTACTACAACATATACAGATGAAATAGCATCTACAGATAAAACAACATCTTCAAATATAAAAGATACTAAAACATATACATATGAAATAGCATTTATAGATGAAATAGCATTTACAGATAAAACCACATCTTCAGATACTACAGCAGTTACAGATAAAACCACATCTGATGTTAAAGCAGCATCCTCAGATACTACAAGATATACTGATACTAAGACATCTACAGATACAACATTTACAGATGCTACAACATTTACAGATGAAACATCTTATGATAAAACTACATCTACAGATACGATAACTTCTACAGATACGATAACGTCTGTAGACGAAACAACATCTACGGATAATACAACATCTACAGATGAAACATATGAAGATAAAACCACATCTACACATGCCATTGCATCCACGGAAGATAAAACAACATCGCCAGATATTACAACATCTAAATATGGCAGTACATCTACGGAAGATAAAACAACATCGCTAGATATTACATCTGCAGATACTGCAGCATCTACAGATACTGCATCATCTATAGATAAAACCACATATACAGATAAGCCCACATTTACAGATGAAACTGCGACTACAGATCAAGCAACATCTACAAATACTTCGACATTTAAAGACACCACAATGTCTACAGATGCAATTACATTTAAAACCAAATTTCCAGATACTGCACCGTCGATAGATAAGACAACATCTACAGTTAAGACAACATCTACAGATGGAACCACACCTTCAAATGAATCCATATCTACAGACGAAACTACATCTACAGAAGATAAAACAACATCTACAGAAACGACAACATCTATAGATAAAGCCTTATCTAAAGGTGAAACCACACTTACAGATGAAACCACACCCGCAAATACTAGAACGTCTTTAGAAACTGAAATATCTACAGATAAAGCCATATCTAAAAATATAATCACATATACAGATGAAATCAAATCTACAGATACTGCAACATCGACGTATACTACAACATTTACAGATAAAACCACATTCACAATTGAAACCACACCTATAGATGATACCACGACTACTGATCAGACCACAACATCTATTCATAGAGATACTATAGCGTCTACAGATACTACAACATCTACAGATAAAACCACATCTACAGAGGAAACCACATCTACAAATGAAACCAAATCCACAAATGAAACCACGTATACAACGTATACTACAACATCTATAGACAAAACCACGTCTATAGATGATACCACATCTACTGATACCACAACGCCTACAGATGAATTAACATCTCAAGATACTAAATCGTCTACAGATGAAACAACATCTAAAGATTATAAAACATATACTACCACGTCAACGTATACTAAAACGTCTACCGATACACCAACATATATAAATGAAACGCCATATACAGATAAAACAACATCTGATATAAAAGATACTACAACATATACAGATATTAAAACATCTACAGATACTACAACATCTCCAGATAAAACTACATCTACAGATACAACATCTGACGATGAAGCAGCATCTACAAATACCATAACGTCTACAGATACTACAACGTCTGTAGATGCTACAACATCTCCTGATAAATCGACATCATCTACAGATAGGACCAGATCTCCAGATAAAACCAAATCTCCGGATACTACAACATCTCCAGATACTATAACATCTCCAGATACTACAACATCTACAGACCCAACCGCCATCTCAGATGAAAACACCACTTCGTATAATTCTCCAGCTACACTTGGCAAAATATCAACATCAGATGTAACAATCTCTACACTGAGTAAAACAACAATGTCAGATGTAACAAGCTCTACACTGAGTGAAACCGATAAAACAGGCACTGTGCTGAGTGAAACAACAATCCCAGATATAACAAGCGCTACATTGGTTGAAGCAAAAATCTCACATGTAACAAAAACTATGCTTGGTAAATTAATAACCTCGGATGTAACAAGCACTACACCAGATGAAACAACAGTCTCAGATGACTTTGTATCATCTACAGATACTGGTATTTCTAACGCTACTGGCTCATTTACTGATAAACCAACATCTGTAGATAAAACAGCATCTTCCGATATAACAGATACTACAACATCTACAGATAAACCAACATCTACAGATGAACCAACATCTACAGATGAACCAACATCTACAGATAAAACAATATCAACATATAAAACAACATCCACAGAAAAAACAACATCTACGGATAATACAACATCTGTGGATACTACACCTACAGATACTACAACATCTATAGACGAAACATCATATACATATCAAACCACACCTACAGATACCACAATATCTACAAATACTACAACACCTGATACTACAATGTCCACAGATATAGCAATATCTGCAGATAGTACAGAGTCTGTAGATGAGACACCATCTACAGATATTACAACATCTACAGACAGAACATATTCAGATAATACCACTACGGATGGAATTACATCTACAGATGAAACCACATATACAAATAGTACAACATCGGTCGATAAAACCACATCTGATAGTATAACATCTGCAGATATTACAACATCGGTTGATAAAAACACATCTGATAGTACAACATCTCCAGATACTAAAGTGTCTTCAGATAAAATATTTACAGATGAAACCACATCTACCGATGAAATCACATCTACAGATGAAATCACATCTACAGATAAAACATTTACAGATGAAACCACATCTACAGATGAAATCACACCTACAGACAAAACCACACATACAGATACTGCAACATCAACCAATACTACAACATATACAGATGAAACCACATCTGCTGATACCACAATGTCTACAGAAGCACCAACATCTAAAGATATTAAAAAGTCAGATGAAACCACAGATAATACAACATCAACGCACACTACAACATCTACAGATGATACTAGATCATTGTATACTACAACATCTACAGATCAAACCACGTCAATAGATGATAACACATTTAATGATACCGCAACGATTACAGATGAACCAACAGGCAAAACGACATCTATAGATGAAACGCCATATACAGATAAAACCAGATCTATAGATACCACAGCATCTACAGATAAAACCATATTTGATGATAAAACAACATCTACAGATATTTTTGCATCTACAGATAAAACAACATCTAAAGATAAAACAACATTTACAGATGAACCAACATCTAGAGATGAACTAACGCCTTCAGATACTACACCATCTGCAGGTAAAACAACATCGGAATATACTACATCTCCAGATACTACAACATCTACAGACAAAGCCATATCTGCAGACCAAACCACATCTACATATATTACATCATCTACTGATGCAGCATATACAGATCAAACCACATCTACATATACTACAACATCTACAGATAAAACCACACCTGATGATAAAACAACATTTACATATATTATAGCGTCTAAAGATACTACAACATCTACAGATAAAACCACACCTGATGATAAAACAACAACCACAGATTCTATAGATACTACAACATATACAGATATTAAGACATCCACAGACACAACGTCTATAGATGCTACAACATATACAGATACTACAACATCTCCAGATACAACTACATCTACAGATACAACTACATCTACAGATGCTACAACATCTCCAGATAAAACTACATCTACAGATACAACATCTACAGATACTACAACATCTACAGATACTACAACATCTCCAGACACTAAAACATCTCCAGATACTACAACATCTACAGATACTACATCTCCAGATACTACAACATCTCCAGATACTACAACATCTCCAGATAAAACTACATCTACTGATAATACATCTCCAGATAAAACATCTACTGATAATACGACATCTCCAGATAAAACATCTACAGATGCTACAACATCTGACGATGAGGCAGCATCTACAAATACCATGACATCTACAGATACTACAACGTCTGCAGATACTACAACATCTCCAGATAAAACCACATCATCTACAGATAGGACCAGATCCACAGACAAAACCACATCTCCTGATACTACAACATCTACATATACTACAACATCTACAGATAAAACCATGCCTGATGATAAAACAACATCCACAGATACCATAACGTCTACACATACCACAACGTCTGTAGATGAAACCACATCTACAGATGAAACCACGTCTGCTGATGAAACCACGTCTGCTGATGACACCACGTCTACAGATGACACCACATCTACAGATGAAACCACATTTACATTTGAAACCACATCTGCTGACGAAACAACATCTACAGATGAAACCACATCTACAGATGAAACCACGTCTACAAATGAAACCACATCTACGTATACCACAACATCTACAGATGAAACCACATCTACAGATGAAACCACGTCTACAGATGACACCACATCTACAGATGAAACCACATTTACAGATGAAACCACATCTGCTGACGAAACCACATCTACAGATGCAACCACGTCTTCAAATGAAACCACATCTACATATACCACAACATCTACAGATAAAACAACATCTGATGATAAGACAACATCCACGTATACTATAGCGTCTAAAGATACTACAAAATCTACAGATAAAACAACATCTAAAACCATATCTACAGATGAAATCATATCTACAGATGAAACTACATCTTCAGATGTAACCACAACTACAGATGGAACCAAATCTACAAATACTGTGACATCAACGTATACTGCAATATATACAGATGAAACCATATCTACCACAGATTCTACAACATCAACGCATGCTACAATATTTACAGATGAAAACATGTCTATAGATGAAACCACATCTATAGATGAAACGCCATATGCAGATAAAACTAGATCTACAGATACCACAACATCCACAAATAAAACCACATTTGATGAAAGAACGACATCCACAGATCGTATAGCATTTACAGATACTATACCATCTAAAGATAAAACAAAATCGCGAGATAAAACCACATCTACGCCAGGTACTACAACATCTGGTGATAAAACAACATCTCCAGATACTACAACATCTACAGATGAAACCATATCTACAGATAGTACAACATCTACAGATAGTACAACATCTACAGATAGTACAACATCTACAGGTAAAACAATTTTTACAGATGAAACCATGTCTACAGATAAAACAACATCTACAGACAAAACCATGTCTACAGATAATACAACATCTACCGATAAAACCACATTTACAGATGAAACTACGCCTACAGATAAAACAATATCTACAGACATTACAGCGTTTTCAGATAAATCCACATTTAAAAATGAAACAAAATTTTCAGATACTACACCATCAATAGCTAAAACATTTACTGTTAAAACAACATCTACAGATGAAACCACACCTACAGATGAATCAGTATCTACAGACGAAACTACAGCTACAGAGGCTACAACATCCACAGATACTACACCATATACCGGTACTACAACATCTATAGATAAAGTCTTATCTAAAGATGAAACCACACTTACAAGTGAAATCACGCACATATCTTTAGATACTACAATATCTACAGATAAAACCATATCTACAAAACAAATAACAACATCCACATCTACTCATACATTATCACACATTGGTGAAGCTACTGGGCTAGATGATACACAACCTTCAGACAAAGCATTCCATTCGTCCACACCTATTCCTGTAAACCAGGGCACCTCTACATTAAGTGATCAAACCACACCTTCAGACAAAAAAGAAGCTACCGATAAAGCATTTATATATGTAACAAAACCTTCTGATAAAACAATAACTACATATATGACCACATCTACACATGAAAACACACCCCTGGGTGTAACAGATCAAGACATTACTTCAGCCACAGCAAAGATACCACTTACACACAAAACGGAATCTTCAACTGAAATGACAATTATTGATGAAAACATTCCAAACGATCTGCCAATCTTAAACAGAGATACGTCGAGACCAACAGTTTCAGCAATTACATTAAAAGATATTTTAAGGCAGTCTTCAACACAAAAACAGGATACACCCACTTCATCGGAAGAATCTAGCAAAACGATCGATTCTGAATCAAGTAGTGAACGTATAGCAATGGGTGGATTACATATCGACACAACACCCCCACTGTGGTCTATTTCCCCGGGATCTTCTTCGGTGGCTAAAACAAGTAGTACGGGGGCGGGTAGGTCAGTATCAGATTCTCCACAATTTCCCATCTATACTGATGTAGCAACATCTAAAACTGAATCATCCATAGACAGTGAAACCTCTCCTCGTTTAGATAGTGCACACCATAAACCAACACCATCGCCTTCAAAACAAACATTAGCATACACACGCCAAACCACCCCCATCTATCCAATCCATCAGGCAACAGAAACGATTCTAATAGAATCAATGGGGAAGAAAAATGCCTCGGCTGTCCAGACTGGAGATAACAGGGTGATAGCTACCTCAAGTCCAAAGACTACAGTCGGTTCAGGAGAAGATGAAAAGTTTCATATGACTCCACTCACAATGAAAAGCACCCTAGGCCAAACAAGTGACCATGTGGATGAGGAAACGTCGTCTTTTATACCAATGGAAATGAGTCCATCAAGTGGTGGTGTTTCAAGTTCCGTCTCTATTGTATCTTCACCATCATCAGATGACAAAGCAATTTCTGTTGAAGCCCCCACAGGTACTGTATGGATGGTAGCTGACCTTGTGTAGAAGAACCAGTCATCTTCCTAGTTCAAGTAGTTGGTTAGTGCTTATAGAACAACAAATAGACTGGAGCGTAAGCGATGATAAATGCATTTAGAGGTACATGTAGATGAATATCTAGCAAGAACAAACTACATGTAGAGGTAGAATTTGTAGAATATTAGTCCCTTTCATTTCATCTTCATGATCTGACGTCTGAACATTATTGTTCGTTATTTTTTTTAACACAAAATGAAGACCCACCATTCCTGAAATGGTATTAATAAGATATCAGATATAGTTATATGAACCTAATGCTTGTAGAGGACATACAATGTAATAGAAATAAAGAGCATCAAATTAACATCGTTCATAAAATTAATAATTATGTGTAGTTAGATTTAGATAGAGAAATCTGGTAAGTAATATATATATAGAGAGTGATCTTGCATTGTAATAATGAGCATCCCGTCATAAATTCAAATCATATTGACAGTTAAACTAGACCGGAAAACATGCCCTAAATTCTAAATGGCGCCAGACTTATTCCTACCTCACAGCACGCTCACAAGCAGAGTTGTCTTCTGTCGTTTAGTTCTATGATTGAACAGGTCAGGAGGATGTGACGTAGGACCAAGTCTGACGTATTAGAGCAGGTTATCCAGTTTATATTTACATGTACTAACAAACCAAACATTTTCAGATGGACTGAGCGTAGCTGTCAATATTATCATAGTCTTCAAAAAAAACCCAAAAACTGAAACCAAACGCAAATTTACATATATACAAACAAACAAGAAACAGGAGCGCTTCTTAATGCATCCAAAGCTGTTTTGGTCCCGGCTTTTCGCATAATGTGTGTGTTTCTACGTATTTCTGTAGTTGGTGAAAACGGAATAAAATTTAATATTGTGTATAGTAATGTGTACAGTCTTTTCTTTTTTGTTCCATTATCATTTTGCATTGGATGTTGCCTTATTACCCTAGCGCAATGTTTACCATTTATGCTTTTAGCTATAGCTTAGATTTTACAATAGCATGTTATCGTGATATATATATATGTGAAAAATAATTTATTTTATAATAAATGATGGTCACGTGTAACTTCAGTAATTTTTGATCGTTCAATTCAAATATTACCAGGGTTCTATTGTTTATTTGTTTTCATTTGTTTTATAAGTTTAGTAATTGATTTTTTTTTTTAATTTGCATTTACATAAAAATAATTTTTGGGCAGTTTGAGAAATCAAAGCCACAATTATTTTCAAACCTATTCTTCTGGTCTTTTTCAGGCGATACTACTGCTGCAACAGAAACCACTGGTGAGTTTATTGGGTGTTTTGGCGCATTATATTTATCAGGTCCAATGACATTTCCTCTGTGTACATACGAATTCACGGTGGCAAATGTTAATGTCTTTTATAGGGCGCTGACTCACTAACCGGGTGGGGGTATGGAAATTGACCCGGATGTTGGCTGAGAACGTTTCTTTGGCACTGTGAGGTCTGCTTTCCACTTTTTTTAGTCAATCGGATATACATATTTGCTTGAACGTAAACGAGAGAGAGAGAGAGAGAAATGGGGTTTAACGTCCACTCGACACAACTAGGTCATTTCGGGACTAACATATGGTTTAATTTTATTTCAATAATTCTCTTGCAGTGGGAGGAAACCGGAGTGCCCGGAGGAAACCCACGAGGTTGAGAAGGCGCCCCTATCTCCATGCCACATACGCTCACACCAGGGCTCAAAACCACAGCCGCAAGCCAGAGGTGACCGGCCAGCTAGAGGTCGAAGCGCGGCACTCTAGACCACTAGGCCATCCCAACCCCCTTCTAGAAGGGCAGTGTCCGTTCAAATTTTACTCATCGCACATTACATGACGTATGTTCGTCTGTGATTAACCAAGAACTTTATGCCCCACTACATTACTAAGTTCACTTTGTTATTGGATTTGTCATTTTTCTAATTAATGTCTTAGAGTTGAATTGTTCACGTTCGGTACTATATCACACCTTGATTCGCTTTGACCATTATTCTCCTTTCATATATACTGATGACATATTTTGATTTAATCCCGGTGTTTATGCTATGCTCGTAAATTAAAGGCTATTTAGTAGTTTAAATTAACAGCCGAAGTAGCTTGCCCAGTCAGGTCAAGGACCAGGTCTGGTTCAAAAAATATTAGAGAGCTATGCATTTTGAACGGTTAGTGATAATCAATGTCTGCAATCATCTATCTTCTATTTTAGCGAGCTCTGATTTACCGACCAATATAACGACCTCTGAAGCTGAGAACAAAACTTCAGAACCAGTTACAGGTAATTTTAAATTCTAAATTAGTGTTTGTTAATGTCAGATTTAGATCGTTATAAGCTAAGCAACTTTTCTGAAATTCCCGGGAGTATGATTTGTTGGATACAAATCGTGGAACTCTTGTATTAACGTTCGCGGACATTCAAACTCCTATATAAATATGGTTAATTTCGATCGGATCCCCTGCTATGGTCAATGCAAAATCGAAAACAAGCTAACTTTTGAAAACGGCCTTGTAATTTAAATGTTTGGTTAAAATTAATGACACCAATATTTTTACTTTTTCAGATCTAAGTAGTTCTGGTCTGTCTACAAATACAAGTCCGGATGTAGGCCTAACATCAACCCTTGGAAAAGATGTTATCACGGAAAAATCTACAGCCCATTATTCTCCCGCAGGTATAATTACCGAAGACACAACTCCAACTGCGAAAACGAACATCACCGAAACGCCTACACCACCATTCATCCCAGGTGGATCTGGGGCTGATTTAACAACTCCTCGTCCGGAAGTGGTTACTGGTTCTACCGACTTATCGTCTTCTGGTTCAACGGTCGAGGGATCGATTACAAGTGGAATCAGCGATATCATGTTATCATCAGGAGATCCAGTAATTCATGGTGAGAGTACAACAAGTGTTCCGCAAGTGGATGACACAAACGTCACTTTAACAGAAATTTCAGGGACGACCAGTCTCCCAGTGTCCAGTGTTTCGACTGATTTGGACATAGATGATGCAGTTACGACAAGTGGCGAGATTACAACTTTATTCCAGTCCAGTGCTTTCGCTTCCGCTGAACTTTCATCTGATTCAACTGTCTCTGACGCTCTCACGTCGACTCGCCCAACTGTAATCGCATCCACATTCGATCTTTTTTCGTCTACAGTCGAACCTGTCACGGATATAACATCGCAAGTAACTGATGGAGGAGCCACAACAGTCGATAGTCTTATAACCAAAGATAATGTATCTGATATATTTATGACAAGCGGGGAAGTAGTCGCAGTATCTGGATCAACCCCACTTCAAAGTGGAGACACAATTACGACAACGCCAACAGAAACAGACACAGACACGGACACAGACACGAGTGACTCAACAACTGACGAAGACAAATCGACGGATGATGTAATGATAACAGGGGCCATAACCTTTTTACCAACTGTATCAGATCAAACTACTTCTCCGACATCAACTCCTGTGACTGATTTCTCGTTTTCAACTGAAAGTGGAGAATCGTTAGACTTTTCAACCTCCATTTTCTTCTCTGGTACAACGGACAAAACTGCTGATGTAACTACTTTATCTGTAACTTCGGCCCAACCAACCAGCACAGAAACATTGGATGGCAGCACTGATCTCGTGACTGATGAAACAACGGATATTTACAGCAGCTATGACAAGAATAGAACTACTGGATTTACCCCACCAAGTTCTGATATTACGGATATACCAGATTTGAGTTCACCAAGTGTAACGTCAACAACAGGCTTGTCAGTCGCAGATCGTACTGATTCTGTCACTTCAACTGATGATATTTCCACTAGTTCTGACTTATCTAGTGACATTTCTACCCCATCCCCTTCTTCTGCCGGTCTTTCCACTGTCTCTGACGTCACTTCACTAGACTCTGATACGTCAAGTGATTCGCAATCTACTCTTATCACAGACGTTACAGTCACTGATGAATATGGTTACGAAACAACATCTGATTTTAATATAGGATCGAGTATCAGCCAGCAGCCACGCTCTGAACTAACAACTGAATTTATTGTGGACTCTAGTACTGAATCCAGCGTGGAATCAAGTGTTGAATCAAGTACGGAATTGAGTTTGGAATCAAGTACGGAATCCAGTGTGGAATCAAGTACAGAATCTAGCGTGGAATCGAGTGTTGAATCAAGTACGGAATCGAGTATCAGCCAGCAGCCACGCTCTGAACTAACAACTGAATTTATTGTGGACTCTAGTACTGAATCCAGCGTGGAATCAAGTGTTGAATCAAGTACGGAATTGAGTTTGGAATCAAGTACGGAATCCAGTGTGGAATCAAGTACAGAATCTAGCGTGGAATCTAGTGTTGAATCAAGTACGGAATCGAGTGTGGAATCCAGTACGGAATCTAGCGTGGAATCAAGTGTTGAATCAAGTACGGAATCGAGTGTGGAATCAAGTACGGAATCGAGTGTGGAATCAAGTACAGAATCTAGCGTGGAATCGAGTGTTGAATCAAGTACGGAATCGAGTATCAGCCAGCAGCCACGCTCTGAACTAACAACTGAATTTATTGTGGACTCTAGTACGGAATTTAGCGTGGAATCAAGTGTTGAATCAAGTACGGAGTTGAGTTTGGAATCAAGTACGGAATCCAGTGTGGAATCAAGTACAGAATCTAGCGTGGAATCTAGTGTTGAATCAAGTACGGAATCGAGTGTGGAATCCAGTACGGAATCTAGCGTGGAATCAAGTGTTGAATCAAGTACGGAATCGAGTGTGGAATCAAGTACGGAATCGAGTGTGGAATCAAGTACAGAATCTAGCGTGGAATCGAGTGTTGAATCAAGTACGGAATCGAGTGTGGAATCAAGTGCGGAATCTAGCGTGGAATCAAGTGTTGAATCAAGTACGGAATCGAGTGGGGAATCAAGTACGGAATCTAGCGTGGAACCAAGTGTTGCATCAAGTACGGAATCGAGTGTGGAATCACGTACGGAGTCTAGCGTGGAATCTAGTGTTGAACCAAGTACGGAATCGAGTGTGGAGATAAGTACGGACTTTACTGGTGTTGGTTCAAGTACGGAATCTACTGTTGACACAAGCACCGACACTGGTGGTGTTTCAAGTGCAGATTACACAACTGAATCAATTTTCGAATCAACTTCTGAATCTGGTGTAGAAATAACGACCCAGTCAAGTTTTGGTGGACTTCCAACTGATTTTTCAACATCTGGATCAGGTATTGATTCAACTACTCGATCAAGTGCAGTGACCTATTTCAGTGGATATGTAACGGACTTAACTACGGAGGCTGGTGATGATTTCACTACACATTCGGGTATAGGTACAGATGACTTTACAACTGACTCAAGTACTGAATCTAGTTTGGACTCAAGTACTGAGTCTAGTGTAGACTCAAGTACTGCATCAGCTGTGAAATCGAGTACCGAATCTAGAGTGGACTCAAGTGCTGAATCTAGTGTGGAATCCAGTACCGAATCTAGTGTGGACTCAAGTCCTGAATCTAGTGTGGAATCCAGTACTGAATCTAGTGTAGAATCCAGTACTGAATCTAGTGGACAATTAAGTACAGATATTAGTTGGGTTACAACTGAATCCAGTGTGGAGGTGAGTACCGACTACAGTAGACTTACTACTGCGATTAGTGATTCCAGTACTGGATTAAGTACAGAGTCTAGTACAGATTTAAGCAGTATAGTAACCGATTGGTTTTCGAAGACATTTACTACAGACGCCACACAATTAAGTACGGAATCAAGCGTCGATTCCAGTGTCGATTTCGTAGGCACTTCTACAGAATCAACCACCGATATAAGTTCAGCGGATTATAGTGGAATAACAACTGTTGATTCGTCTACCGAATATAGTGGATTGGTGACAAAAAGTGAAGTTGTTACCGACTCTACTGCTGACTTCACTGATTTTAGTGGGGTCACCATCGACTCGAGCACTGATTCAAGTTTGGTGGATGCTAGCACTGGATCTGATTCACTTGTTAAGTGGGGATCGACTACCGATTCGTTAACACATTCTGGTGCATATACGACCGATGATGTTGAACAAACCACTATTGGCAAAATTATTGACGTTGCAACTACCTTGTCGGGTTATGAATCCACAACCACCGAATCACAGGAATCCACACAACCTAGTTTAGAAGCAGGTTATCGATCCACGGATGTTTTTGTAACTTCTGGAGATGATTTAAAGTTTTCTAGTACCAGTATTTCTACTGAAATTCCTGTTTCGGGTAGTGGTCATATTACCACGGAAACGTCCTCGACGCCTATCACTGGTATTTTCAAAGACTTTACAACCCAATCTACCGATGGTGTAACTAAGGAAGTGACCACGGATGTTTCGCAAAAATCAACATCATCAGATACCCCCTTGTCAGTAACTACCGATTGGTACGACTCATCGACAGAGGACCACACGGTTAAATCAACGATAGAACCAATCACAGATATCAGTGGATCAACGAGTGAATGGACTTCCACTGACGACAGTGAGTCTAGTACAGTAGCTGAAACGACAACCAGACTTTATGAGATACTCTCCACACTGGATTCTAGATCCCAAAAAACTACAGAGGAAACTGTTGAACCTACAGACATTTATTACTCCACATCGGGGGAATCAACCACAGAACAGGTCGAAGACGAAACTACAACGGAACTTCCAGATTCATCCACTGGACTACCTTCAACTTTCACTTCCTGGCTATATTCAACATTAGCTCCGTATCTGCCTACTGCAGAGGAAAAGGTGGAGACAACAACTCAAGTGGAGACAGGCGTAGCCACATCAACGCCCGACGAAGTGGCGACAGCAACCACAGTCAGTCCTATGTCGGCTACAATTTTCGTTTCGAGGACACGTGGCAGTCGAAGAACTACTATCGTCACGCCACCGCCTACCACACCAAGAAAGACAATCACTGCTTTTATCGGTGGTATAACATCTGTTGTTCGCATTCAGAAAGGAAAACCTCCTCCTTCAAGGAAAGATGTTTATATTAATGTTGATGTCAGACGAAATGCTACAAGTACTGGCAATGGTACCGTGGGATCTGGGGCTCAAACGAATGACACAAACGCTACCTTACCAACCGCTACAATCGTAATGACAAGAGTTATCAAAAAGGTTTACCAAAGAGGAAGGGAGGTCGCCCTAGCAATATATCGCAGATCAAGACAAGTTTTACGGTCGACATTGAAAAAATTAGCAAAACTATGGACTTTAGCTAGGACGGGAGTGCTGAATTTAGTAATAGTTCCATATCAGCGAGGCAGGCAGTTTTTCCGATCAAAACTTACAAATATGTTCACAAGTATACGAAGTGCTTATGAGTATGGAAAGACTGTTTTAAGAAATACATATGACACAGTTAAATCTAAAGTTTTTAATTTCTATAACAAACTTAGTAATTATTATCGTAGGCTATACAATTATTATTATAATTATTTCTCTAAGTATTCCGTATATACTGGGAACAGAAACAGATATATTAGTAATGGGACGCAATCGTCTCAGTCGACTCGGTACCAGCAAAGGCAGTCCACATATAGTGGGCAACGTAACACATATGGTAACAGTGGTGCGCAATCGCCTCTGTCAACTGGGTCACAGCAAAGGCAGTCAACGTATACTGGACAACGTAACGCATATTATAGTAACAGCAGAGCGCAGTCACGTCTGTCATCCCAGTCACAGCAAAAGCAGTCCACATATATTGGACAACGTAACGGATATTATAGTAACAGTCGAGCGCAATCACCTCTGTCATCTCAGTTACAGCAAAAGCAGTCCACGTATATTGGGCAACGTACCACATATGGCAGGAGTGGAGCGCAATCGCCTCTGTCAGCTCGGTCGCAGCAAAGGGAGTCCGTGTATGGTGGACAAAGTAACACGTATGGTAACAAAGGAAGGCAGTCGCCTCTTTCAGCTCAGCCACAGCAAAGGCAGTCCACGTATACTGGGCAACGTAACACATATGGTAACAGCGGAACGCAATCGCCTCTGTCTGCTGGGTCGCAGCAAAAACACGCAACTTATATTGGTCAAAGAAAAAGCAATATAGCAGATTCGTCTTCGTCGGATCAGTCCTCGCAAAATTCATTTTCTCGTCAACAGCCTAATAATTAAAATTTTAAATAATCCCTCTCCACGATCCCTCATGTCATTTGCTTTATTATTAACGCAATTTATTCTAAAATCTTGGACACTAGGATGAAGGTTCTTTTAATTTAAACTAGTAAACTTTCGAAGATATGAGACATTCGTAATCTTAAATAATTCCAGGGTTTTTGTACTCCACGTTGATTTGTAGGCCTCGGTTATCTTAATGATATTAATGGATTATCTATAAGACCTTAGTAATCTTACTTGGTTGTAAGGCCTACGTAATCTAATTAAATCCATTACATTTATGACGAAACTGATTATTGGATTTTAGTATGAACATAATAATTGTTACCATATATATATGTTGAAAGATAGCTTATATGTAAGCCTGGACACGGTATGCGAAATTAATTGACCTATAGGTCGGCCGAAGTATTCACCAGCAGTGGATGCACTAGGCAAATATCTGTGTGTCTTAGGTACAGACACCCTTGACGAAATTTGCTGACAAAGGTTTTGCCAGGATAATTCGCTGTTAAAATTCGCCAAGTCCGTTTTTAAATACCTTTTTTGAAAAATCTGATATATCTTATAATAATTGTTTATGGCTTATTTTTATGGGTTTTGAGGGAGATTGTTCAGATTTACAAATAAAGCTAAGACATGTACATGAAGTGCACCTACATTCAAGGGGTCCAGGTGCAATTGTAACTAGGTGGCATTTGATTTAAGATTGTGTCATTGCCGCATTGGCTTTTAGGTTGTCCACTGGTTACGGGTCCGGTAAGGCGTTCACTTTGATGTAAACACAAGATCCTTTGTTGTTCAGATTCCCCTTACTTTCCACATTCGCGGTTTGATTTTTTAAAACTCATGTTTGATATTCCAATTGCTATGTTTTGTGTATCGACGTTTTAACATTATGAAATCCATATTTTTTTAAAGAAGCAACAACCACTTTCAGATTTGTCTCTTATCCCTTTATTTAAAAAAAATCAATTTAAAATATGGGTATTTTAAAGAACACAAACCTTCCCATTGCTTTCCATGGCAATAGCTTGTTGATTTTGTTACATTTATTTCATATTCCAAGTATTATGTTTTGTAATTTTTGTAAATAATTATATGTTTACTACATTTATATGCATGAAGTACAACAGAGTTATGTCCCATTATGCTAATTCATTTTATGTTCAAGGACAACCACGGTCTTTAATGTTTGTTTGTTCTATTCATCTATAGTTTTAGATAAGTTTCAATATACTGATTCGGATATATGTGTCCTTTTATTTAGAACAGTAATTATTTATATAAAAAAAAAAAACTAGCAATGCGTTACATACAAATGTACAATTGAAATGCAATTAAAATATCCAACAATACTAATACGGTTAAAAGACGTATTTATATATTTTATTCTCGATTCGTATTTTCGAAATTAAAAATATCAAATAAACGAAACGAAATAGAATTTTGTGTTTTATTTATTTAAAACAAAACGAGATCATTATAATATTTGTTAATTTGCTGTGAATAAAGCTTGTCGGGTGTTTTTGTACATACATTTTTCATATATATAATTTGTGTAACTATAGTAATCAAAATGTGGATTATATACATGCATATTGATATTGGTTTTGTAAATATTTTTGTTTATTTTTTTTTTAAATTTAAAATTATGTATCAGTTTTTTCTCATATTTGAAATGCTTTTCAACAGTCTAAAGACATGATTAGAGATACAGGGCTATTGCAATTTTTTTGATCAATAATGTCATTGATCGCTTAAATTTTAATTTCAGAGTTAGGCCACCCCAATTTGATTTTCTGTTCTTCTTTATTTCTTGGGGGAAAAGACTTAGCAGGCGCGGATCCAGGAATTTTTGCAGGGGGGGGGGGTCTAGGTTTGATAATTTCTCAACCAATTAACTGGAAAAATATGGTAAATTAGATTTAATTTGTTGCATTCTGACGTATTTCCGGAAGGTAAATTCCAAAATTACAGGTCTAAAAATCGCCAATAAAATCGCATAGATTTAAGTTTTAAATTTTCAAGTCTGAGCAGGGGGGGGGGGGGGAGTCCGGACCCCCTGGACCCCCCCCCCCTCTGGATCCGCGCCTGCTTAGTTAAAACAAAAAGTGCTAATCAAATCAATTTTTTTTGTGATTAATTATCAAGACTCACAAAGAAGAGAAAATCACATTGGTGAGGCACACCCTCTTTGCAGTTAAAATAGTTTAGGATTCAAGTAGGACTATACATGAACATTTATCTGAGGATTTCTTCATTTTGTAAATATGTATTAAATGCTTATTTCTGTGTACAAATGTATAATTATGGACCCTATAATATTATTATACGGTCTATACTATAAACTAGCATTTCCTTAGGGTGACAACAGTTAGCTTGTCTATTATCTAAATTTTACTGTACGAAATTTCCAAATGAAAATTTACACCCCGTATGAATGTTTTTTGGTTTGTTTCACTAAGTAAAGACATAACGTTTGTTACTTATTTTTAAATGTTTCCACCCTGCCATTTTTTCTTTTAATCCGGCTCGGAATTTATTCTATACGTCATTGTGTTGACTGTTATGTATTGCATTGTATAGATTTATTATTTTATTGTATTTCGTAAGATTGTGTATAGAATCATTGAGCAATAAATAATTCAACATTCTGTAATCTGGTATAATTGATGAGTGACTTACCTCCCTTGAATCGATTTCGTCTATCTATCTGGCATATCCAAGAAATAAACTGGATTGGGATTTAAGTAGCTAAATCTCTAACTCAATATCATCTAAAGTCTTCCTCATTGAAAACACGAATTATTTGTCATATCCAATATTTATGACAAAATAAACAGTTTGCCCTTGGTACACGAATCGTGTACCATAATGCGTTTCAGTGTAATTTTTAACAAGGGACTTGTAAAACAAGGCTAGACATTCAACAAATCACGCCAAATGGTGACGCCATATTCTTAGCTTGAATAACCAGATGCTAGAGATAGCCATTCGAGTGAGACCGATGGCGTATTTCGCCGAACATAACTGATTTGAAATTAGAGTAAAAACGAAGCGGTTGAGTACCGGTATAAATCAGGGGCGTGGTGAGGGCAATTATTGAGAAGAAATTATGAGTAACAAAAAAGATTTTGGCACAAAAACCCTTTTTACTGACCACGGAGCTGTGGCCGGCGAAGCCGGCCGCCGCGAGCGCCGAAGGCACGAGCCCGCGGTGGGGGGTCCGGGGGGCCCTCCCCCGGGAAAATTTCGAAAATTAGAAGCCCAGAAACGCAATCTCCAGCAATCCGAGACAAGAAATACGGTAATAAAATATGATTAAATTTTCCAACTTGACTCTTTCAAAATTTTTTTAATTGGGTCAGATGAAACAATTTTTCCACTTACAAATGTTTTTCATTTTTTGAGTAATTTGATTGTGATTTTGGCGCAAAAACTTTTTGGCGCATGAGTATGGCTACTCATGAACTCATTCTCACCACGCCCCTGGTATAAATCAGTCAAATAATTGCGATTTAGCTCCTTTAACATCCAAAAATTTCCAAAGAAATGGAATGACACAATATGGGGTATAACGTCTTACTGTTTTGTTCCGACTAGTGTGCATGCTATGAGGGAGGGAAACTTTTCCAGGCCTGGGCACTACGGCCAAACGGCAAGGCCTACTCTGATTTCGGATTCCAACTGTCACAGACTTTTGCGTGCAGGCCATTTGCGAAGTGCATTGATTTAAACAGAAAGGGAGAGAGGCGAGGGGGGGGGGTATCGTCCACTCGACACAAACTAAGTCTTTTACGGGACTAACATGGTACAGTTTTAATTTTATTTCGACAAATCGCTTGAGCAAAAGGGGCTTTTGGACAGGCTAGGAATTGAAACCACTCTTGTCTTAATGACAGACCTTGCAAGCATCCCTTTACTCCTTCACGTACAGCCTTGGAAACAAACCCACGCAAGTTGACCTACTTGCAGACCTTACGATCTAAAGCGTATATACGTTAAACCATTTGGCCATCCAATCCCCTCTTAATATGAATTAGACAAAATCATATTCCCTTCCATCTCTATTTAATGTTTTGAAATAATAATCATTCACATACATTCATAGTTATATACATAAAAACATATATTCATAAGAAAATCATACAATAAAACAATCTTATTAAAATAAAATGTGATTAGAACTTTGACTGGTTAATATTATATTTGAACCTACAGTCACCAATGAACATGACTGATCAAAAATAAAATAAAATGATACTGTTTTGTCTAGATCAAGATTCAATGCACATAATATGCATTCAAAGTAGGGTCAATTTAGGCTGTAAGAAAGGAGACAGAAGTTTTGTCAATGGCAGAGTGAAATGAAGAGAGAGAGCGAGAGAAATGGGATTTAATGTCCACTCGACACAAACTAGGTCACTCCGGGACTAACATATGGTTTCAATTTTATTTCAATAATTCGCATGCGCGTATGGGTCTTTAGCAGTGGAAGGAAACCTGGGTGCCCGGAGGAAACCCACAAGGTTGAGAAGGCGCCCCTATCTCCATGCCACATACCCTCACACCATGGATCGGAGTGAAATGAAATGAAATGGGGTTTAATGTCCTACTGTTCTGCTCCAAACCTGGGCTAATGAAGACGGGCATACACCATACAGTGTGCAATGAGGGAATTTTGTACGGACTACTCTTATATTGACTTGCAACTGCCAAGGGATCTTTTACGTGCACGCCAATGGTTTTCCATACCATCCAAATGACTAGACAGCTGTCCTTGCCAGGCACTCCATCCTGCATCACTGAAAACCTCCAAGCTAGCGGGCCAGCATCTTACCCACTTAGCCACCTGATCCCTCCATGGCAGAGTAGTCTACATGATCACAATAGATTAAAACATATTATTTCACAGGTGCAAAAAGCGTCATGGTGTTTTTCAATGAAAGAACATGGGTAATTATACTAATATAAAAAAATCAATATTAGGCCACACAAAAAAATATTCTGGTTTTTCGAAACTCATCCCACCGCTCTTAAAAAGGTGCCACATGACCTGTATTGAGAGCCAGAATTTGTATGTGTCAAGCCCAGTTTAGACAAGGTCAGTCACAAACATTTAAATATCTTATAATTGATTGCATAAAGATTTAATTACATGCAAATTGTATTTCTATGGTAAAAAAATAATATTGCGTAGTTCTTATATACAACAATTATAATGAATCAACTGCAAATACCTTAAACATGATTCTATACTATATACATGTAGGCAATTCTAGCAAGGAGGTCACATAATTCATATTTAAAAAAACAGTTCTGTATAAATTTAATCAAATTATGAAACAATACCATTTGACTCAATGACAGGCTTTATGATTTAACAATAACATGCATGTGTTCGATCATTCAGCCAGTGAACACTTGGTTGTTTACAAAGAACACATATGTGACAAGGATATATATTATTATTAAAGGCCTTCTTCTGGCTAAAACACACTTACTGTTTACAATAACATAACAATGAGGTTTGATTATACTCTTCTTTTCCATTGGATGCAGTACTCGACTCATATGCAGAGAGGCCTTATAGGCCCTTTCACTTATGAGGCCCCTCCCAATCCCCTACCCTCATGACTAGAGGAAGATAAAAGTGTTTGAGATACAACTGAGCAAAGCCGAGGCTGACGTATGTTTAAGACTATGATAATATCAGAAATATTATACACTGTGGTGGGAGACCCCCTAAATCTTGAGGCCCTTCAGCCTGCCAAGCTTACAGGTAATTCAGCACTGGTTAAAGTAATTTTTTATTTCATTCAAATCAAATTAATTTCCTTAATTTAAACAAATGTATATTATACTATTTCGGATAATACTATTGGTATTTAATGTGGTTACGAAAATAATATGGTAAATTTAATATAAATTACATTGAGCAGATTGCATTTCAACCATTTTGAGCTAAACCTACATGATTACCTTGACAATGCATGGGAAGATATTTCCAATCGCAAAGATGTGTTTCCTCAATAATTTACAAGACAAACATTTGGCGGACAGGAAGCACCAGCACTTATTACAAGCTGAAATATAGTATTGAATAAAGAATAAATTATTTATTACAAAACCATTTGTTTTATATCGATGCTGTCATTACATTGTCCGGGCTGTCCATCGACTGATCTGAGTCTGTTGGTTTCCTTATACGTTGTCGTTTTCTAGCCTGATTTCTTAATGCTGAATTTAAACCGGATGCTCCCCACATCCATAAGACTTCAGGGATGAGATTTGCTATCCATGACTGAAACGAGTGAAATGTGAAAAAGCTTTAATTAGTTATTACAATGATGTATCAATTCATTTATCTGAATTATTTATAGAAACTGGTAGATACAATAGTGTTGCTAAAAATAAAAGACTATGTAAATTTTGTGATAATGACGATGTTGAAGATGAGTACTATTTTGTATTAATATGTCAAAAATATAAAGATATCCGTTGTAAATATATTAAACCATATTATAGAATTAACCCAAGTGTATATAAATTTATTCAACTTCTGACTGTACATAATATTAAGGAATTGACAAATCTTGAGAAGTATCTATCAATAACTGTTGAATCGAGAAACAAATTACTCCAAAATCTAACAGTATAAATTGACATCTTAAATAGAAATAAAAAATGCATTGTCTACTCTCCCATACACAACAACCTTTTAAGAAATTTAAAATGTAAATAATTTCATATTCGTATGTATGTATGTCTTGTATATTGTATTGTCTTGTATCTGATGGGTTGTTAGCCCAAGGAAAAAAGAAATGAACTGAATTAATTCTTAAAATGTGGTGTAAATTCTTGATCATTTATTTCTGTGAGGTGTAAATTCAGATATCTTAATTAGTTATTACAATGAGGTGTAAATTCATTATCTCAATTAGTTATTACAATGAGGTGTGAATGCATTGTCTCGATTAGTTATTACAATGAGGTGTGAATTCATTGTCTCGATTAGTTATTACAATGAGGCGTAAATTCAGTTATCTTAATTAGTTATTACAATTACAATTAGTTATTACAAATTCAGTTATCTTAATTAGTTATTACAATGACGTGTAAATTCATTATCTCGATTAGTTATTACAATGAGGTGTAAGTTCATTGTCTCGATTAGTTATTACAATGCGGAGTAAATTATCTTAATCAGATGTGTAAATTCATTATCTCGATTAAATATTACGATAAGGTGTAAATTCATTTATCGGAAACAAAGTGCTGTATAGTCTGTCAGTTCTGAGATGATACAGAGAACGAGGGACTTAATGCTATTAAAATACAAACACATTTTTCTGCGACCGTCTGCTGTTGATAAATTTGAGATTTTTTGTTTTTGTTTTCTTTTGTTTAATAATACATCACATCATTGTTCAAATCATATGGGAAACAGTTGTATAATACAACACAATTAACATAAAACACACTGTGTCTAAGTTAATTAGCAAACTAAATACATTATAAACTTCCATAGTGGCATTTTAGGAGTTAACATATACATGTAATACATTGCCATTTTGGATTTGTCATTCTTAAAGGTTCCATCTTGATTATATTTTGGAGATTTAAGCCACACCATTTAATTTTTAGTGAAAGACCCTTAAAAACCTCTACCTTAAGGCCTAGCAACCTATCAGTCTTCATCTGGAAACGGAGATCGATGTCCCAAGCTGTATTTTACAGAGTCTGGATCAACTCAGATTTTTATTTCATATAAAAAAATATGTAGGTTAAATTCACCTTTCGTTATGAAGTACAGCACATGCATCATGCATCATGCACTGTTTTTTCCTTTAACGGAAAGGAAATAGATTATCAGGTCACGCACAGGAAATCTGACTTGAAATATAAAAAGGTTATGTGACCGGCTAAGCAGTTATGATGATGACCTGAAGGTTTCAGAGAGAGAGAGGGAGAGAGAAATGGGGTTTAATGTCCACTCGACACAAACTAGGTCATTTTGGGACTAACATTTGGTTTAAATTTTATTTCAATAATTCGCTTACACGTACTAGGGGTCTTTAGCAGTGGGAGGAAACCAGAGGACCTGGAGAAAACCTACGAGGTTGGACAGGCGATGAATGTTTCAGACAAGGTAAAATGCACCATTCCTCTATATATATTTTGGCGCTTAAATTTCATATGTACACATACTTTTATTTCTGAGACTGTGTTAAAAACAATAAGATGATCTCTTTAAGTAAGCCATATAATGTTTGGTAGACTGTGTTTTATCTGTAAATTTTAATTTGAAAATGAAGTATTTAGTGATTTGAAATTTGACCCACACCCATATTCCTGAAGCAATGACCCGAGAAATCCCTAACTGGCCATTGCTGAATTTGCTTCTGATACTTGAACTTTTGAGGGAGTGTGTCTATTCTTCCCGTTCAATCAAATATATCACTTCAGTATAGCAACATGACAGCCATTCGTTTAATCTGGGTCTTCCCTAAAACTTTGGACAGTGATTTAAGGTATTAAAAACGGTGAAAGTATGTTCGTCTCCATACAGTATTGTTTACATTATATCAATGTTGATGGCCTCCTTTGTCAAGCAATTAGATTTACTGCAATAGTCTGCCATGCACTGGTTAATTGGGCATAATAAAATCGTGAGCCATGACTTAATGTTATGTAAACATATTTCAAATATTTGGTCAAATTTGACACTCTGTTAAGGGTAATGCCTTTGTAACGCAGTTAGCCATTGGTAGTTAATCGGACTATTGGCCAATCACAATTTAGAACAAGAATTATCTCTCTTTCCAGCAGTAAGCAGTGGGATTATCTCTAATCAAATGGAACACTGCGAGGAGTATGACCCACACCACACTCATAATTCAAAAGATGTATGCACTTACCAGAATAGCATGTGGCCAGTAACCTGTGGAAATGGGGACCCGCCCCAATGTTTTTACAGCATTTCTAGCATAAATACTAGCTGATGGGATCCATAAATTAGGATTTGATAATGTTTCACTATATTCAGTCATTTTAGTTGCCACATAAAAAGGTTTTAAACACTGGATAACCACGCCTTTATTTCTGTACTCGTATTGCAGGGCTTTCGTAAAATAATCCAAATAACTCTGCAAATAATCAGAAAAAAAATCTGACAGAAATGTTATGATTAGCCCATTTAAATCATAATAAATGAAATGACATGGGGTTTAAATTTCTACTGGTCTGCTCCGACTGGGCTATCGAAGACAGGCTTACGCCATACAGTGTACTATGAGGAAAATTTTGCCCGGATCTTTTACATGCACTATGGCCTACTCTTATATCGAATTCCAACTGCAAACATATCTTTTATATGCACGCCAGTGTATACACAGGACCTTGTTTTTTGTACTATTTGATGGATTAGACAGCTGTCCTTGTCAGGCCCTTTATCCTGCACCACTGACAAGGGGCAATCACCCGAAAAGCCTGATGAACTTTATCTGCCAATGCAGGAATAGAACATGCAACCTGGGGTTTAATGTCTTATTTATCAAAAGTTGTATCTAGTTGTTAGGATGGGACAGAAAACCATTGACAGCATGTTAAACATCCCCTGATCGTAGGAAATTGGAATAAAAGTAGGTTGTAGCAATGTGTCCCTCAGTACACTACATGGCATATTCCCATATACATATTATTATATGGGAATACTCCATGTAGTGTACTGAGGGACACTTAGCTACAACCAACTTTTATTTCGATTTGGTAGTTATACTACAGCTTTTGATAAATAAAGATGTTCAAATCTTCTTTCAGGGATGAAATGAAAATCGATAATAAAAGATAACACACATGAGAGTACCCTCATTGAAACTTGCATTTAATAAAATTAGTGAATGATATCCATATCTGGATGGACTTAAAAACAATCTAATGCCAACTATTGATGTTGGTGGTGTTACCTTAGTAGCTGCATAAGCTGTCATTTGTGGAGTTGTTTTAGTACAGGCACCAGATGAAACCATAACAATAGCACCTCGTCCCCTATAATACAAATAATAATTTATTCTCCAACTGATCTGCACCAACCAGGCAGGATATAATAATAGTTACAGGGTAATTTGTAATTTATAACACAAATAGTTTCATATAATGAAATGGGATTTAAGTCATACTTCTCTTCTAAAACCAGACCGGGCCAATGACGTTGAATATACATTATGCAGTGTTCTATAGAAGAAGTTTTGCTCAGACAGCAGTGTTACACATTATCAGATTCCAAAAGTCAAAGAAAGCACTGGTAGATCTTGGTATGTTTTTCTTTGCCAGGCCACTGACATTGGGAAACCAGACTGAAAAATCGCAAGGGAATTTCTAGGCCCACACAGGAATATAACCTGGTACAAATTTATTCATCGCTGAAAGTCGCTATTGGAACAAAAATTCTAATATAAATTCTGTAAACATGTCATTTTGTACCAAGTTAGCAACAATATTAATACTATTGCCTTATGATAATATTTGTATATTTTGTGAAGAAGATCCATTAATTCATTTTATTTTTTATAAAATCTCCAAGCTGAAGGATGTAACTTGCTCAAGTGGATTTCTGGTGTTTAGTAACTTATAATTATAACAACTTACCTTTTAAGCATATCAGGTAATATCATATGGGTCAACTGTAATACAAATAATTTATACATTAATTAAACAAATAATTGGCGTCATCAGGAAAAAAAGAAGCAGCGTTAAGATAAGACCATTTTAAACCATGGTAAATTACAATGTTCCTAATTGATGGAATTGCAATTGAAACAGATGAGATGTAAGCATAATCGCAATGTATGTAAACGCCTCTCGTGTGTACTCAATTCACACTTTTCAAGATATTCAGAGAACTCAGGTTTTATACATTCCAGCAAAATTTTCCTATAATGTTGTACTAGTCTTGGTACTGCTTTATGCATGGGTCATCTATAATTCTTGATGCAAAAATAATTGATGAGTTGATTTGTTTAGACTGTTTAACAAACGATCACCAGTGACTAATTTTGGCCTTTATTTGTGGGGGGGGGGGGGGAATTTGAAATAGACGTTGAATATACGATGCATACATGCATACATCATGACGACAAAACCCCCAGAAAAATAAAATGATAAAATGGACATAAATGTAGGTCGATTCAATGATAATTTCACAAAACACACTAACTTACCATTGTAGCTGCTGTACAATTAACATTTATTAAATCAAATAGCTTCTGAAATAATTTTAAAACTTCTGGTTTAATTTCCGTCTTAACACAAAAAATTCAACAAGGACGTATTGTCATTTCTCACAAGACAAATCCATATGTAAAATATATCAAGAATTTGATTCTTGAGAAATTATTATACACTTTTATCCTATTGTTCACTACTGAACAAAAAAAAATGTTAACCTGCTTACTAATCTTGTTCAAAATACTTTCATACAAGTCAAGTAAAGCAAATAAAAATTCTGAAAAACCATTTATAAAACCTGAGTTACCTCCCATTAAATGATTTGTTATCAATCAGGTAAGTCAACAACTCCTTATGTTAATTGCTAATACTTTTTTAGAATTGATTATATATATCGTAAACACCCAGATATAATACACACTTCTTCCACCTGGGTAGTCCCTCCTGGAATAGGAGTGCATGTTAGGGAATGAAATTTGTAACTTTTCCCATCACTTTCAATACAAAAAAGAACCCGCAGAATTTTATCCTTGGATCATTCTAGCACATGTGGAATAGTTCATGACTATGACTTGTTTTTTCCAACACATCTAATAATACACATCCTAACGAGGTCTAAAGACTTGTGCTTGATAATGACAAGAGAATCATTGTTGCAGCGTAGCTTTAATAGAAATGCAATATTTGTTATCCATAGAACTGTTGTGTTTATTTTAGTCTAAAGGCTTTTTGAACAAGCCAACAGTGAGGCTGATGTCCCACGCCGAAATCCCAAAATAAATAGATGACACATATTAATTAATTGCACATTTATTTTTTTCAAACGTATCGAGCAATCAAACTGTACACGAAGTGTCATCCAAAAGTGTTTAATAAAGAAAAATGCTAAACCTTAAAACCGACGAGAAAAATGAAAATCTACCCTAGTTAGGGGGACCCTAAAGGCAGACAAAAGGACCCCCGCGCTTGACAAAAGGGCCCCTCTGGTCAAGGGAAAGGGCCCTCGTGTCCAAGTCAATCGTTTCTATACACTGTTACTGTCGAATCCATTACTGAATGAGAATGCAGTCATTGTATTGGTATAAAAATCATCAATCAAGATGAACCTAAGTCATCTTGTCCCAAAGTATCAACCAATCAAATTGCTTATCTCTGCCTACCCTAAGAAGAAAATGCTCATCTTCGAACTCCATCAAGGCATTGACCTAATAAGCATACACACCAATTTTGAACATTTTAACTCAATTCGAAGGAGAGTTATTGTGTTCCAAAGTCTCGGCAAATCAAATTGCTTATCGCTCTGCTTACCCTGAGCAGAAAATGCTCATTATCGATGTTAGTCAAGGTATTACTGTAATGAAACTATACACCAAGTTTCATCACTCTCACTTAATTAGAACTAAAGTTATCGTGTCCCAAAGCATCAACCAATCTAATTGCTTATCTCTGCTTACCCTAAGCGGAAAATGCTCATCTTCGAACTCCATCAAGGCATTGACCTAATAAGCATATACACCAAGTTTTAACATTCTAACTCAATTAGAAGGAGAGTTATTGTGTTCCAAAGTCTCGACCAATCAAATTGCGTATCGCTCTGCTTACCCTGAGCAGAAAATGCTCATTATCAAACTTAGTCAAGGTATTACTGTAATGAAACTATACACCAAGTTTCATCCATCTCACTTAATTAAAACTAAAGTTATCGTGTCCCAAATCATCAACCAATTAAATTGCTTATCTCTGCTTACCCTAAGCAGAAAATGCTCATCTTCGAACTCCATCAAGGCATTGACCTAATAAACACATACATCAAGTTTGAACATTCTACCTCAATTAGGAAGAGAGTTATTGTGTCCCAAAAAGTGTGACGGACAGACAGACGGACGGACGGACGGACAGACGAACCCATTTTAATAGTCCCCCAACTTTCTTCGAAAGGCGGGGGACAAAATACAGGAATTATAGGCTACAATTGAAAGACAATAACTGCAGAAGAAATGGGACATTAATAATAACTACAGGCCAAAGTATTACCTTTTCTGGAACATCCAAAAAATACTCTGGAAATTCATACATTATGCCAACATTATTTACTACAAATAAACAAAAGACCCGTGTAGCTAAATATTCACGAAAAAACAGTTGTCTCAGCATTCCTCATACTTTGTAAACACTAGTTTGTCTTGGACCCTATTACAGCTTGTAACCCATTTCCTAAAGTCTGTTACTTTTTTTTTGAGTACTGTTATGTGTATGAGCAGACGTCAGCCAAAATCTATGAATTGTCTTTTAAAAACAAGAACCATTTTTTTGTCATCTCTGCACTTATACCCATGTATCATGTATAAATATTTATCATGCTAGACTTTTATGAATTTAATTTATTATGCCAGACGCTTATAAATATTTAGCATGCTAGACTTTTATAAATGTAATTTATTATGCCAGACGCTTATAAATATAGTTTATTAAGCTAGGCATTTATAAATATAATTTGCTAAGCCAGACATTTATAAAACTAAATTGCTGAGCCAGACATTCATAAATATCATTTATTATGACATATATAAATAGATATCATTTGTATGACAGATGTTCATAAAAACAAAGTATTATGTCAGACACTTATAATATAAGTTGCTGATCCAGACATAATCAAGCATGCTCAAATATTCACTAGATTACAAATTAAAAGTATTACCTAAAATTCCTATTTCTTTATCATCTAATGTTTTTCTGATTTTTTCATAAACACCTTCTGTTTTGGAAAAATCTACAGCAATTGTACATGTCTGCACTTTAAATAGACGACCTGCAATAGAGTACTATATAGGTTACTTTCATCAGATTGAAACACAGACCTTATTTCGTTTTGTTTTTGAGGGTTCAAAATTTCATTTAACTTGTCTTCACAACACTAGGATCTGGAAGAGTTATTATATAACAGGCATTATAGTTGGTGTGAGATATTAGCCCATGAAACGTCTGTTGGCCTTCATTTAGTGTAGCCCATCCAAAGTAGAAAAAAAACAAGACGAAATATAGATCTGTTTTTGAATCAGATCGATGTCACAGTTATATCTATCTATTCATCGATTAGAGCTAATGCTAACTTTTTGGCATAAAATTAAATAAAAGACAAAAATCAAATGATTAAAGGGGCATTATGGGAGATCAGAAAGGGAGCTGAGGTTTCTGATCGTTATAATAGTTAAAAAATAAATAATGTAAAGCTTAAGGCTCTTTTATCGACTTGCCAAATTGATTTGAATTTAGTAGAGATGTCATGTGACAATATAGTCGATTTCAAAGTACTTTGACGAGTTAGTTAAATGCTCCGATTAGCTGTAAGCAATTTTTGTGGCTGGACACCGTTGAAAAAAACACGTGACCACCCGATCAAATCGTCAAATCGCACCCTGAAGTGATTTGACGATTTGATGTAATCGTTTCAGAAATCGGTGTTGATAAATTCGTTGATTAGGGTAACCAATTTGAATTAGATGGACGTTAAAGATGAAAATGTGATTGAATGCAAATCACTTTGGCTAATCAGTGGTCGATAAAAACGCCTTATATATGTTGAAAATTTCAGTCAAATTGCTCCACTCTAAACCAAGGTAATAGCGATTGATTTTTAGGCTTAGCCTCGATCATCATTAATAAAGTTGTCAAAATAAAGAGAGAGAGAGAGAAATGGGGTTTAACGTCCACTCGACACAAACTAGGTCATTTTGGGACTAACATATGGTTTTCATTTTATTTCAATAATTCGCTCGCGTGTAGGGGTCTTTAGTAGTAGGAGGAAACCGGAGTGCCCGGAGAAAACCCACGAGGTTGAGAAGGCACCCCTATCTCCATACCACATACACTCACACCAGGGCTTGAAACCACAGCCGCAAGCCAGAGGTGACCGGCCAGCTAGAGGTCGAAGCGCGGCACTCTAGACCACTAGGCCATCCCAACCCCCTTGTCAAAATAAATAACATAGGAGAGTTGGTTCTGGTCTGGATAAGTTAATTCATGTCTAATTAATAATTTAGAAAACATTTCAGGCCTATAAAAAGAATTGCAAAAAGCAGATTTAGCTCTTGTAAAATGTATGCTTATATGACGGTTTTTATTTTATAGCTTACCGTTTGTACGGCAGATTTATCCGTATCCACCCACATTCCCTAGTCTTTCGTCACATTTTGCATTTAGTATATAATCATTTGTCCATCCATAATTTAAATGTATGCACTTAATTAATCCTGTGATCTTCCGATGTTGATGTTATTCTACTTTTGATTTATTTATAAATAAACGTTAGTCTCGCGAATGAACGTCACGTTCACAAGTAGGCGTATTTGCAAGGTATTACGGGAGTTCTCGCTGCCCGCTATTTTACGGGATTTTATATTGTATATAAGCTGTCGCATAGCACATTTTCATTAGATTAACTTAGATCTTCGACTGACAACTTTCAACTTGGCAGTATTAGAACGTGAGTGGACGTCTGAAGGTTCCTTATTGTGTTCTTTTATTATTCAGTGAATCCCTCCAAGTGTTCGGTGCTTAAGTTATATTGTATCATAGTGTTTTACTACCTCTAGTGTCATTATATTAGAGATCATATCATTGTTCGCCATTATGTGTGTGTCAGTTTACCATATTTTATATATCGTTTCTGATCGTGCACATGTGTGTTTGTGTTTCGACCATAATTAGGGTTTCGCCTAAAAGCGGTTTCAATATTAATATCATTTTCATTATTGTGCTATATCTTTCTTGTATTTCGTTCAGAAGATAATATATTTTTATATAAATATTCATTTTGTTGTTTGTTTTATTGAGTAAGGGGAGACATTGTGCAAGGCGACATCGCAGTCGCATTTCATTCAATTATTGGAGATCCCAGTCAAGAACTTGGAAAGGGATTCCTTATAGTCACTCTTTAGCTGACACTTAATCATTACTAACCGAAGAGAGTTGTGATCCCAGGCGAGCTTAGCAAAACCCCTCCCTGGATAACAGATCAGTAGCCAACATTCCACTAGTGAGTCTTTGCGGTAGAGGGGCCTATTATATTGTGGATACAGCCGTTGAACGCTACACTTAATACCTTTGTCTCCAAGAGCATTTAATTATGAGTCAAGGAAAGTTTATATTCCTGGACATTAAATCTTGAAATAAATTACTAAATAAAATACAACTAACGAATTTCATTTGCTGCATTATATAGACGTTTCTGTCCTCGACTAATAAGAACAATATTCATTCCTCGACTTGCTAATTCCTGGGCATAAGCTCTTCCAATACCATCACTCCCTCCAGTTACCACTGAAAATATAAATAAAAAGTCCAATAATCTATGATTCTAACTGAATAAAATACCCCCCCCCCCCCAAAAGCAAAATGAAAAAAATTAATAGGAGGATTCAGTTTGGAACTAAATTTCACACAATTGAAGCCAGTAGGATCTTGGCTTGAGATTTTAATAAATTGGAGGGGAGAGGGAACCATGTTACTACTCGCATCAATCAATGAAATATTAGTAGTTCTTCAGTTAATCTTGAAACATGTACATCAAACAAATTTTTGATCCTCAGAAAGCGTATCGGATTACATCGAACGAAGTAGCTGGTTCAGAAATAAAATTGGTCATTTTGGTGCGTGTTATAAATGAGGTCACAATTCACAAATAAAACACCTTACTCAGTTACTGTCCTTACTCTTCTGCAATAACACTAATAACTGATCTTGCGGTGAAGGAAAAATTTCCACCTGGCAGCACCAGTCTCCTCTTTCATTAGTTCAGCTCTGAACGTCGATCTCATTACACTCGCCCTGAACGTTCAGAAACTGTCCCATTCAATCAATGTCGAAAGAAAATTTTCGCCCCAGTCAATTTTACTGGGCAACTTTTCACTGCTAAACGATGGGGTGTCAATCCGTGTGGACGCATGTACAACGTAAACGAACATCTTAGTGAGAAAATAAGACCTTGCTTATTTCGCTAGAGTCAGTATGAGCGAAACAACACGCTGTTAAAAATACGTCCCCTCCTATCAAGTTACAATTTCGCAGCCATGACACTCTTACTGTAGGTTAACGTCCACTTCAGGAATGTCGGTCATACAAGACGAACGAAATGTACAGGTTTTACATTGTACAGGCTTTCACTCGGACTGACACCCCGTCGTTAAGCAGTGAAAAGTTGTCCAGTAAAATTGACTGTTCTCCAACTTTTTTTCGACATTGGGACAGACCCTGGACTACTCTTTCATGCTGTCAATGACATAATCCTGAGGCTCAACCCAGAGCTTTCTTAGGGCCAGACATCCCTTTCCCTATTTCTGAATTCGTCCCTGACCTTTTTCATTTAATTTATAGCATTTATTAAGAGTTTCAACTTTTTTTACTTTTAGGCCAAGATTTGGAACTATCCCATTTGATGGCAACTCAAGGCCTCAAGGCAAAGGAAAGGAATATTGAGGGTCAATCAGGTCGGACATTGCGACAACATTTAATGTTCATTTCTAGAATACTCGGCCGTGCAAGATATTAAAAGGGAAGTAACTCCATTTAAGACAGGCAACATAAAATCAGCTGTAGTAAGAGACGATGAATGGGTTGTTAAAACTTAGAACTGCATGGGTTTAATCACCCATATGGTTTTTTTTCAATATTACATATTAGTTAATACAGTAAACATGTCATATATACATTTTAAAACAATATGACGAAATATGTTTACCAGCCCAAATTCCAAACTGAACACGAAAATTGCGCTTCTCGTGCAATTGGGATAACAAATTGTCCGTGATACCATTAACAATATAATGGGAAATATTATAAGCCCTTTTAAGTACATAATATGTCCCAATTAAAGCTAAACCATCCCTGTAGCACGAGAAAACGGCTGATAATTCCTTAAATAGGAAATGAAAACTATCAATCGACGCCATGTTTGATGACTTTCCTTCCTTCCAACCTCTTTGATAAATTGTCGGTATCCAGACAACTCATCCCAAAGACAATTCATCCCAAGACAACTCATCCCAATATAAGACAACTCATCCCAAGTTAGAAGACAACTCATCCCAAGTTAGAAGACAACTCATCCCAAGTTAGAAGACAACTCATCCCACTATAAAAGACAACTCATCCCAACTTTAAACCATGGGTTATAACACAACTCATCCAAACAAATATAACTTATAAGTGATATTTGTTTCAATACAATTGCTATCTTTGAAGACCACTCAGACCATAACCAATCAGAATTTGTTATCTTAATCAAATTGATATTGTTGTTTTAATCAAATTGGTGATTACTCTTTGTTTTATTCAAATTGATATTGTTGTTGTAATAAATTGATGATTACTGTTTGTATTACTGTTTTAGTACTTTGTTGTTTTAACACATTGGTAGATGTGTTTGTTTTATTCTTTCATCATGAAGCACTTCAAACAAAATCGATTAACAAAACAACGATTAACTGAAATCAAATATTTCTGTATCATTTTTCAAAATGTCTGATAGCTGTATAGTTTGTGAGTCAGTAGTTCGCCCAAGACAGGAGGCTGTTCAGTGTGACGGGTGTGAACGATGGCAGCATAGGACATGTAATACTGGTAAGACTTTAATGTTGTTTTTTAAATTCAAAGCTATTGTATTAAATTCAACACTATTGTACTAAATTAAAAACTCAACACTATTCTATACTAAATTCAAAACTCAACACTATTGTACTAAAAATATTGTATCTTTCAGATATATCTAGAGCTCAAATGTATTGAATGTTCAGCACACAGCAGTCAAGATCCAGGCTGAGGTAAACATTTATTATATTTTGACATATTAAATTTCATTACATATTATAGGCACCTTTGTATTATATTAAACATTGTATTATATTTTGAAATTAAACATTGTATTATATTTGACATTATATTATGACATATTACTGGCTACAAACAGTATACATGGCTGTGCGTTCCATTGGGGTCAGGCGGTTTGGAGAAAGATCCAAGAAAACGGACTTCAGGTATGTTACTTTTGAAATAATTGAGTATTTGAAAACGATATTATTATTTGATATTATTCACAACTGTCTGGTATTACTCACAATTAGTTTATGTTTTATTCACAATTAGTTTTTTATATTTTTGTAGACTGCTTACAGCCAGAAAGATGCTGTATATAAGTTTTTTAGAAAAGTCCTTGTCTTGCCATTCCTACCCGCTGAACATATATTGCCAACATTCAATAAATTAGAAGAAAAGGCCACAACCGATCAAATTAAAGTGGTTATGAAATACATAATGGATAATTGGCTGACCAGTAATATATGGACCATCCCAACATGGAGCGTATTTGGCAGGACAATCCGAACCAATAATGATGTCGAGGGATGGCATAATCGAATCAACCAAAAGGCCAGAAAAGGGAATTTACAGTTTTATCTACTGATATCTTTGTTGTATAAAGAAGCAGCGCAGCTACCGACACAAATGAAAATGGTCTCAGAAGGAAAATTAAGAAGACATCAGAAAAAACAATCACGAACTACTGACTAAATTACTAAATGACTGGCCTAATAAAATGTATAATTTAATAAATTGTTGATGTAATAAATTCATATATTAGTGATTATTTGTGGTATTTATTTGTAACTTGGAATGAGTGGGGTGTTTTAAAAGTTGGGATGAATTGTCTTTTGACTTGGGATGAATTGTCTTTTGACTTGGGATGAGTTGTCTTTTGACTTGGGATGAGTTGTCTTTAAAAGTGGGATTAGTTGTCTTTTATTGGGATGAGTTGTCTGGGATGAGTTGTCTTTGGGATGAGTTGTCAGGGAATCAAATTGTCATAGACGCGATCATACCAGTACATGTTCAGTTTTCGTCTTGCTAATAGTCGGAGACTCGGAGCTATTTTTTTTCTGATTATCCATGTTTGATTCCTGGTGCCCATTGCTATTTATAATATTGTATGGGTAATTCAATCATCAAATGGCCGAACCATTCTGATATATTTTACACCAGGTACATGGCATCGAGGGTTGATTTTATCAATAAATGGCTAATAACATTATACATAGACCTAAAGAAAGACTAGCAATAGGCGGATTAAGCTCTTATATAATGCCTGTTTAATTAAAATTTACAAAGTTCAAAAGTTCCTTTCTATAGCCATGGTTACACGCCTGCCCTCTGTTTGTTCGCCCCCATCCCCAATAATTTTATAAAAAAATCTTTTTTTGATACGTTTGCTTGAGAAGTGCTTACGACCCTAAAGTTTTTGGGTAGGCCTATAGGCAGTTCCCAGTTTATGCATGGGCCTGAGGGTCCCAGGCCCAGGGCCCCGCGGTTTAGGGGGCCTCGCGGTTCATGGCAAAAAGAGAAACAATTCAAATTCCAGATGAAAGTTTCGCGGTAATAGATCTAGCGGCGCGAGGGCTGAGACTGGGCTATCCCTCTGATGATGCTCGATCTAGGCTTCTAGCGGCGATTTCACTTGTTCCCCGCCGTTATATGTCATTTCCGCGCATTGTATGTCATTCGTAACTGACGTACGTAATTTAATTTTCATGTAATGCAGACCGCATAATTGTGTGTTACGCATGCGTACCATTAAAAAGTGCATGAAATAATCTTTTCGTCGCGTCACGGGCCCCGCGATTCTAGTCAGGCCTAGGGCGCCGTTCCGGTTAAGCTGGGCTTTGCCTATAAGTTCAACGCGACGAGCATTTGCATTCACTTGATACACTCATTCCGTTCGTTTGACATCTCCCTCTTTGTTCCGATCAGCTGGTGATTTGGTGACGAACAGTATCTGGCCAGCTCTATTTATCTCGACGACATGTGTCTGCCCGGATGCATTTCTGGCAGTATATTTCACTAAATGTAGTGGCAAAAATACTCATTCACTTTGAGTCACTCACTCCGCCCGTTTGACACTTCCCTCTCTGGTCCTATAAACTCGTGATTTGGCGGCAGGTGGTATCTGGTAAGCTCTACTTATCTCAGCGATCAACGCCTGAAATACTGCCAGACTGTATTTCGGGCGGTCTACTTTTCAAAGTCCGTTCATTTGACACTTTCCTCTCTGGGGTCGGTAAGCCTAGTAATCAGACGACAGGCGGCATCTGATCAGTTCTATTTATTTCTACGATACTGCCTGAATACTTTCAGGCAGCATTTCCAATAGTCTATTTTTCAAACTTTTCTTGGGGACGTACCCAAAACCCCCACAAGGACTGGCTACTTTGACTCTCACAAGGGTACTTCTTTGAGGTTCGCAAGTCTGTTCGTTTGACATTTTGTTCTCTGGTCGAATAAACTATTGATCAGGCGACGGACGGTATGAGGTCGAATCTATTTATCTGGACGATCGGTGCCCGGCTGAAAACTGCCAGATAGCATTTTCCGACAGTGTATTTTTACACATTTGGGGGGGGGGGGGGAGGTCCCCCATACCCTCCGTAAGGATTCTCTACTTTGGCGCTCGTGAGTGGGATTCGTCGGAGTTCGCAAGTCCGTTCGTTTGAGCGGGGCCCTGGGCCTGATTAGAATCGCAGGGTCCCTAACGCGACGAAAAGATTACTTCATAGCACGCATGCGTAACACACAATTACACGGTCTGTAATACAAAAAAAATTACGTAATGTCAGTTCCGAATGGCATAAAATGCGCGAAAATGGCATATAACGGCGGGGAGCTTTTGTAACAAGTGAAATCGCCGCTAGACGCTAGAAGCCTAGACCGATCACGAAGAAGGATGAGGAATAGCCCAGTCTCCACCCTCGCACCGCAAGATCGATTACCGTGAAACTCTTATCTGGAATTTGATTTTTTTTTTTGCTCTTTTTGCCATGAACCGCGGGGCCCCCTGAAGCTGGGCCTTGCGTTTGACACTATACCTCAACGATCATTGCCTGAAATACTGCATTTCCGGTAGCCTGTTCTTCAAAATTTTCTGGGGGAGGCTTACCCCTAGTTGACGCACGTGCCTTTGCCCCCTAAACCTTGGACTTCGACCAATCTTTGCCCCTGCAACCACCGACGGCTGGCGCCGCCACTGGTTACGCGGGGACAGGAACACCCTTGCCTACATGTATTGTGTCCCTATCGGTCTATTCCAAATTTTAGTTCTATTCTGTTTTCTCCCCATTTGGTGCTAAATCATGTCATATTTACTATTAGCTCGAAGATAGATCCATATATTCATTTTTTTCAAAACTGCCTTACCAGTCGCCACAAAAACTTTTCAAATCATTGATTTGATTTATTTAGTCCGATATTGTCAATTAAAGACAAAGTAGTTACCATTTGAAATATCCCTGTAATCATTAGGGTTATTATCTCCCTTGTCACACTCCCTTCGAAGAAGAAATCTGGTTGGAGATTTCAACGCCAGACGAACCACGCGCATAACTGAAATTGATTGATAGAAATTCTTTTTGACACGAAAAACGCCAAGGGCTTTAAACTGGGTATAGCTACGTACCACGTTGAAACTATATATAAAAACATCAATTTCATCTGAAATTTTGACGAAGCTGGGGATGATACGATTAATTAGCAGGGGGTCAAAAATGTGTGTTCGTGTGTCTTCGAGATAGAGAAGATAGAAAGAAATGGAGTTTCACGTCCACTCGACCCAAACTTGTTTATTTCGCGACTCATATAGTTCTATTTTAAATCAATAATTAGGGGACTTCAGCAGTGGGAGGAAACCGGAGGACCCGGACTATGAGATAGGGATTGGGTGGGTCTTTCTTAATAATAAGAATAATAATGAAAGGTACAGTTCTATATGTTTAATAATATGTTAGTGGAGCATTTTTCCTTCACACAGAAAACACTTCTCGAATTCCATTTAATAGAGTTACACATGCTCGATCTCAGCTATTCGTCCGATTTATCCCTAAAGGAGAGGAGAAATTGATGCATACAGCTCAACTAATTGCGGTCCGGCAAATGATGTTGTTGAAAGGAACTAAACCTCTAACTCAATAATAAATTAGAAATAAATTTTGGCACGTTTCAATCAATCTTGATGGTGTAATCTTGCCGTGAAAATAAAGAATCCCAATATCCAATTTTTAAGGCGCAATGAGCATTCTAAAATCATTACACCGGCTGTGTAGGCTATAGTTTCGGGCGCCATTTGTAATGAACAAAGCAAAACATATCCCACAAGACAATGTGGAAAGAATTTGTAACGAATGATTCACAAACGACAAAATAACAATAACGTGTAGAATGCATACACTAATACCCTTCAGTTTGCACAGTTGATGAATATTACGGAACTTAATTGATAAGAAATTACAATCAATTTGTTTTTTTAAAAATGTATATAAATGTCTTTATACATTCATATTATACTCATTTTCGTCTATTTTAAGGGTCCGACGAATGGCGCCACACACCTGATAATGACGGGTAAATTTTTTATTGTGCGCACATGAGCTGATCAACTTACTGAAATGAAAAGGTTTTTGCTTATATACGTTCTTTTAGTTTGTTTTTGATAGGTATAAAGGGTTATTTTTCCCGGGGTTTATTTATGGAGGGAGAAGAGATCAAATTCATACAATACAATATGAAAAGATCGCGTTAATGATTTGACGTCACTGCTCATTGTACAAGATAAATAGGGGAGGTAGTCCCATAACTTCCTACGTAGTACCAGAAAATTATAAAGGTAACAACAGCCTATAAAAATCAATATGAAAAGATCGCGTTTATGATTTGACGTCACTGCTCATTGTACAAGATAAATAGGGGAGGTAGTCCCATAACTTCCTACGTAGTACCAGAAATTTATAAAGGTGACAACATCCTATAGAAATCTTACAAACATTTGGGGTTTTCTGGCATTGCGAGGAAATCCATTTACGTGGCAAAAAGCACCACACCTTCCGGAAACTGAACAAAGTGCCGATATCATATTTGGCGTATATCATTACATAAATACCCTGATGGCGAGATAAATATACAATAACACCAGCCTCACAGTTGGCCTGTTTAAATTTATTTATTTGGAAAAAAGCTCGTTATTTAACTGGGATAGTTGTAAAACGCAACGAGTACATATTATATTATTAATGGTTTCATAAATGGGTGAACATCGGGACATACAGGACGGCTGGGGCCCATTTCGGTTGATACGGGAAACAGTTTTGATATATAAATATCGTATTATTGATAGTTTTAGTGTGAAATGGGAATGACCGTTTATAGGTATCATGTTGCAGACTCGGTGACAAGGAATTCGAAACCTATTTGTATGCTTCTCAGTAAAATGACGAACGACCATTTAAAATAAACCAAAGATTGTTATAACCTTGAAAGCAGACTCTTTTGTTAAATATTTTTTTGATTGAATTCTGTGTTATCATAAACCATATCTTTATATTTATTCAACTGTGATATTTTAATTGCTATTCAAAAAAAAAATGATAGAATTGTTAATATTGCTTTATTTGGATAAAGATTCTTAAGAAAACAAAAAGAGAATCGACATGTCATTTATTCAATGATGTAATAAACCCGGCTATAATACTGAACCTTGCATCAGGATTTGTAATACCTAATAACATTTTTTTTTTCAATCAGTAAAAAATTAAATTCCAAGAACAATATAATCCAATGCAGTGGGTTAAAATTAATGTATATTTGTGTAAACGATTCATCTTTCTAGGGAAATTGATATGAACTTACGTCATTTTCTAATAAAATGTCGTCCTAGATGAATATTAAAGTTTCCCTTTGAAATACGATTATGCAAATGAAGTTACACTCTGTTTGTTTTTGTTTGCACTGAAATCCTTCATATACCTAACAGTTAGTATCTCTGACTTATATTGTATACAGTTGTCTTCCTTAATCGTGTAAATAGACAGTAAATATTACAACATGGACATTTGACGTCGAAAATGCGGAACATGTGATTCGTTGATAAAATGGAAATTATAGGCGGAAGTATTTTAAGGCCCAATGACATCATTAGCGCCATGTATCAATGTACTTATTATATGCTGTATACTAGTGCACAGCATAATCATGTAGGATGAAAGAAGATACTATTATTAACCATGAATTATATACGTAAACAGCACTAAACACGATTTTACATAGAAGTACTTAAACAAACTATAGTAAACAACACACGTGCTTTTCTTGATAATCAGATCTGGAAATAACGGTTTAAGATGTACCTGACAACTTAGTGCCGGACATAATAGGGTTGGGCATTCTGGTATCGACTATGACAGAATATGTCTATTTGTCTCATTCGAAAAAGTCCAATTTGTGCCTAGCCCTATTAATAATATCAATAAAAAGTTTAATATAATTAACAGCACTGTATCAGTGCATTGTACCTCGGGTACATTTCAATTATTATTTACAATCTGACGTAGCTAACACACAATATAAGGCCTGTGTACTGTAATCCTTGAACCGATCGTATACGTACTATCACATGTATAGTACAATAGTCTAGATCTACAGTGTAGGTCTGAAAAGACAGAATTATTTCCTCCTTCGAGGTCAAGGATGAGGAAGTGACGCCACAAGTGACATTGGGAAAAATAAACCTTTCATTTTATTTCCACAACACTAATAAGTTATTTATATAGAATGTTTATATCACTTATTTATATGAATTTGTTTACAGTTCTCATTAGTGTAGGTGGATTAATAAGCCATTTTTCATTTTTGTATTTTGAAATCTTACATTTACATTTTATAAATTAATCTTTTTATATATCCTTTGATTAATTTAGCATAATACACGAGGAGCCACGGTGACGCATTGCCGGCTCGCTTTGGGGTTTGTTGGTCGGGATTTTCCAACGTGGGTTCCCCGTCTCAGTGGTGCTGGACCGAGAGCCTGACAAGATGAGTGTCTAGTGGTTGGGATGAGACAAAAAAGCCAAGGTCCCGAGGACACGTTGGCTTAAAAGATCCCTCGACAATAAGGCAATAAGAGCCGTGGCAAAACATTCTCACAAGTAACACAATGCATTGCACATATATCCGTCTTCATTAGCCCTTATTGCGCATGTTCAGGACCATTTCATTTATACAGTAAATGACTTTTAAAATCAGCAATAGGGAGCCACGGTCAACCATTAAGAAAGTTCCAGCCTGGGTGGAATTCGCCACTGTTATGGTAAAGACTCCCCTGAAATTAGGACTGTACACGTCAAGACAATGACAAATACAACATATTAGTTTCAAATTAACAGAGGCTATGCGTCGTCCTCAAGTACAAAGCAAGTTATGATTATGTTCCAGTTCCTGTGTTTATCAGCAGCTGTTTTTGTGGTTATCATATGTGTTCCAGTTTTCCCGTGTTTATGATTTGTGTTTATCACCTTTGTTCATCTGGACATGTCATTTGCCATGCGTGGTTCTTGGACAGCTGACCTTCGGATGTTATGCTCGGTTCATGGTCCATCGTACGCTCGCACTTGTTTTTTTTTAGAGAGAGAGAGAGAGCCCCGTTGTGTATGTTTCGGCAGTGAGATGTACTACAGCCCACAGGTGAACCGTATGTCGGGTAAACGCCGCGCGGTTATGTTATTATTTATAATATATTACGGAAACATATTATGATTATAATATATTCTAAGTATATACACACTAGTGATATCTTATAGGGCTTTTACACTTAACAATACATGATTCTTCAAATGAATTTGCCGGTTCACTGATTTCCGCCTTTCGTCTGTATTTCATCACACCACTATCGATATAGAAAAACCCACACGTGTGCTATTCTATTTACGTCATGGAAAATGAACAGACTATGCCCCTTATTGTGGGCCTAAAACAACATTTCTTCAAATAATTTCAAGTCTATACATTATATTGCAGACACGTATGGCGCCAGTATTGTGGGCAGGGAGCCTAACCGGGATGTTCCGGGTTTGGTCCCGATGTTGGGCACAACGGTTTCTCGGGGTTTTCCAATCTGCTGTCTTGTCTTTCGAATAGTGAGGTCAATGTCTGGTCAACATTTCCCCATAGCACAGCCAGTTGCTCGTCTTCATTGGCCCAGTCAATCCCAAAGAGGAAGACATGACAATGCTTTTCATTTGATGAGTATACTAATCAGAATATTATATTTAACCCAGATGTAATTAAAGATACATTATGTAGATTAGATAACGAGTTGGCAGTTCTCAATATAATAGTTAAAAACTACATAATGTAAAGGGAATTTGCTGAAAATTTAAGTCAAGTTGAGCCACTTTGAACCGAGAAATTAAGCGATTGAAATTTCCACCTGGCCCCGATCATTATTACTGAAAATTTCAGCCAAATTGCTTCACTTTGAACCGAGAATTAAGCGATTGAAATTTCCGAAAGGCCCACATACCATATATTACGCGGTGAGTCGATTCTGAATGCCCTTTTGGACCAATCACGGTTTTTTTCTTGTATCACTGGTCAATTTCGTTAACAGAGAACTCCATCTCCAGTACTTGTCGGTCTTTTAAAGTTATATAAAAGATATATATATTTTATAAATGCCACTGATGGGAAATAGGGTTTATCGTCCTAATTCTTGCATCTACTGGGATAATGAAGCCGTCATGCAATGTACTATAAGGGACGTTAAAATATTGCTACTCTCCGCAAATTGTATTTGCCAAGGGTTATTTGCGCTCACATCAACGTGAGGTGCAAGTTCTTTCCATCGCCTCCGAACATCAAGGCGTTATACCTTGCCCCCCCCCCCCACCAATCACCCGTGAAAGTGCACCACTGACCATGGGTAAACGGGCAATAGTCAAGATATAGAGGGGAAAAGAAAATTCATTTACATCATGCTAGATAAATAGACCAAATAATAAATACTGAACCCGTCAACCCAAGGAAGGACAGATAACCAAATATGCGATTGATCGCCCAAGGAAGAAATCAGGATCAAACACAGGAACTGACAGATTTTAGTGGAACATAAATAATAATACAACAGGCAACGTAACAGATTTTATTTTATAAAAAAAAATTATCTAGATATTGTGCGACAATAAATCAAAATGCATAGCAGTGTAAATTAAATTCATGAAAGTGCACAAAACCTAAAACATGATACAAGTTCTAAAGCATGGTTCCAGTTAATTATGATAATTTCTGTATTATCGAAACGAAATGGGGTTTAACGTCCTACTATTCTGCACCCAACCTGAGCTAATGGAAGACGGGCTTACGCCATACGGTGTGCTGTGAGGGAAATTTTGCTTGGGCTTATGAAGGCGGACAAACGCATACAGTGTACTATGAGGGGAATTTTGCATGGGCAGCGGCGCTACGGCCTACTCTTATATCGAATTCCAACTGCCAAGGGATCTTTTACGTGTACGCCAATGTGTACACGGGGCCTTGGTTTTTCGTCCCATCCGAACAAATTAGATAGTCCTGCTTTCTTCATCAGTGACAAGGGGAAACCACGCCGGAAAATTGAGAAGAACCTTCTCTGCCAATGCAGGGATCGAACACCCGACCTCCAGACTAGTGAGCCAGCGTCTTACCCACTTAGCCACCGTGATCCGTAAAACGTAAAACAAAGTCAGTGATGGTTGAAAACGACTTTTAATATAATCGACCCCATAACAAAAAATGCAGATTGTCGGACCAACCCATCCACATCTCTCTCTCTCTCTCTCTCTCTCTCTCTCTCTCTCTCCCTCTCTCTCTTACTCTCTCGCTTATACATAGCGATGAAACTTCAATTCCAAATATATTGGTAAATCCTGAATGGAATTGATCCATTTATTGACGGATATTTCTATTAGAGATTCACCTTTCACAATAATATTTAAGCGGTTCCTATAGCGCTAAATGACACATTGAGAGTTTAATAAGTCGTAAAAGCATGAGGTCTTTCTTCCGGAAAATATTGGTAACATAGACGCCCCTATCCGTAAGAGGGCTGGCTGAAATGTTCTAAGCCTGGAAAGGATGGATCGCAGACTCAGTTGGGTTGAAAACAAACAACCTTTGCCACCAACAAGCACAATCATTGAATAAATCATAAAGAATTGTATCTGTAGTGTTATTATTGTGTTCGTACTTGACCATCTTGTGAACCTACCCATTGAAATCACCTAAAATGGACAAAACTGGCTATAGGGTAGTCATTAAGTAGCTTCAGCTAGAAAGACTAACTCCGACATGATCCCCACTTTAGGAGATGGTGACCGTTCCTCTTCCACAGTAAAGAAGTGGGCTGTGGAATTTAAGCGTGGCAGAGACAGCCTTGACGACGACCGGCGTCCTGAAATCGTTCTTGAATACATTAACATGGTGCATGACATAAAGATGGCTTATCGTCGACATATTGCCAGTTCTGTGCGCATCTCTCATGAGAGAGTTGAGCACAATATCGCCAAAGAGTTAGGTATGACAAAAAATTCTGAAAGATAGATGCCAAAGCTTTTGACTGCGGATCATAAACGTGTCAGCGTTGAAGCAAATACTGATAATGTTTTGACAAGATTTGTATCCATGACGAGGCCTGGATTAGTAACTTTCAACCAGAATCCAAAATTCAATCTAAACAATGGAAGCACCCACAGTCACCACTCCCAAAAAAAGCCACGTCGGTTTCTTCTGCTGGAAAGTTGATAGTTTCAGTCTTTTTGGGTTCCAAGGACATTTTGCTGATTGACTATCTTGAAAAAGGCCAGACTATATATGAATGGAATATATTAATCTCAGCTTATTTTCAAATCCTTATATTTTTCATTTGAATTATTGTTATTATCACAGAAATATATGTAATTTGAGATAAATAACTCGTATTTGTACCATAAGATCCTTTGTTTATTGTATTTTTACATATTTTGTTGTATATTAGCTGGTAGAAATTGTTTATTAACAATATAAATTGTCTTGCTAATTCACAGAGTTATACAGTTCGATCCAGTTACCACATGCCCGTCGCCGACATCGCGGTGAATGTTCGAATGTACGCTGACGATGCAGAAAAAGGGAACAGAGGGAATTAAATTAGGATGTAAAGGTAAGTCTCTCTTATAATATGTATGTGTGAAGACAATCCTACAGCATGGGTGAATACTCGGTACTTTATTGGATTTAAAGACCCAGCCTCCGTACTGTCTGCTCAGTTTGCTTTTTAACGTTTGGAATTTATGAACATTACACTATACAGAGGCCATGCAAATGTTTGTTGTATTGTTGAAACATTTGAAATCGACCATGTAGACAATATTAATTATATGTAAGAGACGCGATGGATCAGGGAATATGATGCTGGCTTATTAACCATTAGACAAGAAAGCTATCCATGCTTGTTTTCCAACTTGTCCTCCCTATCAATGGTGCATGTCAGAATTTATTCAGTTTGAACTAACAACTGGGGTCCCGTGTGTTGTTGACCGTACACGTTAAAGAACCGTAAGAATTAAACAACAACTCCGCTGGCAAGATGCAGCCTACAGGATATTCTATGTTTCTGTATGTACTTCATCATTTTATTTCAGGTTTGTGAGAGAGAGAGAAATGGGGTTTAACGTCCACTCGACACAAACTAGGTCATTTTGGGACTAACATATGGTTTCATTTTATTTCAATAATTCGCTTGCGAGTGGGGGTCTTTAGCTGTGGGAGGAAACCGGAGTGCCCGGAGGAAACCCACGAGGTTGAGAAGGCGCCATTTCAGGTTTGTATTGAAGATGATACAAAATATGGCAAGAAGAGGAAATACGGTAGAAAGTATTGTAATATACCCAGCCCACAGAAATCACCAAATTTGAAACCATGTAAGTACATTTTACAGAAAATAAGTATATTTTACAGAAAATGAAGTATATTTTGCTGATGTTTTTGTTTTATATTTAGCCAAAATAATTATTTTAAAGAATAGAGAATCCTCTGGCAACCGAGTTACCAGATGTAATTTTGCCCGTTTGTCAATAGAAACATGCTACTGTTCCAAACATTAGAGAATTATTTTTTACATTGTATTGAGACAGTTTCATAAAGCTTCAAAGCTAAGTGACGGAGAATGCACACTAAAGGCGTCCTGTCTCATCAAGACAATGCGCTCGTTCATAAATCGGTAATTACCCTGGCAGCGATTCGTGATTGTAGTTACATTTAACCAGGAGACTAGTACGTCATTTCATCAAGCCAAATTGATAAATTAATTCGGTGACCTGCCATTCCTAACTTGCAGGGATATAATGAGTATTACCAGGAATTCAGATATCAATTCCATTGAAATGCCTTTGTTCTATATTCTACGAGTCTCGAGAGAGATAAAAAAAAGTTATTTAATGGAATTCTTGTAACCTAACACTTATTAAGTGTACGAAATACTGAAATCAATATTTGTAATAAAAGTCATGCAATGCGGAAGTAATAATGGTCTATAAAAGGATAGCACGTGGTCTTTTCAATTTTACGAAATTATAAATATGATATTAGCATAATTTTATTAACTTTAAAGAAACAAAATAAATAGCAAATGCAGTATTAAAGATACATTGTGTAAATATAGATATCACAAAATGGTTTCTAACTTTTTCAGTTGCGGAGAAATATACGATTTTCAACGACGAAACCCGTCATCACTGCAAGGCATTTCGAAGTGCAACACCATAGACCTTTTGGCCACCCCAACCCCGCCCTCCACCAGGACAATACTACAAGAATACTTTAAGATTTCAATAAAGTCCGGTCTGCTCTGACCCTAATCCTATAGCTCTATTAGAGATGTTACAAAACCCGCCAACCAAATACTGAATAAAAGTCTATACCCATACAATGACGCCATTATTGCAATTCGTAAATTTAATGATACAAAATTCAACTCATGTGTATCTCGGTAACCGCAACTTGTAATTGCAGCATACCAACTTATGACCTTTGAGATATAAAGTCTCATTCACAAACTGTATAAATTATTCGACTTTGATCAATTGGATTGCATGCTAGACGTTACGACACTCTTTAGGAAATAAATACTCAAATTTTAGGAAGCAGGCGCCAAGTGATAATGAATATTACGTCAACAGGGGAATTTTATTAGGTGGAAATGATTGCTTGACAGTGGTTTCAACATCTGGTATTTTCGTTTATTAAGACTTTGTGGGTTGACGATATATACTAACCGAATAGTGGCGTTTCCGCAGCTGCTCTCCAACAATTACAGCTGCCATGGGTTCTTTTTATGTACGTCTATAAGTACGCAGTATTTGTATTTTTTGTCATATCCGAACAACTAAACACATTTTTTCTAGCGCTTAGTCATAATGGGCATAATATTTTGTAAGAATGGGTCTTCTATATACTGCTTAGATCCAAGCCGGATTAGTAAGCAATGGCACTGGGTGACTCAACCAGAAGGTCCTGGATTCGATCCCGGTATTGACCGAGGCGTTTATAATAGTGTAATAGCGTTAATGTCCGTTTGTGTAAAATAATCCGTGACGACAGTTGAAATTCGATAAAGAATAGGCGAGACGAAAATGAAGCTCACTGGACAAAACAAATCCCCATGGCGCACTGCATGGTACATGGGCGTTACTCTCGATCCATTCCATTAATTCCAGGTACCATTCAAACTAGAAGATAACTGCCATATTCGCCAGTTGACCAGTGGGTTAGACATAAACATACAAAAGAAACGTTAAAAAACTCACTACATTTTGACAACAACAATTTAATGAATTACATTCTGTGAAATCAATAAAAGAGTTCACTAACGGTTCTCCATGTTGGACGATGGATGACTTTTAACTCTATACTGTCGCCATTTTCCCGGAAGTTGCCTCAGCCGATTTGTCCAAACTCCCAGTTTATGTTATTACCTGCTGAGCCTTATTTGGGTGGTTCGCACAGCTAAAGGTTATTTGATTCTGATAATTCCATTGATACATGTATTATAAAAACTTCCACATTCATTCAGTAATTTTTCGACTTCCTAAACGCATCCTCCGCTTCCCAATTTTCATGTTATTTCATTGGGCGTCATTACGGAAATATGTAGGTTGTAACTGGAAATGAAAGTGATTCTATTGATAATAGTTCAGCTGATTGGTTCCATTGAATAATAAAAAAGAACAATTCCTGTTATCCTCGCACTTAATGATACTTGGTAACACGTGTAGTGAAATAGCTTATAATTCGTTTTAAAAACTTCCTTAATTACACACAAATCATCAACGGCATACGTAGGAATCGGGAAATACCCGTGGCTATAAATAGCATCAAACCACTGTTTATTTCAGTCAGTCACAGAATTTGAACAATAGACGACGGATTTTTAACTGTCAAAGATTCTGATTTATTCCACCGTTGTTATAAACAAACATAAATAATAACACCAAGTTGTTGGTTCGGTGGAATTTCATTATTGTAGTACAGTATTGTTTCGACGGAGATCATTAACAACACCATGAATCTCTTTGCACAGTTCCAGAAGAATACTACCCTCTACGTTCCAGGTATGTGGCTTGTTTGGAATTTGTTGTGTGTTCTCGTAGGAACGGCTTGTTCGGGTGGTGTACCGTTAGCCGACTACAACCATCCGGATTTCAACAATATTTTAGTTCCTGTAACTTGTCCCAATATCACCGATTCCTTAGGAGAAAATTCGCAGCATTCGACTTTCAGACATTCCAACGGTTCCTGTCCGGCTGCATTGTCCACTGCAGCTAATGCTACACTTGACAGTCGCTCCACGTGTCCCTGGGAAATATCACAGGAGTTTCTGCCTACAGGTTATATACCGCCAGTCCTCAACTTCGCCAGATGTTTGTGTTATAGAAGTGTTGGACATGGGGGAACATACCGGTGTGAGGAGGTCAGGCACGCCATCGTTGTTCTCAAACCTACGGGGTGTTCTTCCGGTTTCTACACGTACGAAAAGGAACAGAGAACTATTGCTGTTGGATGCACGAACGCAAAGCCAAGGACCAGGAAAAGGGCAACGAATCGAAGAATTAGTTGGGCTTTTTAAACGGATTTATTAGGCCACGCCATCTTCATAATCAGTCAGAGAGGTATGATATATTCCAAATCAACTGCAAAAATTCCATTAAAATCTAGTCAACAACGATACAGTCTAGTGATTTTTTATTTGATATACTGTAACGAAAAGACGTACGAATAGTAGTAAGACATTTCATAGCAATTCATAAAATTATTTTTACTCAGACATTAACAACATTCATTCTCTTTAAAATAATTTATATCCATTAGACATAGACTACAGTCTAAAAGAAGTACTCAATTCATATTTGTTTGGTGGGGTGGCGTGGGTGGGGTGCTACGAATGTCACTTTTCATTTTGAATTTTAGATTACTGATTAGACATATTTTTCATAGATCTTTAAAATTTGGAATATATAATTGTAATACATAAATTGCGAAATTAATGTAATTGGGTTATTTTTTTTTTTAATGTATCTTGTTTGAGAAAGGTACAGTTTTTATAGCCATGTCTTTGTGGTTTAATAACCATTTTTGTCGTTAAGAATCCACAAGTTTTTTGTGGCTCGTTTCTCGTAAAGAGAATTTTAGTAGGTCAGTTTTAAGTCCATTCTATATATTGTTGTATTATATGTTGTTTAAATGATTTATGCCAACGGCATTTCTCGAATTCATTTCCTTTTTTCACAATTTATTTCCCTTAAAGCGACTGATTGTCATCTGTATTTTCCGGATAATATCCAATATTACATTTTTTGTCCGCGATAAAATGTATTCAGATTGATTATGTAACATTTAAAACCATATATACCAACGGTAGATATTCTAGGGGCTTGAATGCAAATATTTTATCCTAAACGTATATGTGGCAACGACTTTTTTATGTCGCTTTTAGAGCGATCCCCCACAATTAAACCATTTGGATTGATTTTGTCTGTAGAGATGCAGCAAAAGTTTAGCTTGCAAGAGATTAACAAATCTCTTAAAAGCGCATTAGGTAAAATTAGATAACGAGCTGACAGTTCTCGCTGTAAAACAGAATATTCCGAATATTTCATTCAAATTGCTTCACTCAGAACCGAGGCATATTAGCGATTCAATTTTAGGCTAGCCTCGATCGTCATTACCAACGTTGGTATGATAATAAACAAAGTCTCGATTATCTATTTTTACGTTAAATTATCCTTCACAAAATGTATTCAAATCCACTAAATATCGCGGGCTTATGTTAAGTAATAATTCAGATAACATTTCAGGCCTAAAGAAAGGCCTGCAATAGGCAGATGTAGCTCGTGCATAATGCATGTTCAATTGACAATCAGTGGCTTTAAGCTCATTATACCTTATATACCTAGGCGAACCAAATAATATTGGATAATTATCGCTATAGAATGCATTCTTTGGTTTTATTTGTAAATTACCGAAAGCATTTATATTACTGCCGTTTTTATTTAATGTATTTGTATATCTATATGATTAATTTAATGCATTTATTGTATTTATATAGCTATATAATTTATTTAATGCGTTTATCGTATTTGTATATCTGCATGATTTATTTAATGCGTTTATTGTATTTATATAGCCAAGATCTATTTAATGCGTTTGTGGTATTTATATAGCTATGTGATTTATGTAATGCGTTTATTGTATTCATGTAATTTTAGAATTTATTTGATGCGTTTGTTGTATTTATATAACTATACGATCTATTTAATGTGATTATTGTATTCATATAGCTAGCTATATGATCTATTTAATGCGTTTGTTGTATTGATATATCTGCATGATCTATTTAATGCGTTTGTTGTATTTATATAGCTATACGATCTATTTAATGCGTTTGTTGTATTTATATAGCCAAGATCTATTTAATGCGCTTGTTGTATTTATATATCTGCATGATCTATTTAATGCGATTATTGTATTTATATAGCTGAATGATTAAGTTAATGAGTTTAATAATCTAAATTGTAATCCTTATAGGATATGTCAACTGCTATTTTACTCGAAATGGGTTTTCTTCATTTTACTCAAAGATAAATCATGGGAGATTAGATAAAGAGCTGGCAGTTCTCATTATAATAGTTAAAATTCTGGAAATTTCAGCCAAATTGCTTCACTCTGAACCGAAAATTTAGCGATTACTAAAGTCGGTACAATAAAAAAAAACGTAGTCTCGATTATCCAGTTTTTTTTTATTAAATCATGAATGAGCCGTGAGCAGCAGTTCGGATTATAATCCAGTAAATATCGCAAGAGTTTATTACGGGCTGCACAAGTTAATTAATGTCTAATTAATAATATAGATAATATGTCAAACCAAAAGAAATACCTGCAATTGGCAGATTTAACTCTTGTATAATGTACGTTTTATTATTCAATATATGTTTGTAATCTGTGTAGGGTATGTAAGCTGTTATATACTTGTAGGATATAGGCTGTTCTATACTTTAAACGAATGTCTTAATTTATTCAATAGGTTTAATCCTGTCCAATCTCGCGGGTTTTCTCCGGGTCCTCCGGTTTCCTCCCACTGCTAAAGACCCCTACGTGCAAGCAAATTATTGAAATAAAATCAAAAATGGCATGTTACTCCCGAAATGACATAGTTTGTGACGAGTGGACGTTACCCCCCCCCCCCCTTTCTCTTTAATGCGTTTAATGATTAAATTTATTATAACTGTTATAAACTTTAAATGATTTTCGTAATTTATTTGTTTCATGATTACATTTATGATATTTATTAATAAGGATATTTAAGCTTTAAATGATTTTTCTTGGTAATTTATGTAATGTGTTACATTTATATTTGTTAATTAGCATATTTAAACTTAAAGTGATTTTTCTTAATTTATTGGGGATGGACGGACAGGTGGGCTATTGAGTGATGAAATCGTAGGTGCTTAACAAACGGGGTGTCATTTCTGAGCTTTGTCATCATTCTCTAAAAATGTCAATAAGTGATTATGACGCAAGGTCGAAATGGTCGAAGAATAAAGTTTGTTTCGCAATTTCGTGACGCTCAATTGTATATAAAACCGTTTTCAACCACCATTGACTTGCTTTACGTTAATTATTTATAATTGATAATACAGAAATTATTATAACTGGGATCATGCTTTAGAACTTGTATCATGTTTTATGATTTGTGCACTTTTTTATGAATGTAATTTACACTGCTATGCATTTAGATATATTGTCGCACAAAATGTAGATAACTTTTCAGTAAAATTAAAATCTATAACGTTAATTGTTGTATTATTATTTATGCCCCATTAAAATCTACCAGTTTCTGTATTGATCCTGATTTCCACCTTGGGCCATCAATCGCACTTTATTTGGTTATTTGTCTCTTCTATATCTTGACTATAGTGCCTGTTTACCGATTGTCACTGGTGCACGTGCACGGGCGGAAGGACGGGGTATAACGTTAGTGTGAGTGCAAATAACCCTTCACATTTAGAATTCGGCGAAGAGTTGCATGCCCGCCTTCATCTGTTGGTGCATAAAGTAAGACGATAAACCGTATTTCCCATCAGTGGCATTTTAAAAAAATATATATCTTTTATATATCTTTTATATAACTTTAAAAGACCGACAAGTACGGGAGATGGGGTTCTCTGTTAACGAAATTGACCAGTGATAGAAGAAAATAGCGCGATTGGTTCAAAAGGACCTTCAGAATTGACATCGACACAACGTGCTATAGTATTGTATAATATACCTGGGCTTTGCCAGTGAAACGCACAAGAACACTGTGCACACAGAGAGAGAGAGAGAGAGAGAGAGAGATAGTAACGTCAACTTGACATAAAATGGGTCAATAATGCGCTTGCGCGTACTGGTCTTTAGCACTGCAAGGAAGCCGAGGGACCCGGAGAAATCCCGCGAGGTTGGACACACGATTCTACTCCACGCCAGTTGACTCAGTAGCAGATCTTTTTGACAAAACACGCACACACACTAACCATTCGCTCCCTCCTCAAACCACAGTCGCAAGCCAGAGGTTACCTGCCAGCTAGAGGTGGAAGCGCGGCACTCTAGACCACTAGGCTACCCCCCTCACTTGGGTAAGATATGTATACAATAATCGTGGCAGTATATATAGCATACAATGGCCCAACAGCTCCCCAAAAAATCGAAACACAAACAACATAATATTTTATTCAAAATGAAGGTGTGAAATTTTAATCCGTAAAAAAATAACTGTCACATATTTTAGTAAAAATATTCATCATCTGCGTCACAATCAGTGTTTCCTCCTCACCAGATGTTATATTTTTACACGCTTATCCTGTCGTCCGTACGTCACCATCTCGCTAGTTAGTGCGATAGTGGCTACAGTTCCTAATAATATTTAAAATTTCGCGTGAGGTAATGGGGCCAAGAGTGTGTGTGGAATAGCTTTATTTAACGTCCGCTTCCACCGAAATGATATCGCAGACAATTACAATGTGATCAGTGGAAAAGAAAGCATATTTGGGTTTTAGATATATGTACAGAAGACAATAAATAACAGGTGCAAAAACAAAGAAGTGCCAGTAGAGACGATCATAGAGATTGACAGACGAATTTGTGACATTTAGACAAGCATAGACATTTACATACGGACATTTTGACAAAACAGACATGAAGTGGACGAACATTTAAACATAATATGTCCATATATCTTTGAGTCGTTTTCGTCGGTCTGGTCGATCTGTCCGGTTGAATGGTAGGGCGGTGCAAGTCTTCCTTCCATTTGGGTTTGTTGTCCGGTATGGTGTATTGGTTTTATCTTTGTTTCTGTTGTTCATTCCTTTTGTTATTGGTTCTCTGGAGGAAGAATCCAGCATCTGAAAAAGAAAAGGGAGAGTATCTTTGTTTCGTCTAATAAGGCTTCAACGGAGTCAAGAGAAGATGAACCCTATTGATATTCAGTATCCTGCAACCTTCTGTTCAGTAATGCACATTTCCGCACGACAGAGTCAACAGATTTTAACATATTTATTTCAAATAGGATTTGATGTATTTGGTGTCAAGAGATGACAAACCATATCGATAGTCCTCGGAGTTACCCACTTCTGAAACCCTGTTGACGTTTCTTTTTATAATTTTAACATATAGGTTTTCAGCTTTGACACAGAGAAGTTGGGACGTGATGACATAAACATAAACGTTACTCACCCCACCCCCTTTGACTAAAAACCTGTAGAACACAACAGATGAAACATATAGTAACTGTTTTTAAAAGTTTGCGATGGCGATACAGATCAAATTTGGTCGATCAAAAACCAAGTGTTAAAATCCTTTCGGAACAGCTATGATCTATGACCATCGTTCTCAAGAAACATAACCGCTGCATGGGCATACTTCAACGATGTGCATCGATGTTTAAGTATAATTTGTTAATACAATAATTACAGTTTAACACACTTAGAAATGAGAATCTGGTTTAATTTTTTTAAAAAATGAATCATGCATTTTCCCCAACCCTTGCTGTGTGAGGGTGGCGGATCAGGGTGGGACACATAAAACCACCCCACATCCTTTATATGTTAGTAAGTAAGTAAGTAAGTAAGTAAGTAAGTAAGTAAGTAAGTAAGAAAGAAAGTAAGTTTATTGTATAAAAAAAGCCCACAGAGAGCAGCATACAATTACAATTGTTTGCTACCGATTCAAAGGCGATGCATTAATAACACAGACCCCCAAAACGGCATGATTTGTGGGGTGCCTCATCATACGGGAGCGCCCATAATACTAGTGAGAATATTAGGCGCCAACGAATGAATTGGGCGTCCAAAACGGCGGGACAATCTTCAAAATTCAAACCGGCATGATTTGTGTGGTGCCTCATCCCAGGGGAGCGCCAATGATGCCGAGATCATGGGCTCCCATAATATAATGCTAGTGAGACTGGTTAGGCGCCCACGAATGAATTGGATGCCCAAAACGGCGTGATAATCTTCAAAATTCAAACGGCATGATTTCTGGGGTGCCTCGTCCCGGAGGGGCACCCATGGTATAATGATAGTGAGATTGGTTAGACGCCCACGAATGAATTGGGCGCTCAAAACGGCGTGATAAACTTCAAAATTGAACCAAGCCACACACTTACCCGATTCTAAACTTTTCATTTTTCTAATAATTTTTAAAGGTACGTTAAAGTCGTATTCTTCCTTCAAATGTTTATAATGCTCATATCAAAATATAATAAAACGCCAATATCGCAAATTCAGCTTCAAAATTGATATTTTCCTTCATTTCAGGTGCAAACCCTATTTTATAAAATTTTCTGGGAGAGAGCACCATAGGCAATCTGCCCTTTCGGGGAGATGGGTAAATATTATTTCATCTGGTTGGCAAAATAAAGTGCCCGAACTAGAATAATACACTAATTTTACTGAAACCGCGAATTTGTACAAAACTGACTATGGGTTAAAACATTTTGATCATTTTGTCTTGCGCCACTCTTTTTTGTGCCACATTTTTCGGGGATCAATTATATTTTGTGAATGCAGCTCCAACAGTCCGATCGGATGGTTGGAATTCAAGTCGGCATAGAGTGGGATTTCGGTTACAAAACGATTGGAAAATTTGAAGTGGCTTTACTCTTGGGTTAGAACAGCAACAAAACAAAAAAACCCAAACCAAAACAAAAAAACGAATATGTGGCGGTTGTTTGGGATTCAGGTAAGCCACCGTATTCTTGAAGCAATGCCCTAAAAAATTCTTCTCTGGTCATTGCTGGCCAGCATCATGACAGCCCTTCGTTTAATCTGGGGTCTTCCCTAAAACTTTGGACAGTGCTTTAAGGTATGGTATCCGTTTGCATAGCCTCGTTTGTCACGCAATTACTTTTTCTGCAACATTCAGCTATATGTACTTGTTAATTGGGTATAATAAAATCGTGAGCCATGACGTAAAGTTATATAGACATATTTGGTCCAATTTGAAACTATATTTAAAGCGTAATGATATTGTTACGCAATTAGCTATTGGGTGTTAATCGGACTATTGGCCAGTCATAATTTGGAACAGAAATTTACTTCCATTACAGCAGTGTTTAAGTGGGGTTAGCTCTAATCAAACGAAACACTGCGATGAGTATGATACGCCACCTAAGGTAAACCATATTGGACCACATTTAAGTTGCTGTATTCACGGGTTGAAATAGCAGGAAAACACTTTTGCGGCCGTCAAAATTTGCTCCCGATGGCCCCGTCTCCATAGAATGTAAACCATTGATTGGAATTTGACTCAGCAACCGAAGTAAGGCTATATCAGACCACCCACTGTATTGCAGGGACTGAAATAACAAGAAAACGCATTTGTGATCATCATTTTCCAAATTTTCGGGGGGGGGGGGCATGACGTCTGTAGGCCTAACCCGAAATTTGTTCGGGCATTTCATGTTCTGCCCCCTTCACCCAAACAATCGAACCCGTACTACTATAGAGAGCACCCTAAGGCCCTGTATCCGCATAGGCTGTTCCCTTGTGGCGTGTTCTCTTGTGACCTTGTGACGCGCCACAAGGACAATGAACCTTTGTTTTTTAATGTGCCTGTTCCCATAGGTTGTCCCCAGGGAACATGTGGCCTCGCGCAAGGAACATGTGGTCTTGTGACCGGGAACACAGACAATTAACATGTCAATTCTTTTGCAGCTGCACAAGAGGGAACACGCAATTACCAGTACGATATTGTATGGAGATACATCTACATTGTTGAAATTCGTTACCATCGTACATTGCACACGCCACAAGGGAACAGCCTATGGATATAGCTATTATTGATACTTATAGCTAAAGATATAATATAAATTGTTCACTTCATATAAACTGGGGCTACATTTGAACTGTCTTTAAGTGCATCATCATATCCGTAGCGACAAAATAAACGCCGGAACGTCACTTTGAAACCGTTATTTTTATCTTTGTAGACTCATTTGTGACACAAAGTATAGAAATAGGTTTGCGTGAAGGAAAATTTAAGGTGTTCCGAAGTATTTCAGTTTTTTCGTTTGAAGTTGTTCAATTATCCGGTTTCATGGTGATGTGTTAACAGTGGCCATATTGTTCTAAAATATAAGCAAATAGTACTCCATTATAAAATAAATACTGACAACTACAGACAACAAGTCTATTCTTACACTATCCAGAAGCCGGATTTGCCTTTACATAACTTATTCATTGGCTGTCAATCTAAATGATCACCCCTCCCCCTCCCTTACATGGGTAAAATCCAAATGATTTCGATGACGTCCTATTTGAAGATCGGTGTCAGGTATTCAGTAATTTCTGACTTTATTCTGACTAAATTCTGAATTTATATCAGCCAAATCTAAGAGTTCTAATGGTTTTTGTTCGATTCCTGCATTGTCCGACAAAGTTCCTCTGGATTTTCCGATGAGGTTTCCCCGTTGTCAGTGGTGCAGGAAGGAGTGCGTGGCAAGACAGCTCTCAAGTCGTTCGGATGGGGCAAAATTTCCCTCAAAGCACATGTCCGTCTTCATTAGCCCAGCCAAAGCAGAACAGTAGAACGTTAAACCCCATTTCAAGTGGTTTTTACCACGATTCGACCGGTGTTTCGTGAGACCGGGTTAAACCCTATTGCTTCTATTTAGTTCTTGATGTGTATTCACTGAATTTGCGCATTTTGTGTTAAGAAATTCCATTTCTTTATCTCCCCTTTAATACCAAAATAAGCAACAAGCAAATAAGCTTGTTAATATTTAGTGCATCTATTGTAGCCAGCACATGGGTTTGGCAACAAGTCAGCAACTGAAAAATAGTAATACCGGCCTGGGAATACAAAGGGTAAATTGACGAGAATTTAATTTTATGGGGAATTTTGGGAACTTTAACTTTTTCACCACATCTGCAGCAATACCGGTGTTCTGTGTTGTGTTTTCTTTGTGATTGTAAATATAACTACATGTTAGGTCGTGTCTACAACTTTATTATTAAAACTACTTGGCATCAATGTTCCTCGTTCTCAAAGTGCAAGGAGTAGAGTCGCCTGTCTAACCTCGTGGGTTTCTCTGGGTACTCCGGTTTCCTCCCACTGCTAAAGACCCCCACGCGCATGCGAATTATTGAAATGAAATTAACCATATGTTAGTCCCGAAATGACCTATTTTGTGTCGAGTGGACGTTAACCCCATTCCTCTCCCTCTCTCTCTCTCTGTCTCTCAATAGAGTGTATAGCTTTCGGTGTCTACTCAAAAAAACCGGGTTAGCCCTACTGAATTTCGCTAAACACCCTCTTTTATCCCCACCCCCGATTTTTTTTACGCCATAGACTGACCTTGGCAGTCATTTACTTCCCAAATATGGAATACATGGAATAAATATCCCCATACCCCAAAGACCGAGAGGGGAACATTATATTATTTAGTCTACCTAACACGTGTCATAAACAAGATAGTAACTGATGGAGATTTGGACATTGGGAAGGACAAAACCAGTGTTTTTACCAAATCATTACTGTTTTTATATATAACCATATCACTCAATTTCATTTGAATGCAAGAGATATGACTTCTAAGTTCTATAAAATGTGTGAATCAAATAATTAAAGATAAAATATTGTCGCAAAGAGCAAAGTACTACACCTCGCACTCAACACGTACCAATTTAAATCATAAGTACCATATGTTAGACTCAAAATGACCGGGGATCACTTGGCTAAGCGGGTAAGACGCTGACTCGCTCCCTGCATTGGCCGAGAAGGTTTGTCCAGATTTTCCGGCGTTGTTTCCCCTTGTCAGTGATGCAGGATTGATGACCGGACAAAGGCAGCTAGCTGTCTAGTCGTTCGGATGGGGCAAAAAACCGAGGTCCCATGTACACATTGTTGTATACGTAAAAAATCACTTGGCAGTTGGAATTCGATATAACAATAGGCCGTAGCGCCGCCGCCCATGCAAAATTCCCCTTATCGCACACTGTATGCGTATGCCCGCCTTCATAAGCCCAATGTAGGAGAAAAACAGTAGGACATTAAACCCTGTCTCATTTCATTTCTCAAGTATTGCGATGACGAGTATCTTAAACATACATTATGGGAGATTAGATAAAGAGCTGGCAGTTCTTACTATAATAGTCAAAAACTAGATAATGTAAAGGGAATTTGCTGAAAATTTCAGTCTATGAACCGAGAATTTAGCGATTGAAATTTCCGCCCAACCTCAATCATCATAACTTAAGTCGGTACGATAACAATCATAGTCTCAATTATCCATTTCATGATTAAATCATGGACGAAAGTTGAGCAGCAAATCGGATCCAAATCCAGTAAATATCGCAGGCTAGCGATGACATCGAGAGATTATTATGGTCTGGATAAGTTAATTAGTGCCTAATTTATACTTTAGAAAGACAGGCATTAGGCAAATTTAGCTCTTGCATAATGTATGTTTATTATTAGACATACACGTTTCTATTATTAATGTCATAAATAGCATTATGCAAGAGCAAAATCTGCTTATTACAGGTCTTTCTTTAGGCCTGAGATGTTATCTAAATAATCAATTAGACATTAATTAACATATCCAGACAATAATAAACTCTTAAAGTTAAGGCTAGCCTTCGATGTTGGCGGATTGAATTCCTATATGCCGCTTAATGGCCGTTGATAATTAAATCAATCAAGTGGATAATCGAGACTATGCTCTTTATATTAATGATTTGAGTAATGATGACCGATGCTATGTGAATATTTCAAACGCTTTTTTTCTCGGCTAATAGTGGACCAATTTGACTGAAATTTTCAGCAAATTACCTTTACACTATCTAGTTTTTAACTATTATAGTGAGAACTGTCATCTCTTTATCTTATCTCCCATAATGTAACTTTAATTAAAACATTAGGTAACATTTCAAGCCTAAAAAAAAACAGGCATTAGACAAATTTAGCTCTTGCAGAATGTATGTTTATTATTAGACATACACGTTTCTATTTCGTTTCCTTATTGTAAAAGAACCTAATAACCTGACCTGGAAACAATAATATTTACATCATACTTGAAAAACAGGACTCGGAATGATAAATTATTAAAATAATAGCCATGATCAAACCATAAGCGACATATTTGTTTTAAAATTGATGGGTTTGGTACTTGAACAAAGGCATTCGTCGGAAATGATGCATTTCAATTATATGCTTGAGTTTATTCCTTTTCTTTTAGATTGAGGAATTTACCTGCTATCACTAAAAGTAAGGGCAGGGGTACCGGACCACACATAATTTACACAAAAACAAATACGGATAAGACACAATATGCAGAAATAACAAGCAAAGAATAATTCAAATTAAGTGAATGGATCCGGGGGCTAGCTGTAAGCATCCACTGGGCTGTGCAGTTCCGAGGCTGTAATGATACAGACTTCACTTAAATTTGAAAACAATCAGGAATATAACCCAGAGAAACCATTGTGTAATGCCAGCATGAGTCATGATCTGCTATGTGTTACAAGAAATATGAATGTAAGCATATTGAAGTAAAGATTAACTATACAAGTAAAACCACGTCGGTAAAATATATAAAAAACAGGAAGTCTAAAACTAAATGCTCTAAGTCAATTCGTTTAGTAGGACGAATTTTGTCTAATGGTTTGGATTGTTCGTACTTGGTTTTATTTTATTGACGTTATAGGGGCCAACCAGCAGACGGCTGTCTTTCCGCTCATCACAAAACAGAGCCAAAAACAAACAATACTGAATACGAAGAAGTAAATGACAAAATGCAGACCGCCTCGAAAGACAGCCGTCTGCTGGTTGGCCCCTAAGTTATATATATACGTCCTTGATAATAGTGGTTTTTGCGTGCCCGTACATTGGACATAGGTTTGTCGTCCTACTTCATTAGCTAGACTGTTCAGTGCCAGCCCCTCCGCCTCCGCCACCGGTAAATCGCAATGAATGTTTTCGGATAACACAAGGAGTGAACCCGAGAATTCCAGATTGGGAAAACGAAATAAATTCAGTCAGTACTGATTTTAGCCATTCAAACATGGTAGTCTTCGGCTCCTCGTCCCATCAACCACTGAACATACTTTCTTTAGTGACGGATGTCGCACAAGTAGTAGGCAATATCACTTGAATAAAGTTCATCATTGTATCATTTTTGGCTATTCGTTTAGACCATTTTGGATTTCGTAAGATCAAACGGAAATCAGCTGTTTAAAGTCAAGTAGTCACTTATGGGAAATTTATTTCAGTAACGCATCATGACAGTCCAGTCCGTGACATCTCTCTGCATACATTGAAGTGAAGATAATCTTCGATTTCCTTCTGCTTGAGACTGTTAGACTTATTACGTTCACAAAGTGTCCGGAAATGACGAACATTATATTGGTATAAGTGACCATTATCGTAAACAGTAATTGCTGCACTCCCCCGTTTTGTGGGAATCGTCCGATAAACAACCTTTTCTCACTGCATATCAAAGTTTGCTACAACAGAACCAACCAGAACTAAGACAGTTATATGGGAAAACAACCACTGGTTTATTATACACAAGCACGACGTTTCGATAAGTGCTTGATAACGATAAGAGAATACTCATCGAAACGAAGGAAAAGAACGAACCAGTTGACTTAATGACAGACCTTATGATACAACGCGCACGCTCTAACCATTCGGCCATCCAACCACCCACTATCAAAAAGATAATCAAGAACAACATACCGAAGACAATTACTGCGTACATTTAGTTATAAGATATGTGCATCATGATTTTGTAATGGATCAGGTCCCTACACAACCACCGATGTAAAATAATATGCTTAGAAGGAGTTGAATATTAACTCGATATCATTCACAGTCTTTGACATTGACTACACGATTCTTTTGCCAATTTAAATCAACATTGATGCTGTGATCTTACCGGGAAAAGGCGGGCTTCTGATACGTCAAAATAAACATTTTACCATTGGTACAAGAATCGTGTTCCAGAATGCATTTCAGCACCACTTGAAGCAAGAAACTCGAAGAACAGATTTTACAAGTCATGGCAAACGGTGACGCAATGTTCTTACCTGTGGGACAATCGCCGAACATAACTGATTTGAAATCAGAATAAACACGAAAACGACTGAATGTAAATCGGTTTGTACATTCATTTCTTACGCACGAATTACACAAGTTCACGGGAGTTATGTCCTTCAACCGATTATTGAAAGTGGTCATGTGCCATGCAGTGTGCTACGATCGTCTCTTATTTCGATTTCCGGTTATCGGAGTGTCTTTAATATACTACCGGTGGTGTGGTTGCACTCCCTTCCACCCCTGACAATACGAAGCCTAGCTATAAAATCCCCAGTACCTTTCTCGGTCAATGTGGGAGTCATGGTACCTGGAGGTCCCGTGTTCGATCCCTGCCTTGGCCGAGACAGTTTATCGGAGTTTTCCGGCATGAATCCACCTTGTCAGTGGTGAATGACAAAGGCCAAGCAAGAGACAATGTATAGTCGTTCGGATGGTACAAAAAACACAGGTCCCGTGTACACATTGGCCAAATTTCCCTCATAGCACACTGTATGACGTATGATTAATGAGACAGTGTCATACACAACGAGCTACTACGCCCCTGTAAACAGTGACATAGGAAACACTGAAGTATTGGCTCTCATCAGAATTTGTAAATGTTCATTGCAGTGTTAGATTGTTATGTACAGCATACCTATGGCCACTCTAGATTGTTAGAACGGAAACAAAACCCGATTTAAATAGCCGACAGAAATTGTCTCAAAACCAATACGTATACTATCAAATTTGATGTCAATTACATTAAAGTGATCCCAGCTAAGAACAAAAAAACTGGTTTAATGTACCGCAAATACGGATTTGTAAGTTGTTGTATTTAATTGTATGCAAATGTTTTACAATATATAAGGAAAAGAATTTTTACCTGCCTGTACTTTTGGAAGATAAAAAATCTAAACATTCTCATTCATTTTGTCAGGAAACATTGGAGGCCAGTGTGAACTCTGGTTCCTTTATATATATACCCGAATTTATTATTAATGCGGGGAAGTAGCTTTTCAAAATAAGGAATTAATCTATGATTAAATGTACATATTATTTCAATTTAATTATGTCGTCCATCTTAATATGGCCTTCAACCTGGATATAGCGCCGTATATAAGTTGATTTATATAAAAGAGTTTATTGGATAGGCTTTACATTGTGGTGAGATAAAGGCAATATTGTTATATATATGTACAGCTTTTATGACAACGATCTTTTCATAAATTAAAAGCTTGGCTCTCTTAAAAGTTAGCTGTCAAAACGAGTCCAACTAGTTAATATCACCGCAGATAGTCAGTGATGCATGACGGAGGGCCTGAAAAGAACAGCTGTTTAGTCGTTGGGATGGAATGAAAACCCAAAGTCCAGTGCACACATTGGCGTGCACGTAAAAAGATCCCTTGCAGTTGGAATTCGATATAAGAGTGGGCCGTACAGCCGCTGTCCGGGCAAAATGTCCCGTATAGCACACTGTATGTCGTATGCCCGTCTTCATTAGCCCTGTTCGGAGCGGAACAGTAGAACGTTTAACTAACTCTATTTCATTCATTTCATTTCCATCATGTTGTAAACAAATACTATCCGGTGTTCAACAAGGATCGATACTATGCCCTTTACTCTTTTTTAATATCTTTTATTTAGAAAGTCTAGAATCAAAAGTAAGATTCCTTGTTTCTACTTATTAACAGTCACGAGACATCGAACGTATCAGCGGAAGGTTGCAATTTGAACTAGTCAACAAAAATCCCGACGTCTGATTTCCATTAAATATTAAAAATAGTAAAAGTTGCACCCAATTTCATTTAGAATAATAAATGTACATAAAGGTTCCAATCGTACTTGAAATGAAAACCCCACATTATTTTAAAGTTTGTGGTCTTTGTACCAAACGACATGAGAGACATCGGAACATATTTCTTGAAATTACAGAGGCGATAATTTACAAGTGGGCTACAAATTACCCATAACTAAATAAACTGATTAAGTTGCGGGCATACCAGGTTATTGGAAGTATTGTAAAATTCTTTCCAATTTTTCACTTGTGCCAATTTGAATTATTGATACGTAAGAGAGCCAGACGACCGATTTAGCACTAATCGTCACAGGAAGGAACAAAGTGGCATCCTCGCCAACCCTAAGGATAAACAGGTTTATTTTTATCATAACATTGGATAGGTCAAAATCCGGTTGTTACATTTACATAAACCAATGTTTCCTTCATTGCAAGCGTAACCAAGTAAGTATCCATTAATCACTGACGACACGACTCAATATCCGCATTAGCCGCGGTTACGTATAAAAGGCTCTAAAGCTGAACCAGAACAAACCACTCGCTTTATGTTCGTGAATAAGTACATAGACATATAGCAACAAGCACGTGGCGATTTTTTTTAGCTTACTAATACTACTATAAGAAGAAAACAATAGAACGGGAAGAGAAACTCGATTTATTGCCACACTAGAAACGCTACTAATATCGAGATAGATATAAAAAGGTGAAAATAAAATTTGGTTAGATCAGTACGACTTGAAGAACCACTGAAGCAGATCTACTCGAACCGGTGATTGAAGCAGTACAAGACTTAGGAAGGGAATCGAAGAACAGCAGACAAAATGTCAAGAATTCTGATTATCTTCCATCTTTGTGTGGTCGTTGTGATGATTCATTCTGTAAGCTCATCGTCACTTTTATTAAACGCTATTGAAAAATCTATCAGGCGACAGAAACGAGCCACCGCCACCACCATAGAGTGCCAGGTTCCTCAGAATCTTGAAGCTTTATTTACGGAGTTGAACAGAGCCGTCAACATTTCCAAGTTTTTGATCTATCAAAACGCAACTCAACCAGCCAGTTTGGTTAAGAATGAGCTTAGCGAAAATGAAGTCTACATCAGCCAAAATACACACGGTAACAAAGTCTGCCCGCCCACTCTAGATAGTTTTACAACCCTCGATCCACTGTGGGTTCGATCTACCTGTCCCTGGTACTATGACCCCGAAGAATTAGGAAGCAACTATTATCCTGCTCATATTCCACAAGCTAAGTGTAAATGTAATGAATGCATTGGGAGCACCGGTCGTACCAAGTGCGAAAGAATCACCACACAGGTTCGAGTCCTGAAGAAAACAGGTTGTGTTGGTGGATTTTATACTTATGAAAACGAACTACGTGTAGTGAATGTGGGATGTACATGTGCCAGATGAGGTGGTGTGCCCACAGAAGCCGAAGACATTGCGTCCATCTTTATAATACTCAGGCTGAATTCACCTCAACCAAAGCCCGGTTATCGAGGACTCCATCCAATTATTTATCTTTGTTTATATAATTTATTAATATATGTTATGGTATTTTGAAATGATTCCACTGTGTACTATAGAATGTTATATACTTGACAATAACTTGAAGTTTTTTTTAAGGATTCCACAGCGTACTATCAAATAGAAATTAGCTGTGTTCAAATTTCAATATGTTTTATTGGCTAAATATGACGAAATTGTATTATGTTAGGCTTCCGTGTTTTATATATGTACATATATTTTCCTAGGGAAGTTATTATTTTCGGTAAAAAGTAAGCAAGAAAAAATATTGTGTACATGAAAGGGAGATTATCCATTTCGAACCACGTAACAAAGCCTTTCAAAAATTTCTGTCGGATTGGGGCTCATTGATTTTCTAGATTCAGGGAAGTATGTTTATTGTTTTTTGTGGACTAATACACTGTGGTTTTTATTGATGTGTATATAGATTTGATAGAACACAGTGTATAATTCTTACGAGTTGGTTCTCGTTAAAACACTCTATTACAGTGAGTAAAAGGCTCCCATCAAATGGCCGCTTTTAACACCGTATTCATATAATGGCGAACGAAATCGTAGATTTTGTTTTTTGCTTTAAATCTCTTGAAAAGAGACTCCCATTTATAAATTCCTTTGTTATAGATAATTTAATGTCCGTATACAATGTGGGTTTTTTAGAAGTAATATTGCATTTGATTTGTACACCTTTTCATGACAATCTATGTTCGTTTATTTTATTATATATTTATTATTATCACCCTGTTTTCGGTTCATGTGTACTGATGGTATGATTGATTAAGGGTATTCACGCTTGAATGAACACTGAAATGAGATAAAACATCAGAACGTGTAAAAGATAGGGAGAAGTGCATGTTATCGATGTAATTAGACATGGGCGTTTTTCTTTCATGATGTTTGTTATTTTTATTCATTTATAGATATTTATTTATACATTATTTATTAAGTGATTGTTTTGTTTACATATCATACTTTGTTTATGTTATTTTCACGATGTTGTTGTATGGCGCAGTCATTTACTTTTTCTTTACAATGTAATATTTGTTATTTGAAATTAATAAAAATGAAATATGAAATGAAATGGGGTTTAACGTCATACTGTTCTGCTCCGGCTTGGCTGATATGGACGGCCATACAGTGTACAATCAGGGATATTTTGCCCAGATAGCAGCGCTATGGCCTACTCCAACAGCCAAGGGGTCTTTTTTGTGCGCACACCACTGTGAAAAGGAACACGCTGGCACATTCCGATGGACATTTCGGCCAATGCAGGGAACAAACAGCCTTTGTTAGCCAGCGTTTTACTCAATTAGCCACTGTTGCAATAAAAAACCAACCTCCAAATATATAAAATATAAACATAAATTTGGTTATCTTGCAATGAGAGCGAATTTTGTCAGAAAAAGTATCCAGTAGTTCGGATGGAACGAAGCCAGCTGGCGTGCATGTAAAAGAATCAATGACCATGGCAGAATATCACAAGTTCAATGACCTTATATCTCGAGTTCAATGATCAGAAAATCCAGATTACACTGATCAGAATATCCCGAGTTCAGTGAATCAAGAAGATTCGCCGGATTTTCCAAACTCCTTTCCAACTTTGTATGATTCCCCGATAAACTCCCACCTCATCCATTGAACAAAGTATCCATAATAAATCAATGTAACATATGGCAGTTACTAGATAATTCCACCCTTCCGATATTTATAGCTGCATTGGAATTTTGGATGTTTATTCATATAATGATAATTTCACATTTTATAGCAGACAAATAATGGGTAGGCATATATGAGAAATAGCTAGGTCCATTGAGCAGGCCGAAACGCACGTGTTATGGTAAAATTCACCTCCGCATGACATGACCGAAACATAAAACCACATTCCATTCTTGATTACAATGATGATGGTCTGTTTAAGTTTCATAACAATATACTTTGGTAATGGTAGTTTTAGGCTTCCGTGGGACGTGTTATAGGAGAGGTTTGTCCCTGATGAGTCCACGATCTGGTACGTTATGATACGTTTCAATACCATCAACACGATTATTACGATTGACCTCATCAATAACTGATAAGACCTAACCTGGACTGATGGAAGACGGGCATAAGTCATTCAGTGTGCAATGAGGGAAATTTTTGCCCGGGCAGTGGCGCTACGGCCTACTCTTATATCGAATCCCAACTGCCAAAAGATCTTTTACGTGCACGTCAATGTGTACACGGGACCTCGGTTTCAAACCACGATTGCAATCTAGCGCAAATCGTGGAAATCTAGCATAAACATAAAATCACAACATAAAATTAAAATTCAGTGTTCTAACTATTAAAATCAATCAATCTGATTAAACCATGGATCCGATTTCGTTTCGGTTTTTTTTTTTCGGTTTTTATTTCGTTTTTTTTTTTTTGTTGTAAACTATGTCATATTTTAGAAATTAATAAAAAGGTGTCAGGGAAGAGGCAAATCCTCATGGCGTGCATCTACACCTTAACTGTGGATAAACCCCAAGAAACGTCAACGCTGATTGATTAGTCAATGTCTGGTGTCAGAAGGTCAAAAGCCGCGATTTTTTTCGATTACTAATACTGCTATAAGAAGAATACAAAAGAACGGGAAGAGGAACTCGATTTATTGCCACACTAGAAACGCTACTAATATCTAGATAGATATAAAAAGGTGAAAATAAAAATTTGTTAGATTAGTACGACTTGAAGAACCATTGAAGTAGACCTACTCGAACCGGTGATTGAAGCAGTACAAGACTTAGGAAGGGAATCGAAGAACAGCAGACAAAATGTCAAGAATTCTGATTATCTTCCATCTTTGTGTGACCGTTGTGATGATAAATTCTGTAAGCTCATCGTCACTGCTATTAAACGCTATTGAAAACTCTATCGGACGAGAGAAACGAGCCACCACCACCACAGAGTGCCAGGTTCTTCAGAGTCTTGAAGCCTTGTTCACGGAGTTGAATAGAGACATCAACGTTTCCAAGTTTTTGATCTATCAAAACGCAACTCAACCAGCCAGTTTGGTTAAGAATGAGCTTAGCGAAAATGAAGTCTACATCAGCCAAAATACACACGGTAACAAAGTCTGCCCGCCCACTCTAGATAGTTTTACAACCCTCGATCCACTGTGGGTTCGGTCCACCTGTCCCTGGTACTATGACCCCGAAGAATTAGGAAGCAACTATTATCCTGCTCATATTCCACAAGCTAAGTGTAAATGTAATGAATGCATTGGGAGCACCGGTCGTACCAAGTGCGAAAGAATCACCACACAGGTTCGAGTCCTGAAGAAAACAGGTTGTGTTGGTGGATTTTATACTTATGAAAATGAACTACGTGTAGTGAATGTGGGATGTACATGTGCCAGATGAGGTGGTGCCCACGGAAGACGAAGACATTGCGTCCATCTTTATAATACTCAGGCCGAATTCACCTCAACCAAAGCCCGGCTATCAGGGCTCCCATCAAATGGCCCCTTTTAACACCATATTCATATCGGATGGGGGACGAAATCGTAGATTTTCTTTTCTGTTTAAATCTCTTCAAAAGAGACTCTTATTTATAAATACCTTTGTTATAGACAATTTAATGTCCGGATACAATGCGTTTTTTAAGAAGTAATATTGCATTTGATTTGTACACCTTTTCATGACAATCTATGTTCGTTTATTTTATTATATATTTATTATTATTACCCTTTTTTCGGTCCATGTGTACTGATGGTATGATTGATTAAGGGTATTCACGCTTGAATGAACACTGAAATGAGATAAAACATCAGAACGTGTAAAAGATAGGGGGAATTGCATGTTATCGATGTAATTAGACATGGGCGTTTTTCTTTCATGATGTTTGTTATTTTTATTCATTTATAGATATTTATTTATACATTATTTATGAAGTGATTGTTTTGTATACATATCATACTTTGTTTATGTTATTTTCACGATGTTGTTGTATGGCGCAGTCATTTACTTTTTCTTTACAATGTAATATTTATTATTTGAAATGAATAAAAATGAAATATGAAATGGAAATGAGATGGGGTTTAACGTCCTACTGTTCTGCTCCAACTTGGCTAATATGGACGGCCATACAGTGTACAATTAGGGAAATTTTGCCCGGATAGCGGCGCTATGGCCTACTCTTATATCGAATTACAACAGCCAAGGGCCCTTTTAAGTGCACGCCAACGTGTACACGGGACCTCGGTTTTTAGACCTATCCACACCAATAGGCAGTTTTCCTTGTCAGACCCTCTGTGCTGTACCACTGATATGGCCAATGCAGAAATCGAACACGCGACCTCCAGCTTCTTACCCAATTAGCCACCGTGGCTTAAAAAAAATGAAACATCAACATAAATTTGCTCACTTTATATCAAAGTGAATTATGCCTGTGCAGAGTACTGTGTAAGCTTTTTCATCAAGATGTACGCGACTGTATCTGGGCCCGATTCCTAGAAAATTCTTAAGCACGTTCTTGTGCTTAGATTTTAAGTAGACTTTGCAATTAAGTAAACTTATCGCATTTTGTGTTCCCAGAAAATTCTTAAGAACGTTCTTGTGCTTAGATTTTAAGTAGACTTCGGTGTAAGCACAAGCACTTTATTATGTGTTCCAAGAAAAAACTTAAGCACAACTTCGTTCTTACAATTGTCAATCTAAGCATAAGTCCCGAGCAAGGTATAGGGCTTGCTCACCAACCTTAAGCCTGTTTCTGCTTTAAACAATATGGCTGACTGTATAGTTATTCGACGGCATTTACTACATCTTTTGATACCTAAGAGACATTTGGAAGGCAGAAAATCCTTAAGAAATATATTCTCGACAAGAATGCTATAGAATATTTCGCTTCCACACTAAAAACATTTGATTTATTTACAAATTGGTAAACAATACAAACGCGGGCCACTTTAAAGGAGCTAAATCGCTAACATTTGGGACCTAGAAATTGACATAAGTGGATAGCAACGCATATAATACTCTAATGTGAATGTATATAAACTGATTTACATTCAATGGTTTCCGTTATTACTCCAATTTCAAATCAGTTATGTGCGGCGAAATTTGCCAATAGTGTCAATCGAATGCAAATTTCTAGCGTCTAGTTATTCCAGGCTACATGTGCCGTTTGATTTGGTGCAATGTTTGTAGCCTTGTTCCCCGAGTCTCTTGCTAGAACTGGGCTGAAACGCATTATGGTACACGATTCGTGTACCAATGGTAAAATATTTATCTTGTCTTAAATATTGGATATCAGAAGCCCATCTTTTTCCGGTAAGATCACATCATCAATTTTGATTTAAACTGACAAATAATTCGTGTTTTCAATGTCGAAGATTTTGGATGATATTGAGTTAGAGACTTTAAAATCAGGCGCTCTCTCAATCATTCCGTCTGTATGCATGTGCTTGAGTTTTTTGTTTTGTTTTTTTTTTAGCTTATAAACCTATGGGGGACATGTCAAAGGCATCAGGGGATCACGTGGTTAAGTGGTTAAGACGCTAGCCAGGGCCAATTCCTAGAAAATTCTTAAAATTAAGCACAAAGTTATGCTTCACTTTTGCTTACGTAAGAAACTTTATAAAATACCGTCTCTAGAAAATTCCCAAGACCGTTCTTACATAAGCACAAGTTAAGTACGAGTCTAAGCACATTGTGACTGGTAAATTGAGAGTACGATGCTCTCTAACGTCATAAAATTCTATATATAGTTCTATGGTCTGCATAGAGTTATAAATAGACCAATGACATTAACTTCCCGGCAAATAGTCGATTAAGATGTATTTAACAAATGAAATGAAATGTAATACGGTTAACGTCCTACTGTTTTGCTCCTAAATTGGGCTAATGAAGACGGACATACGTCATACAGTGTGCTATGGGGTAAATTTTGCCCGGGCAGCGGCGCTATGGCCTACTCCAACTGCGAGGGAATCTTTTACGTGCACGTCAGTTTGTACACGGGACCTCGTTTTTCGTCCCATCCGAATGAAAAGCTGTCTTCCGTCCTGCATCACTGACAAGGATGAACCTTCTCGGCCAATGCAGGGATCGAACACCCGACCTCCAGCCTAGCGAACCAGCGTCTTACCCACTTAGCCACGTGCTCCCCTGACGCCTTTGACGTGTCCCCCATAGGCCTACACATATAAAATGTACCGCAATTCCACAAACTAAACAAAAAAAAACGCAAGCACATGCAAACAGACCGAATAATTGTGAGAGCAGCGCCTGATCTTTAATAAGCCCGCGTGTGTGTTGTTTACCAATTTGGAAATAAATAAATTGTGTTTAGGGTAGAAGCGAAATTTTCTATAGCATTCTTCTCGAGAATATGTTTCTAAGGGATTTTCTGTCTTCCATTTGACTCTTAGGTATCAAAAGATGCAGCAAATGCCGTCGAATAAATCCACGGTCAGCCATATTGTTTGAAGCACTTGGTACGTTTATGATACGATTCGATACGATCAATGCGATAAGACCTGATAAGATCATCGCGATTATTCCACGATTAAAACAACGATTTCAATCGTTGTACGAATCGTGATAGTGGGAACCTAGTATAAACATAAAATCGCAACATAAAAACAAAATTCAGTTGTTTTTTTTATTATAAATATGAATATTAAAATCCCCCAAAGATCCGATTTCATTTCATTTTTTTTTTATGTTCAAAATATCGTTTTACTTGTCTTCACAAGAGTTGTTATACAACAGGCATTCTAGTTGATGTGAGAAATTAGCTAATAAAACGGGTTGTGGCGGCAAGTTCTTGGCGTGCGATACACTCAACTATGGCTAAACCCGTAGAAACGCCAACGTTGCTTAATTAATTCATGTCTGAAGTTAGAGGGTCAAAAGCCCACGTATTACCCCTGACGCGACCGCCCAGTACAACTGGTTAGATCGTAGTGTAGGCCATCGAAAGTATCAAACAACGAAACAAAATACAGTAATATAAAATGTGAAGACGGTGAACTTATTCAAAGCACCAATATAAATATTTGAAATACCTTAAAACAAATTCAGGTTATGTATCATTTTCCCATGTATGATACTTTTGAAGATGTTTATTTTAAATGTATAATTTGTCTGATCAAATATCTGTTTTTACGATCATGTTGTTTATAAATGATATTAGTGCAATTCAAAATATCTAATGATACAGGGGGGTTGGAATGGCCTAGCGGTCTAGAGTGCCGTGCTTCGACCTCTAACTGGCCGGTAACCTATGGCTTGCGGCTGTGGTTTCGATCCCTGGTGTGAGCGTATGTGGCATGGAGATAGGGGCGCCTTCTCAACCTCATGGATTTCCTCCGGGCACGCAGGTTTCCTCCCACTGCTAAAGACCCCTACGCGCAAGCGAATTATCGAAATAAAATTAAACCATATGCTAGTCCCGAAATGACCTGGTTTGTGTCGAGGGGACGTTAAACCCCATTTCTCTCTCTCTCTCTCTCTCTCTCTCTCTCTCTCTCTAAGGATATATCACGAATATAAAAGGGACTTTAATGAATGGTGATATAAATGCCATATATTTGAGGTATTCTGGTTTCGAATCCTGGCGCTGATCGATAAGAATCGTAAGATCTCTCAAACTGTGTCGAGGGGACGTTAAACCCCATTTCTCTCTCTCTCTTTTCTCTCTCTCTCTCTCTCTCTCTCTCTCTCTCTAAGGATATATCACGAATATAAAAGGGACTTTAATGAATGGTGATATAAATGCCATATACTGTGGGATTTTTTTAATTGTGGATACAAAGCTACATGTGTGTAAATTGTAAGAAAAGTGTTTTAAATAATTGTAAATTGTAAGAAAAGTGTATTAAATAATACAGTTTGAATTAAATATGAGTCACTTTACTATAATTGAAAATCATAATTCTCAGTCAATATTTCTTAAAGCGGGAATTTCATATTTTCCAAGAAAGTCAAAACATAATTATTTCTATGTCTTTTGCTCAAAAGGTTGTCAACTCACTATCATACGATCATGGGCAATATTTCACAGGCATTAAAATCACTGACACAGGCTGTCTCAGGAAATAATAACACAATTACCTCCCTTGTTTTCCCATTCCCCTCCATGGAATGGCCATCTTCAAACGTTTGAATTTGAAGTTGAAAATGATATTTTTGCCAATTTCTCAACTGACAATAGTGAATTATAGGATTAATAGGATTATTCTTCAACAAGGTAGGACTGTTTATAGATACAATCTATTTTAGGGCTTTATTATTTTAATACATTTTAAAAATATAACTTAAATATATATGAAATTGGACGTAGAAAGTGTGACATAGAAATTTATTTGTGTCCTTTGCATTTCCTCCTAAATAAATAAATAAATGTCAAATAGTGTCCTTTACATTTCATCCTAAATAAATAAATAGTGTCAAATAGTGTCCTTTACATTTCCTCCTAAATAAATAAATAATGTCTTTCATTTTGATTTGATGACTGATAAATATGATATATAAAACTTATTCATAAACTCATTGTATACAATGACTATATAACAGTTAAATTCAGAATTATAATTGAAGATGCGGGCTTCAGACCCTATCTGGTTGACAGTCATAAAACGACATCTCTGGTTAAAATAACCAGTCAATAATATACAATAATACTAATGTACAGTTCAATATAAATACAAAGGCGAAAACGACAGTGGGCAAAAAAGCTTAATAAATTAAGTTACATAAATCTTAACTGATCCTCATAAAAAATTATTATTAAAGTTTACCTATTGATCTCAAAAAAGCTTATATTAAATAGGAATTTAAATATATACAAATTGTATTTTAAACATATTATGAAAAAGCAAGCTATTTAACATTTCATCAACAGGTAATAATATAAAAGATGCAGTATGTAAAACCAGCTATTTAACATTTCATCGACAGGTAATAATATTAAAGATGCAGTATGTAAGAGATAAATAATGCCCATTGCTGGAAGTCTTTTCCTGTTCCTGCTACAATTCTTTTATAAATTAGTATTCAGACATGTATTCAAATGTCAAGCCCATGATAAACCCTCTCACATATTGAGTGCATTAAACAATGTCTGCCAGATTTTCGTGCAACGTTAAAATCGAAAATAGAGACTCTCTTTATTATCGTAGCAATAGTTCTTGGCAATCAAGGAGGGTTGGGATGGCCTAGTGGTCTAGAGTTTCGCGCTTCGACCTCTAGTTGGCCGGTCACCTCTGGCTAGTTGGCTGGTCACCTCGTGGGTTTCCTCCGGGCACTCCGGTTTCCTCCCACTGCTAAAGACCCCTAGCGCAAGCGAATTATTGAAATAAAATTAAACCATATGTTAGTCTCGAAATGACCTAGTTTGCGTCGAGTGGACGTTAAAACCCATTTATCTCCCTCTCTCTTGACAATCAAGACATAATTTCTTGTTAAAATCTCAAACATTCAAAATAATGTAGTTTGAGTGAAACGTTCAGTATATTCACTTTTCATTATCTATTTTTCATCTATTGTAGCAGGAACGAATTGCTCATTATTTCGATCTTATATAATGTATCGTTATAAACGATAAGTAAAATACTAAGGCATAATGTATGGCCTGATAATAAACCTACTCATTATGCCGAATTTCGACAAATGACTGGGCGATAACTAATTGCGGTTACCGAATATCAAAGCTAATTTATATTTCTTGCGCATGTGCATCCCACACTAACCCCTTCATGTAATTCCCTTTCATAAGTATAAAATCCATTTTCGCACCTTGTTTTCTTAAGAACTCGAACATTTGTGCGGACTTTTTCACATCCGTCTCTGTTGTTGCTGCCAATACATGAACGGCATTTACACTTAGCTTGTGGAATATGAGCAGGGTAGTAGTTGCTTCCTAATTCTTCAGACTCGTAGTACCAGGGACAGGTGGATCGAACCCACAACGGAGCGCCTGTGCCGAAACTGTCTCCAGTTCGCGGACAAGCTTTGTTACCGTGTGAGTTTTGACTGATGTAGACTTCGTTATTGTTGAGCTCGTTGGTGATCATGCTGGCGGGTTGAACGGCATCTTTGGCGATAAGAAATCGAGTGACGTTGATGTGCTGATTCAGTTCGGCAAATAACTCGCCGAGACTCTCGGGAATTTGACACTCCGTGTTGTCTCGCTTTTCTTTTTCGATCGTCTTCTCAATGTCGTTAAGTAAAATTGGTGATGAGCAGACCAAATTCACAATCATTATACCAGTGAAAACTTCAAGTAAGAGCATTTTGTTGCTGCTTCTGGACTTCTAAATAATGGCTACCAATGTACTCACAGTCGAAATATATCTCGAGTTCTTTCACTGTAGGATTAGAGAAAAGATGTTGTTGAATATCTTCGGTAGTTGCTGAATTGATATCTGCTATAAAATCCCCTGGTGTTCGATAATAATATAATATTATAAATGGTTACCAGGTTACTCACAGTCGAAATATATCTTGTACTCACAGTCGAAATATATCTCGTGTCTTTCTGCTGATGGAGAAAAGATGTTGTTGAATGTTTACGGTTTTAACGATGGTCCAGTGTTTAACGATAGGTGTTGCTTCAATAATATCTGCTGACAAAAATCCTGTGTTGTTCTATACAGTTAACTGTTTTATACTTATAATTGGGCATTTATCTTTATAACTCACGTGGGAGTATTTATATATGATTACAAATATCCTAATTCCTGTTTACAATAATTTTATTTTTATCCGCGAATTCCAACTGTCACGGGACATTTTATGTGTACTCCCAATTTGTCACTGACCTAAGGTTTTCCTACCATCCAAAAGACTAGACGCCTTAACAGTAAATATTTGAGGTGTTCTGGTTTCGAATCCTGGCGCTGATCGATAAGAATCGCAAGATTTCTCAAGCCCGGTTTCCTCTTGTCAAGGATTGATCTAATGCCTGAGGGTTTGGGGTTGATCTCTACTGTCTGCAAGATGAGGGTTGGTCTGCTGCCTGCAGCGGTTGAGGGTTGGGATGGAGGTTTTGCCTATCAATCTGTTGGCACGAACAAAACGAGATCAACTCATCTTTCTTCTTTGGGTTTCACGTAAAAATAACCAGTGGAAATGCATGAGTCCGGGGAAACTCCTAATCCAGAGCAGATAAAAATGTCGAGAAATCTGGTTCGATTCCTGAAGACAAAAGGATGTGTTGCTGGGCTTTACACTTATGAAAACAGGTTGTGTTGCTGGATTTTACACTTATGAAAACTACCAACAGTTGGTGCGAGATGTACATTCGCTAGATGAGACGACGCCCATAAAGAGACGAAGACATTGCGTTCTTCGTCTTCCCCAAGCCAACATCACCTCAACAAAAACCCAGTTATCGATAACACCAGCCAATTATTTAAGGTATTTGTATCATTTATTGATTGATACTTCGTAGTATTAGAACTTAATCCAGTCTACTGTATTTTAATTTTAGACCCATACAAAAACAAGGTATTTGTTATGATTCTTACAAGATACTGAAACTTAAAAAATTTTTTTTTAATTCTTTTGGCTCGTCCACGTTGTGTGTTTTTATATAAAACATAAATATATACATTTCATAGAACACTGTTGATGTAAATTATTCTGTAAATATAACATAAATATATACATTTCATAGAACACTGTTGATGTAAATTATTCTGTAAATATAACATAAATAGATACATTTCCTAGAAATGTTAAACGGCGACGGACGCGATGATTTACACAGCATGAGTAAAACGGCGACGCACGTGATGACTATAATACCCATAACGTTTGCATTTTTTTTCAAATCCCTTATTATTTCAAACCTGTTCAAATGTGCACCTAAAAGGATAACTAGTCCTTTAAAGCTCTTCAAATAGGCACTAAACATGGCTCGAACTTTTTAAGCTCCTTCAATCGTACACCTAACATGGTAACTAAATGCATTAAACCTAAAAAAAACAGGCACTTAATTTAGTGTGTTACTTGATGATAACTTGTAAGTTTGCAATAAGGTGAATTTTTCCAGAACAAATAAAATAAAACCAAGTACGAACAATCCAAACCATTAGACAGAATTCGAAGTCCTAAAAAAACGTTATAGGCAAAATAGTGTAATCAGCAAATGGACTGCTCCCCGTGTACAAAATACACGACAAACAGTGGTAACAGGTGTCCGGAAGAGTAAGCTTACCCTGCCGGCGCGCCACACCCACCATAGCTGCATACGATTCTGCGTATTCTTTTTTTCTAAAAAACATAAAACTCGCAACTGCTAGAACGAAATATTAGTTCTACTAGGAATTTTAACACTGGGCCTCGGACAAACACATTTTATGAGGCGATTTTGTCTAACGCCTGTCATTGGGTCAATGGCGTGGTTTTGATGTCTGACTTACATATGTTCGGTCGGCGTGTCGTCTCTGTTACGTCGTTAGTCTTCTCCTTGTCCTTTGGTTTCCATCCACTGCTAAGGCTAAATTAAATGTCCATTTAGTCAATGAATAGCGAATTCCAACTGCCAAGGGATCTTTTACGTGCACGCCAATGTGTACACGGGACCTCGGTTTTTCGTCCCATCCGAACGACTAGACAGCTGTCCTTGTCAGGCCCTCCTTCTGCATCACTGACAAGGGGAGAAACCACGCCGGAAAATCGAGATGAACTTTCTCGGCCAATGCAGGGATCGAAAACCCGACCTCCAGGCTAGCGAGCCAGCGCCTTACCCACTTAGCCACCGTGATTCCCCCATTTAGTCAAATGTTCGGGTCGTCTAGTATTATGTTTGTCTTGCTGTGTACATATTATCTGCAAACTCGTAAAGAAATGAAATAAGGTTTAATGTCCTACTGTCCTAAAGAGATGAAATGAAAAAAAATGAGGTTAAATGTCATACAGTTCTGCTCCGAACTGGGGCTAATGAAGCCGGGCATACGCCATACAATGTGCTATGAGAGAAATTTTGTCCGAACAGCGGCACCACGTCGGAAAATGCAGATGAACCTTCTCGACCAATGCAGGGATCGAACACAGGACATTCAGGTTAGCGATCGAACGTCGAAGTCAGTCAACGTGGTTCCCCACTTGCAAGTGGTACATGATTGAGCGCCTGACAACGAACAGTGTCTAATCAAGGTCCCCGTGAACAAATTCACGTTTACGTAAAATAAATCTTAAAAGTTGAAATTCTAAATAAGAGTATAGGCCGTAGTGCTGCTACCGGGCAAAGTTTCCATCATCATAGAACATGTACGCCCGTCTTTATGAGCCCAGGGGCGCCGAGAAGTAGGACGTAAAACTCCATTTCATTTCATTTATTTAATCCACTTCGCCCAAGCGAATTGTTCAGATTTGTTAGTCCCATGATTGTTCTGAGTGGATGAAACTTGACTCATTGACTGGCCCTGTGATCTAAAGCATACCAATTGATAAAACCCCTTTTTAAAAATGTTTGCAATAGCTGACTGTGGAAACAACCAATGTCAAAACGTCAATTTCCGGAAGAAAATTATCCGCAAATTACGGTATTTCCCGTACCTTGGATTGGAAAGGAACTAATTCACGCCCCCATGTTAGCTATTGTTCAATCAAGGATGTTTCAGGTTGTGTACTTCCCCTCAAGATTATAATAACAGATTTGATCCGTGTGTCGGGCATATAAATAAGTGTATATCACGAAGAAGTCAATCATTCAACAGTAGATACATGAGCTGTAGTAAGACAATAGCTATAAGCAAACGGTCTAGCGGGAAGTTAGTTATATAGAACACCATAGGATTTTAGAGCCGGTATTAATTAAGCAACAACCTTCGTTCAACATTGGTTCATCTTTAAACCCAACGATATTCATCAACATCTTTTCTCTAATACAACAGTAACAAGACTCGAGATATATTTCGACTGTGAGTACATTGGTAACCATTATTTAGAAGTCCAGAAGCAGCATCAAAATGTCCTTACTTAAAGTTCTCGCTTGTATAATGATGGTGAATTTCGTCTGCTCATCATCAATTTTACTAAACGTCATTGAGAAGACGATCGAAAGAGAAAAGAGAGATACCACGGGATGTCAAATTCCCCCGAGCCTCGAAGAGTTATTTGTCGAACTGAATCCGCACATCAACGTCACTCGATTCCTTATCGCCAAAGATGCCGTTCAACCCGCCAGCCTGATCACCAACGAGCTCAACAATAACGAAGTCTACATCAGCCAAAACACTCACGGTAACACAAATTGCCCTCGAACTGGGGACAGTTTCGGACTAAACGATCCACTGTGGGTTCGATCCACCTGTCCCTGGTACTACGAGTCTGAAGAATTAGGAAGCAACTACTACCCTGCTCATATTCCACAAGCTAAGTGTAAATGCAGGTCATGCATTGGCAGCAACAACAGAGAGGAATGTGAAAAAGTCCGCACAAATATTCGAGTTCTGAAGAAAACAGGGTGCAAAAATGGATTTTTTACTTATGAAACGGAATTACACGAAGGAATTAGTGTAGGATGTACATGCGCCAGACCAAGAAGTTAATCGGATTCTGAACATTGATACTTGGTAACCGCAATTAGTTATTGCCCGTTTATTTGTCGAAATTCGGCATGATTAGTAGGTCTATTTTCAGACCATATTATCTATGTATATAACTGATGCTTTATTTGTACAAATTATGTATTAATATGATTTCATGTAGATGAAATATTCAATAACTTGTATTTTAGGTAGTTTGTGTATTTAATTTAATTTAAGCTTTAATATTACAATTTATCAACATCAACATGGACATATTGATTTAATAAGGGTTTTTTTTTTAACTTAATGCCATTTACCCCTGCCTTAGTATTTATATTTAACTGTACATTAATATCATTGTATATTTTTGACTGGTTATTTTAGCCAGACGCGTAACCAAACAATAATATTTATTTTACTAGCAATATTTATTATCATTTAATAATTTTTTGTTATTTATTTATTTAATAATTTTTATTTATTTATTTAATAATATTCTTTATCTATTTATGTAATAATATTTTTTTTTATTATTTATTAATTTTTATTTATTTGATATTCATTTATTTATTCAATACTATTCATTTATTTATTTAATGATATTTATTTTTTTTATTTGATATTTATTTATTCATTTATTGCATCAAATGCACAAAGTTTTCATGTGGAATGTATGTTTGTATGTAAGTATTTATAAGTTGTGAATGGGAGGTATATAAGAAATTCTTTATTCATTTTAGTTTGCAAAAGCAAATTTAGATCCAGTTTATGTTTATTAGCTTTAGAATAGAAGGGACTGTAAAGGTACTAAATTTAATGTTGCAATTGCCTACTAAAAACTGTTTAAGAAATCAATATATTATAAAATCACAATTACTGATTGAGAGATGTGTTTGCAAAGTTTTGTGACTCTAACAGTTGTTAGATTTCATTTATATCAATATTCGTTTCAGTCCTTTTTATGTTTGTGATCATATGGAAAAAACCTTAGAGATTGACATTCTATTAAAATGTTAATTTTTGTGATAGTATTAAATAACATGTCGAATTTTATTAATATCATTTATAAACAATAAGATCGTAAATACGGGGTAATATCCACACAATTTATATAATTACAAATATTGTATTTTAATATTACAAATTACACAATTGTGACCGCAAAAAGATATCTTGAAACGTATCAAACTGTTTGGAAAATGAAAAACACTAACCTGAATTTTAACAAAGAGCATATTTATATTTGATATAATAATTTATATTTTTTACATTTTGTTTAAAAGTTTGTTGATATATTTATTTTTATAATAAAATGCAATTCGAATTTAAATTTTGTCTTGACCTTTAATGTCTTCAAAGAATATTGTTGTAAAGTTTAATGTGGCGTCATCAGTTTCACTCAAGTGACATACATTGGGTTTTAACGTCTTACATTTCTGGAGACGGGCTTGCGCCATACAGTGAGCTGCCGTAGTGTTGTTTTCTGGGGGTTGTAGCTTATTCCAACACTAACGACGTAAACTCAGATAAAAAGTTAAAAATGTACTTTTAATAAACGAGTGTTCAAAACTGGCTAACGGTCACAATAACAGATAGGTATCGCTAGGGCGAGCCGGTCGCCAGACTGAAGTTACATTAGAATATTGAACATATATACAAGCTTAGGATTAAAATAATTATATAATGATATTTGATAAGATGTTAAATTGCACATAGGAAACAGATGTTTAAATACAGAAGAAGATATGGACATGGCAAGAACGCGGATTAACTATAATTACGTAATATATATCGTTGCATTAAGTATAAACTCAAACAGTTAAAAGACTTGAAAGATTAGTGAGATATCAATTCGGACATTGGTCAATTACTAGATTAACATAAATCATATAATAAAATATATACAAAGATACACTATGACAACACCCCGTCACCACGAAAAACGCTTTTCTCCGTAAAAGCAAACAATAAATCACACACAGTAGGTGTTCTAATTGATTAAAGACTAATCCAATTAATAAAATAAAACCTACAAAATACGACATACTAAACATAACAGGAAGGAATTAACCTTGTAAATTTACAAATGGTGAACTTAAAAGGTACATATAAATGAAATATTGATGCAACACTTTATAATCTCAATAATTATAATATCAGTACAGTATGGGAAGTTTTCTTTTGACCTAACTTATATGAAATAATAATGAGGGGAACAAATCATGATCCATTTGGAAAGAAAGCAGAATTGTCTTTCTGTGGATGAGAAAAATAATTAATGTGATGTGACCAGTCTGGGTTGAAGAACAAGTGACGCGAACACTGGGACTTTCTAGCACTTATACACATTGCTGTGTAGATGAGAGACCCATCATATCCCATTAACAATTTCGTTTTAATTATATGGATTAACAAAGAAATCGTCAAAACAAGGAATTAAGTATCGGTATGAACAAAATGCAAAATTTACATGAAAATGCAAGAAAAACAATTAATTAATAAAAATAATAAAAGATAATATTTACACAAATTCTCGATAAAATTACGGATTTCCACAAATTCTCAATAAAATTACGGATAAGTCCGATCATTGTGCCACACAATATGTCGCATTCGAGCATTGCGATGTTGCAGATATGCAACATGCTGTTCATATTTAGCGTTACACTGGCCACTTAACTTTGGTCCAGGTATTTTCGTCGCGTGTTCCTTAATATAATGTTTAGCAACATCATCCAAATCTTCCTCGGGCACCCACGAATGCATCATTGCCGGGAAACCATTCCAACGAATAAAATATTCTTGTTTGTCCCTTTTTATTCGTTTTCTGATAACTTCCTGAGCTGATTTGGTTGTTGTGTCCCGTCTACGAAGATGGTTTACATCAGCATTCACATTTTTGCTCTTATTAGTCCATCGGTTTAAATTCAGACAAACGCTTTCTGTGTTCGCTGGTCCTCCGATGTCCGTTTGGCAACTTTGATTCTCACTTTCCACAGAACACATTGTTCCCACCGAAACCAAAGGCAACGAGTCGGTCTCAACGGCTACTTCAACAGTTTTAGGCACCCTGTGCCTATTTGTATCACTTCGTTTTGAAGAAATTAACGATACCTGCTGAGTCACTTTTCCTAGTAAGAAATTCTTGACGACGCCGTTGATCATTCTTTGCTGAATAACGATGCTTCTTCTCCGGATTACGATGAGTTGAATTGCCCCACTTAAAACATATTTCTGTGATACTGTTATCCTGTCTCAGACTCCAAGTTACTGGTAACGTGTCCATATACCTGATGACGGCTAAAGCTGTTGCTGGAAAATAGCGTTCCATATCCATGTTGTTGTGACTTGACTCGCAGTGAGGGTTTACCGGAAAATATGAGTAACTAAATACTCTGCCCGCTTTCTCCACCAATTGCCGTAGTGTTGCTCTCTGGGGGTTTTAGCTTAATTCAACACTTAGGACGAAAACTCAGATGAATAGTTAAAATTGTACTTTTAATAAACGAGTGTCCAAAATTGGCTAACGGTCACAATAACGAGATAGGTATCGCTAGGGCGAGCCGGTCGCCAGACTGAAGTTACATTAGAATATTGAACATACATACAAGCTTAGGATTAAAATAATTATATAATGATATTTGATAAGATGTTAAATTGCACATAGGAAACAGATGTTTAAATACAGAAGAAGATATGGACATGGCAAGAACGCGGATTAACTATAATTACGTAATATATATCGTTGCATTAAGTATAAACTCAAACAGTTAAAAGACTTGAAAGATTAGTGAGATATCAATTCGGACATTGGTCAATTACTAGATTAACATAAATCATATAATAAAATATATACAAAGATACACTATGACAGAGCTATGGAAAAAAATTTGCCTGGACAGCAGCGTTACGGTCTACTCTTATTTCGAACATTATCTGTCAATGCTTCTCTTACGCGCTCTACCTCTCACCACAAATGAAATGGGGTTTAACGTCGTGTCAAAACAGCATTTACGTCCATTTGCGATTAAAGTGTGGTTAGTTTATTCTATGATCAAGAGTACAGTTCTTTATAGAATTTCCAAAGCAAGTGTTCGTTTACCTGTACGTTGATGTGTATAAGGGCGGAACTTGGGTTTTTGTGCCATTCGAACAACTAGGCAACTCATTATTGTTCGGCCCCGCAGCTCTAGGAAATTGGGTCCATGCTTTCAAAATCCCCAGCTTGTGAAATCATATCAAATCGAAAAAAAAAACAATCAAAACAATTTGTACCAACCCAGTAAGACACCAAGAGTGGTTATGATCTTCAAATATTGGAAGGAACGGACAGAATTGTATTGAACGTTTAGCCGACGCTTTCAGGCATTTTGAGAGTCGCGTTGGATCATGTGGGTATGACTCTAGGGCTCTAACCAGTACGCCTCAAGTCCACTCCCAGTTTTGATAGAGAAAGTTTTTCGGTATTTTTTCGGGGTGATTTGCCTTGTCAGGACAGACGGCCTGATAAAGACAATGTATAAACATTCCGATGGGACGAAAATCCATTCTCCAGTGGTTAATCTCTATTTGAACAATGGGATTGGACGGAGGAAATAAAATAAATAAAATAAAATGGGGTTAAAATTCCTGCTTCTTAACACCGACTGGGTTAATGAAAACGGGTGTACGTATGCACTGAGGGATGATGGAAATTTTGCCCGGGCAGCGGCACTACGACCTACTCTTACTTAGAATTCAAATGGTCAAGATGCATTTTACGGAAACGCCATTGGGTTCAGGGGGACCGCGGTTGGGGATCAACTGTCAAGATTGTTTTCGCTAAAACGCCATTTTGTTCACGAGACCTTAGTTTTTAGTCCAATCCGAAAGATTAGACAGGTTCTCAATCATAAACCACTGACAAATGGGGATGCGGCGGCAGCTCAGTGAGTTAGTTGCAACATAATGGAGTATTAATAGTTAGCTCATTTGTCCCTTCCCCTTAAATGATCACGATCTTGTGGTATACATGTAGGCACTCAAGTCCGAACACATTTAAGGGCCAAATAGAATGTGGTCGTTTTTTTCTATATGTTAGATTCCCACTGTCGTTAGATGCTTTACGGTAGGATTGTCGCTACTGACCCTGGTATCATCAAACCACAACCCCAAAATGTCGCACAGGGTGGGCGAAACGTTTAACACAATTTATTTCGTTCCTTCCAATGTATAAAGATCATACGCATAATAGGTGCCTTTCTTGGGTAGTACAAATGGTTTAATTTGGGTTTTTATGCAAGCCTGGACCCAATTTCGTAGAGATAACGCCTGCGGGGTTGAAAAATAAAAAGTTGCCTAGTTCTTCGGGTGGCACAAAAAGTCCACCCCTATACGTATCAACGTACACGCAAAGGAACGCTTGCATTGGAAATTACTATTCAAAAAAAGTAGGGGATATTTGATTTTTAAGTGTTATTAAAGTCACCTAATGAAACTGACGAAGAAACAAATGACAAAATGAAATGAAGTTCACATTCATCGATTTATTCCAAATGATCGTTAGACTAAGTAAGGCACAGACTGACCATTATAAGGGTAAAATGATACCCGGGGTCAAACAGCAAAGTTACCACAGCATCACAACAAAGTCAGTAACGGGTAAATCCTCCTCTGTTTGCCAAACAAGCATTGATCCGACGTGGCATACTCCTAATGAGACGTCTAAGGTCATTTTGGTCCAGATTGTCCCATTCCTGTTGCAACGCAGCAGTAAGTTCTTGGACATTGACGTAACCTCTGTCCAAGCATGTCCCAGACATGCTCGATGGGGGAGAGGTCGGGACTCAGTGCTGGCCAAGGTAATGTGGTGATGTTCTGTTGTTGGAGGTAACCTGTAACGATCCTGGCCCTGTGACATCTTGCGTTGTCATCCTGGAAGATGAAACGGCGGCCATGACGTCGTACGAACGGCACAACATGGACTGCCAAGATGTTGTCCCGGTAGTACTGGCCTGTAACACGCCCTGCAACAACATGTAAAGCCGTTCTTCCAGCAACAGTGATGCCTCCCCACACCATAACAGAACCACCCCCAAATCGATCATGTTTGATGACGTTAACGTCTTGGAAGCGCTCGTTTCGACGACGCCACACCCTCCTACGTCTGTCCAAAAAATCAACAGTGAACCTTGACTCATCTGAAAACACCACATTGCTCCAGCGTCGATGATCCCAGTGTTAACGATCCCTACACCAACGACGTCTTGCCTGAATGTGATGATCTCTCAAACAAGGGATCACGCGAGGACGTCGGGTGCGAAGATTATTATTATTATTATTATGGCATTTTTTTTTATAGCCCATCTTTCACATAAGTGCCCAGATGTGCTTTACAATAAAATAATTAAATAAATAAATAGATAATTCAAAATAAAAAAATTGAAATACATAAATAAATTAAAATAAATAAATAAATAAATTAAAATAAATAAATAAATAAATTAAAATAAATAAATAAATTAAAATAAATAAATAAATTAAAATAAATAAATCAAATTAAAATAAATCGAATTAAAATAAATCAAATTAAAATAAATTGAATTGAAATAAATCAAAGTAAAATAAATCGAATTACAATAAATCAAATTACAATAAATCAAATTAAAATAAGTCAAATTAAAATAAATCAAATTAAAATAAATAAATAAATCAAATTAAAAATTGTACAACACTTAAAAGACGTCTAAATGGTAAAAAATGAAATCATTGAAAATTTAAGAGGTGTTATAAAAGGCAATTTTAAAAAGATGCGTTTTGAGTTTGGATTTAAAAACAGTTAGAGAAGTACAACATCGTAATTGATGGGGCAGCTTGTTCCATAGTTTAGGTGCTTTAAATGAAAAGGCCTTTTCTCCGTAGGAAACTTGTTTAACATTACGTTCGATTAGTATGAACTTGTCTGCACTGGAACGGAGCTGTCTTATAGGTTTATAAAATTGGAGGAGATCAGATAAATATTTTAGTGCGATGTTGTTAATGCATTTAAAAGTTAAAAGTATAATTTTATAGTCAATTCGATAGGGCACAGGTAACCAGTGGAGTTTTACTAATATTTCAGTAATATGACAGTAGCGAGGTGCACGTGTAATGAGTCTGGCAGCAGAGTTTTGTAACGATTGAAGTTGGTTGAGAAGTTTCTGTGGAACACCAGTAAGCAGAGAGTTAAAAGTGTCAAGTCTAGCAGTGACAAGGGCTTGAACCAAGGTCTTGATTGCATCATCAGGCAAATAGTTTCTAATTTTACTTATGTTACGGAGATGATAATGTCCTATTTTACATATGTGTTTAATTTGAGATTCCATTGTCATGTGACTGTCAAATATAGCACCAATGTTTCGAGCGTAAGCGGAGGAGAAGATTGTGGCATCACCAACACGAATGTCGTTTGGTACATTAAAACTGGTCTGTGTTTTAGAGCCAATTATCATGTATTCTGTCTTTTCGTCGTTCAACTTGAGAAAATTTAACTTCATCCATTGTTTTATTTCGTCGACACAGAGCTCAACATTACACTTACTAACTTGGAAGCTATCAGGGTCTGCGGGTCTGAAACTCACATAGAGCTGGTTGTCATCTGCGTAGAGGTGGAATGAAAGACCGTATTTCTTGACGATCGAACCAAGTGGAGACGTGTAAAGGCTAAACAACACCGGTCCAAGCACAGAACCCTGTGGAACACCAAATTCTAGATCCTTAGTCGAAGAACTGGTATCTCTTACATTGACGGTCTGATTTCGGCCGGTTAGGTATGATCGTAAGAGTTTCAGCGCGTTACCGGAAATGCCAAAAGTTGTTTTAACTCTTTCTAGAAGTATAACGTGATCCACGGTGTCAAACGCAGCTGACAGATCGAGTAATATTAGTAGCACAGACTGATGGTCATCAATTGAAAGACAGATATCATTGTGTACTCTCAGAAGAGCCGTCTCGGTACTGTGGTGTTTGCGATACGCACTTTGGAAGGTCTCTAATAAATTGTTGTCACTAATGTGATCAACAATTTGATGGCAGATAACTTTCTCAAGTAACTTAGATACAAAACTTAAATTAGAGATTGGGCGGTAGTTTTTCAAAATGTTCTTATCAAGTGTTGGTTTCTTAATCAATGGCGTGACCAAAGCAGACTTAAAAATGTCCGGCACTACACCCTCTATTAATGCAGAATTAACAAGGTCTGTAACAACTGGTAATAGTTCAGGAAGACAATCCTTTAGGAACTGGGTGGGAATAGGGTCCAGTTTACAGCTTTTGGAAGCACATTTGAGGACAAGTTTGGAAACGTCGGATTCAGTTTGGAGGACAAAGTCACTCAAAGAAGGGGGTGAAACAAGAATAGGTATACATATACTATCGGGAGTACTGCCGTGTTGACTTGGTTGTAGATTGTCACGTATGGTCTGAATCTTATAAGTAAAGTAGTCTGAAAATGTGTTTGCCAATTCAGATGAAGATTCACAATCAGGCAGGATACTTTGTCCGTAGTTATGGCTGAGCAAGGCATTAGACACGCGAAACAGCTCTTTAGCCTTATTGGAACTTGCATCAATCTTGTTCGTGTAGTAGGATTTCTTGGCAGATTTTACGAGAGCTTGAAAATTCAACTTCTGTTCTCTGTAGATATCCTTGTGAACGTGTAAGTTAGATTTGCGCCAGACCCTTTCAGCCTTGTTACGATCCCTCTTCCCCTGTAGAACTTCGTCATTAAACCATTCTGTATTTGGCCTGAGAATAAATGTTTTAGTCCGCTCAGGGAGCACCTTATCATAAGCACAATAGAGTGAAGAATAGTAGGCTAAAGCTTTACTGTTAACATCTGGAAGAGAACAAATGCTAGAGAAATCAGTGCTGTCAAGTTCTTTAATAAACTGATCTTTATTGAAATCTGACTGTTTTCGGAACGTTACAGTTTTTGTCACAGGATCTGGCTTTTTAATGTTTAAGTCCACAAAAACTGGAAAATGATCGGAGATGACGTCGTCAATGACGGTGAGATTACGGAATGAGATTTCGGAGTCACGGGTTAACACAAGATCGATGATGTGCCCTTTCGCATGTGTTGCTGTTTTGACATGTTGAGTTAGAGAGTTGATGTTCAGAATATCTATAAAGCGTGTAGTGTTGGAATCATGTTGCTTATCAAAGTGAATATTGAAGTCACCCACGATAAGGATTTTACAGTTAGATTTAGAGAGTTCATTAAGCAGAATTTGAAAATCATCAAGAAATGTTTGGATAGGTAGGTGTGGTGGTCTGTATATAACAACAGATCTTATAGTTTCACCAGATATTGTCAAGACTGTATTAATGTGCTCAAACGACCTAAAACGTTTGGTTTTCTGTAAACATGCCTTGATGGAGGTTCTATGAAGAATTGCAACACCACCCCCTCGTGAACCTCTAGGTACGTGTTGAATGGAATAACCAGAGGGAACCAGGGCTGCTAGAGTAACGTCATCATTATCATGGAGCCATGTTTCAGTCAGTGCTAGGATATCAATGTCTCTATCACAGATATACTGGTTTAATTGTTCAGCTTTATTACAGACAGATCTACTGTTCAGTAGGCATAGGTTTGTTTTACTTACAGAGAGCGCCTTGCTTGAAGTGTCTTTGGAAATCTGAATACAAACCAGATTCTTGGGGTTACTGGATCTTGTCTTGTTGCAGTTAGTATTTTCATGAATATCACGTGCAGTTAATCGAGTAGAAATATAGTGGGTTTCTTTACGCCTTGTTGGTTTGTTTCTCAGCAGATGTTTTGATGAATTTTTAATTTCATTATAGATTGTTTTAGATGTAGAGAGTGACACAGTGTCTTCAAGCAATAAGAGTTGAGAACGGTCATAACTCAGTGTTAGACCTGATGATTTGAGTTCACAATTGACTGACATGTTGAGAAGACTGAACAAAACAATAACACCAAGCTTTACCATGCTCCACTGATCACTATATGGTTCAGTTTAATGGATGGTTAAACACAGATATTCAGCTGAAAAATTTCTGTTCTATCCAAATATTCTACAAGTAAACATCCAAACAGCCACAAATTTTATCAAAAATGATGCACTGGTAAATGAGTCACGTTTTAGACATAAAATATCCAACTAAAAATATATAGTCTTGCAGAAAAAGTAAAAACTATCACAGAGCTATGAGGAGCAGCCTACACGCTCGACTCACATATGACATGAAGATGACCCCTATGCAGTCGATTCCGAATCGTCTGGCCACTCACTCTCACACCAGTGTCTGTTTGAAGACGAGCGCTGATCTGATTTGCTGTGATGACACGATTTCTCAAGGCCAAGGTACGGTTAAATCGATCCTGGCTTGAGTTGTCGCCCTTGGTCGACCTGAGCGTGGTCTGTCCTGTACAGATTGTGTATCACGGTATCTGGACAATAGCCTGCTTATGACAGACTGAGAAACATTCATCGTCCGCGCCACAACCGCCTGTGTTGTGCCGATCTGTAGCATGCCAAGGGCATGTAACCTTTCATTTTGGGTAAGCCGACGCATATCAAAATTTATTTTGTGGTCACTAAAACAATTAAACTGATGTTTCCACCCTGGAATTCAATGCCACAATGACTGTAACATTCAAAGTCAGAGTCGTGCAAATCTTGGGGGGGTTGGACCCCCATGATGATCCCAAGCATCACCTGCATTCCATGCGGTAGCTATTGGTGCGTTTGGGCGTCACATGTAACTGGAAATGTTTCTTCTGTTAGGTTCTATAGTGACTTTTTTCGTAGTTATTTGCATATTTTAGTATTGTGCCCCCAAAATCAAATATCCCCTACTTTTTTGGAATAGTATATAAAGAATTGTACTCCTGAACATAGAATAAACTAACCGCATTTTAATCTCAAATTAACCTAAATGCTGTGTTAACACGAGGTTAAACCCCGTTTTATTCTTGTTGAGCGCGTAAGAGAAGCATTGAGAGTTGGGATTCGAAATAAGAGTAGACCTTAGTGCCGCTGTCCGGTCAAAATTTCCCATAGCACACTGTATGGCGCAAGCCTGTCTCCAGAAATGTTAGACGTTAAAATCCATTTTATGTCACTTTAGTGAAACTGATGACGCCTCATTACAACTTTACAACAATATTCTTTGAGGACATTAGAGTTCAAGACTAAATTTAAATTCTAATTTTCTTTATTATAAATACAAATAAATCAACAAACTTTACAACAAAATGTATAAACATAAATTATTATATCAAATATAAATATACTCTTTGTTACAATTCGTTTTCCAAACAGTTTGATACGTTTCATGGTATCTTTTTACGATCACAATTTTGTAATTTGTAATATTGAAATACAATATTTGTAATTATATAAATTGTGTGGATATTACCCTGTGTTTGCGATCTTATTGTTTATAAATGATATTAATACAATTCAACATATTATTTAATACTATCACAGTAATTAACATTTTAATACAATGTCAATCTCTAGGGTTTTTCATTGATATCACAGACAAATATTCAAGGGACGTCAACGAATACTGATATAAATGAAATCTAACAACTGTTTGAGTCACAAATCTTTGCACACGCGTCTAATAAAAAGAGTTTTTAATTTGTAAATCAAACAAAACATCTTGAATTAAATATGAATGAATCTATTATACGGTTCTTCTTATTCTAAAGCTAACAAATTTAACTGAATAAAGAATTTCTTATATACTCCACATTCACAACTTATAAATACTAACATACAAACATACATTCCACATTAAAACTTTGGGCATTTGATGCAATAAATAGATAAATATAGATCAAATAAATAAAAAAATATTATTAATAAATAAAAAAGGTATTATTAAATAAATAAATATTATTACATATGAATAAATAAATAACATTAAATATGAATAAAGAAATATTATTAAAAAAAATGTAATATATTATCAAATAATAATAAATATGATTAAATAAATAAATATTATTTTCTGGTTAAGCGTCTAGTTAAAATAAACCAGTCGATGATATACAATGATATTAATGTACAGATCAATATAAATATAAAGGCGGAAATGGCAGTGGTCTTAAATATTCTTATTAAATCAGTATATGTCCATGTTGATAAATTGTAATATCAAAGCTTAAATTAAATTAAATAGTACTTCAAATATATACAAACTACATTATATACAAGTTATTCAATATTTCATCTACATGAAATCATATTAATACATAATTTTACATAATTTGTACAAATAAAGCATGAATTAAATACATAGATAATATGGTCTGAAAATAGACCTACTAATTAAGCCGAATTTCGACAAATAACTGGGCAATAACTAATTGCGGTTACCAAGTATCAATGTTCAGAATCCGATTAACTTCTTGGTCTGGCGCATGTACATCCTACACTAATTCCTTCGAGTAATTCCGTTTCATAAGTATAAAATCCATTTTTGCACCCCGTTTTCTTAAGAACTCGAATATTTGTGCGGACTTTTTCACATTCCTCTCTGTTGTTGCTGCCAATGCATGACCTGCATTTACACTTAGCTTGTGGAATATGAGCAGGGAAGTAGTTGCTTCCTAATTCTTCAGACTCGTAGTACCAGGGACAGGTGGATCGAACCCACAACGGATCGTTTAGTCCGAAACTGTCCCCAGTTCGAGGGCAATTTGTGTTACCGTGAGTGTTTTGGCTGATGTAGACTTCGTTTTCGCTCAGCTCGTTGGTGATCAGGCTGGCGGGTTGAACGGCATCTTTGGCGATAAGGAATCGAGTGACGTTGATGTGCTGATTCAGTTCGACAAATAACTCTTCGAGGCTCGGGGGAATTTGACATCCCGTGGTATCTCTCTTTTCTCTTTCGATCGTCTTCTCAATGACGTTTAGTAAAATTGGTGATGAGCAGACGAAATTCACCATCATTATACAAGCGAGAACTTTAAGTAAAGACATTTTGATGCTGCTTCTGGACTTCTAAATAATGGTTACCAATGTACTCACAGTCGAAATATATCTCGAGTCTTGTTACTGTTGTATAAGAGAAAAGATGTTGATGAATATCGTTGGGTTTAAAGATGAACCAATGTTGAACGAAGGTTGTTGCTTAATTAATACCGGCTGTAAAATCCTATGGTGTTCTATATAACTAACTTCCCGTTAGACCGTTTGCTTATAGCTATTGTCTTACTACTGTTCAATTATCTACTGTTGACGAAGACAAGAAAAGGCACTTATATATGACAGCCAAGCGGATAAATCTATTTTTATCTTTAGAGGTATTGTAAGTGTAAGCAACCCGAAACATCCCTGATTGATCAAAATCTAACTTGGGGGCGTGAATTATTTTCGATTCGCCCTATACAAGGACAGGGTGCGGGAAATTTACATATGACCCTTTTAAAAAAGTGTCACGGATTCTGGTAATTTTCAATCTCTGTATTGACGTTATGATTCTTCCGTCCTTCTTCATAATACTCAAGCCGATATCACGTTACGTTTATCGACGATACCAGTCGTCTTCCCGGTAATAACGCCCCGGCGTTTATCTCTGACTTCAGATAGTTATCAATATTTGTTTGCATTATTTGTTAGTATATCGTATTAAAATACAGATGTTGGCGTACCATTATTTGAAATAATGGCACGGGCAACCTGCCAATCGTACATTATTTATACCAGTGAAATATTGGACTAGTGTGACGTATTTGACTGTAAAAGCACGTGAGGAGTGTCTGTATTTTAAGTTGTTAAAATATATTACTTAATGTCTCGCTCTCGACCATTAAACCACACTAATTATTATATATATTCCAGCTGAAAAAGCTGAACGACTTTTAGGGATATTCATGCCTTTGCCGTTTTTTTAGGACTTCGAATTTTGTCTAATGGTTTGGATTGTTCGTCCTTGGTTTGATGTTATTTGGATTAACATGTTTTCAAGTTTTATTGGATAGACAATTTCAGTTCAATATGGTCATGTTTGTGGCTATTTTTGGGATCTGTTTTGTCGGTGTCTTACGGCGAAACGCAATGTTTACACTGGACCTCGATTGTTGTACCATCCGAAGGACTAGACAGTTGCCCTGGTCAAGTCCTCCGTCATGCAATACGGGGACACCACGCCAGAAAGTCCCGATGAACTTTATCGGCCACCGGAATCGAGGAACCCGCGATCCCCAGGCAAGCGAGCCAGCGCACTTAGCCACCGCAGCTCAAACGGGTGAACAATAGAGTTAACAATGCTGTGACTTTAACTTGAAGTCAAGTATAATCGCCTACTTATTTCGGAAATTAGACTTCTCACTCACGGTGTATAATAATTATTTTCTTGCTGCACTATAGAGTTGGACATACAGCCACGCTAATGTATACACGATATCACGGTTCTTCGTCCCACCCGAACGACTAGACACTGTCCTTTCCGGAGGAACTTTCTCTTACAACAAAGGGAACTATCCCGAGACTTACTTGTTAGTTCCCTAGAGTCTTACTCACTGATGCACCACGGCTCCCAAAAATGTTTCATAATTATATTTAATGTTTCTTTTCACATAATTCTCAGTAGTAGACCCTATACATGGGTATCGGATTGGTGGACTGGGCAAATAATGACAATGGCTTCACCAAACCGCTGTCCTAAAATATCTCACAGTGTCGGCGAAACGTTCAGCACGAATCATCCCGCTTCTTCCTATATTTAAACATCATAAACACTTTTGATGTCTTTCTGGTTTGTGCAAATTGGCATACAGGTTAGCGTCCTGGAGTCATACACTCAAAATGTCTTAAAGTTTTCGGCGAAACGACCAACACAATTTATTCCGTTCCTTCAAATGTTTAAAGATTATAAGCACTTTTGGTGTCTTTCTGGTTTGGTGCAAATTTGTTTTGATTTTTTTTTTGTTTTCGATTTGGTGTGATTTAACAAGGTGGTGGTTTTCAAAGCCTTACCCCATCTCCTAGAGGTAACGGCTGTGGGTTGATAACTTATGAGTTGCCTAGTTGTTCGGATGGCACAAAAAGCCAAGTCCACCCTTATGTAGATATTAACATACACGTAAAAGAATACTTGCATTTGAAATTCTATAAAGAATTGTACACTTGAACATATAATAAATTAACCGAATTTTGATCTCAAATGGACCGAAATGCTGTGTTGACGAGACGTTAAACCGCATTCCTTTCTTGGTGAGAAGAGACCCTTCCGACTGATATTGTTTGAAATAATAGAAGACCATAGTACCGCTGTCCAGGCGAAATTTCCCCCGTTGCACACTGCATGGCACAAGTCCGTCTTCACTAGTACAAGGGTGCAGAAACTTAGGACGTTAAACCCCATTTTCTTTCATTTGAGTGAGAGCGTTGATGACCCGTTTAAGCTTTACCACAAAATTCTATAAAGACAATTAAAGCTCAAGACAAAATTCAAATTATATTTTTCTTTATTATGAATATAAATAAATGAGCAAGCTTTACAACACAAATGTAAAAATATAAATTATTATATCAAATATAAATATGCTCTTTCTAAAAATTCGTAAATGGCGGACCCACAAAGCAAATAGTTGGTTGATCTCAATTTTGTAATTTGTAATATTAAAATCAACAAACTTTACAACAAAATGTATAAACATAAATTATTATATCAAATATAAATATACTCTTTGTTACAATTCGTTTTCCAAACAGTTTGATACGTTTCATGATATCTTTTTACGATCACAATTTTGTAATTTGTAATATTGAAATACAATATTTGTAATTATATAAATTGTGTGGAAATTACCCCGTATTTACGATCTTATTGTTTATAAATGATATGAATACAATTCAACATGTTATTAAGTAATGGATTGGAATTTCTTTGATATCACAGACAAATATTCAAGGGACGTTAACGATACTAATATAACGCTACATGTCTAAAATCTAAACAAGTTTCAGGGTCACGAAAACTTTGCACACGAGTCGAATCAGAAGAGTTTCAAAATTAAACAATGCAGACTGAAATAAATATGAATACATGTACATGGATTTCGTATAGGCAAGAATATAATAGGCAAATGTAAATATGAAATATGAATAAATGTATTGTAATTGAACATCATAATTTCTAATCCTTATAAGACACATAGAAATAGATTTCACTTGATAACGATACCTATATGTGTATTGAGAAGTAGTACATCCATATAAGTGTTTCAATTTTATTATTATAATTTCTCTCAATGAGTATTTGTAAATTTACATAAAATGGATTTCTTAGCCACAAGTTAATCGACATGTGTAACATATATATAATGTAGCATATAATGTAACGTAAAAGAAAATAGATAGGTGGCGTTATACTAAAGCTATTCAACACCGATTGAGGACTAATCTGTTCTAACAAACTAAAAGGAATAAAAAATTTCTTATATACCTTACATTCACAACTTACATAAACACATACATTCCACATTAAAACTTTAAGCATTTGATGCAATAACAAAATAAATAAATATTTCAAATAAATTAATATTATTAAATAAGTAATGAAAATTTTGTCTTCAAAGTTTGTATTAGATGGCTGATAGATATTATATGATACTTTATGATAACCCCGCACATTTGGTTTATGATGTAAATGTATAAATTACCAAACCTATTGTTCATTAGATGAATGAAAAAACTGATAAGAAATTCGTTTGTTTCGTTCGTAATGGTAGTGTATGTCATGGTTACAACGAGGGTTACAGTCATTGTTAAAAGAATGATAAATTAAGAATTATTGAGAAGTTTTAGATCCTAACTGCATCATGGTCACATTTGGTTAACATAGCTAGTATATTAAATAGTTACGTATAAATACAAAGATGGAACTGGCAGTGGGAAAAAACTTCATAAACCAGAACATATTGATGTGGATGAGTTGTTATATATTACCGATCAATATATTATCATAAAAAGTCATATATCTAATGATTACCATTAAAACTTGAATTACAATTAAAATTTCAATTATATTAAACAGGAATTCAAATATCTACGGATTATATAATAAACAAGCTCTTCAATGAAATCATATTTATACATAATTTGTACAAATACATAGACAATATGGTCTGAAAATAGACCTACTAATTAAGCCGAGTTTCGACAAATAACTGGGCAATAACTAATTGCGGTTACCAAATATTAATGTACAGAATCCGGGTACTTTCATGGTCTGGCGCATGTACATCCTACACTAATTCCGTCGCGTAATTCCGTTTCATAAGTAAAAAATCCATTTGTGCATCCCGTTTTCTTAAGAACTCGAATATTTGTGCGGACTTTTTCACATCCCTCTCTGTTGTTGCTGCCAATGCATGACCTGCATTTACACTTAGCTTGTGGAATATGAGCAGGGTAGTAGTTGCTTCCTAATTCCTCAGACTCGTAGTACCAGGGACAGGTGGATCGAACCCACAACGGAGCGCCTGTGGCGAAACTGTCTCCAGTTCGCGGACAAGCTTTGTTACCGTGTGAGTTTTGGCTGATGTAGACTTCGTTATTGTTGAGCTCGTTGGTGATCATGCTGGCGGGTTGAACGGCATCTTTGGCGATAAGAAATCGAGTGACGTTGATGTGCTGATTCAGTTCGGCAAATAACTCGCCGAGACTCTCGGGAATTTGACACTCCGTGTTGTCTCTCTTTTCTTTTTCGATCGTCTTCTCAATGTCGTTAAGTAAAATTGGTGATGAGCAGACCAAATTCACAATCATTATACCAGTGAAAACTTCAAGTAAGAGCATTTTGTTGCTGCTTCTGGACTTCTAAATAATGGCTACCAATGTACTCACAGTCGAAATATATCTCGAGTTCTTTCACTGTAGGATTAGAGAAAAGATGTTGTTGAATATCTTCGGTAGTTGCTGAATTGATATCTGCTATAAAATCCCCTGGTGTTCGATAATAATATAATATTATAAATGGTTACCAGGTTACTCACAGTCGAAATATATCTTGTACTCACAGTCGAAATATATCTCGTGTCTTTCTGCTGATGGAGAAAAGATGTTGTTGAATGTTTACGGTTTTAACGATGGTCCAGTGTTTAACGATAGGTGTTGCTTCAATAATATCTGCTGACAAAAATCCTGTGTTGTTCTATACAGTTAACTGTTTTATTATTGCTGTTGTCTTGTTAATGTTCAAGAATATTAGATTGAATGATTGAATTAAACAAGAAAAGAAATTTATACTTATAATTGGGTATTTATCTTTATAACTCACGTGGAAGTATTTATATATGATTACAAATATCCTAATTCCTGTTTACAATAATTTTATTTTTATCCGCGAATTCCAACTGTCGATCACGGGACATTTTATGTGTACTCCCAATTTGTCACTGACCTAAGGTTTTCCTACCATCCAAAAGACTAGACGCCTTAACAGTAAATATTTGAGGTATTCGGGTTTCGAATCCTGGCGCTGATCGATAAGAATCGTAAGATCTCTCAAACCCGGTTCGCTCTTGTCTAGGATTGATCTAATGCCTGAGGGTTTGGGGTTGGTCTCTACTGTCTGCAAGGTGAGGGTTGGTCTGCTGCCTGCAGCGGTTGAGGGTTGGGATGGAGGTTTTGCCTATCAATCTGTTGGCACGAACAAAACGAGATCAACTCATCTTTCTTCTTTGGGTTTCACGTAAAAATAACCAGTGGAAATGCATGAGTCCGGGGAAACTCCTAATCCAGAGCAGATAAAAATGTCGAGAAATCTGGTTCGATTCCTGAAGACAAAAGGATGTGTTGCTGGGCTTTACACTTATGAAAACAGGTTGTGTTGCTGGATTTTACACTTATGAAAACTACCAACAGTTGATGCGAGATGTACATTCGCTAGATGAGACGACGCCCATAAAGAGACGAAGACATTGCGTTCTTCGTCTTCCCCAAGCCAACATCACCTCAACAAAAACCCAGTTATCGATAACACCAGCCAATTATTTAAGGTATTTGTATCATTTATTGATTGATACTTCGTAGTACTAGAACTTAATCCAGTCTACTGTATTTTAATTTTAGACCCATACAAAAACAAGGTATTTGTTATGAGTCTTACAAGATACTGAAACTTAAAAAAAAATTTTTTAATTCTATTCGCTCGTCCACGTTGTGTGTTTTTATATAAAACATAAATATATACATTTCATAGAACACTGTTGATGTAAATTATTCTGTAAATATAACATAAATAGATACATTTCCTAGAAATGTTAAACGGCGACGGACGCGATGATTTACACAGCATGAGTAAAACGGCGACGCACGTGATGACTATAATACCCATAACGTTTGCATATTATTTCAAATCCCTTATTATTTCAAACCTGTTCAAATGTGCACCTAAAAGGATAACTAGTCCTTTAAAGCTCTTCAAATAGGCACTAAAAATGGCTCGAACTTTTTAAGCTCCTTCAATCGTACACCTAACATGGTAACTAAATGCATTAAACCTAAAAAAACAGGCACTTAATTTAGTGTGTTACTTGATGATAACTTGTAAGTTTGCAATAAGGTGAATTTTTCCAGAACAAATAAAATAAAACCAAGTACGAACAATCCAAACCATTAGACAGAATTCGAAGTCCTAAAAAAACGTTATAGGCAAAATAGTGTAATCAGCAAATGGACTGCTCCCCGTGTACAAAATACACGACAAACAGTGGTAACAGGTGTCCGGAAGAGTAAGCTTACCCTGCCGGCGCGCCACACCCACCATAACTGCATACGATTCTGCGTATTCTTTTTTTCTAAAAAACATAAAACTCGCAACTGCTAGAACGAAATATTAGTTCTACTGGGAATTTTAACACTGGGCCTCGGACAAACACATTTTATGAGGCGATTTTGTCTAACGCCTGTCATTGGGTCAATGGCGTGGTTTTGATGTCTGACTTACAGATGTTCGGTCGGCGTGTCGTCTCTGTTACGTCGTTAGTCTTCTCCTTGTCCTTTGGTTTCCATCCACTGCTAAGGCTAAATTAAATGTCCATTTAGTCAATGAATAGCGAATTCCAACTGCCAAGGGATCTTTTACGTGCACGCCAATGTGTACACGGGACCTCGGTTTTTCGTCCCATCCGAACGACTAGACAGCTGTCCTTGTCAGGCCCTCCTTCTGCATCACTGACAAGGGGAGAAACCACGCCGGAAAATCGAGATGAACTTTCTCGGCCAATGCAGGGATCGAAAACCCGACCTCCAGGCTAGCGAGCCAGCGCCTTACCCACTTAGCCACCGTGATTCCCCCATTTAGTCAAATGTTCGGGTCGTCTAGTATTATGTTTGTCTTGCTGTGTACATATTATCTGCAAACTCGTAAAGAAATGAAATAAGGTTTAATGTCCTACTGTCCTAAAGAGATGAAATGAAAAAAAATGAGGTTAAATGTCATACAGTTCTGCTCCGAACTGGGGCTAATGAAGCCGGGCATACGCCATACAATGTGCTATGAGAGAAATTTTGTCCGAACAGCGGCACCACGTCGGAAAATGCAGATGAACCTTCTCGACCAATGCAGGGATCGAACACAGGACATTCAGGTTAGCGATCGAACGTCTAAGTCAGTCAACGTGGTTCCCCACTTGCAAGTGGTACATGATTGAGCGCCTGACAACGAACAGTGTCTAATCAAGGTCCCCGTGAACAAATTCACGTTTACGTAAAATAAATCTTAAAAGTTGAAATTCTAAATAAGAGTATAGGCCGTAGTGCTGCTACCGGGCAAAGTTTCCATCATCATAGAACATGTACGCCCGTCTTTATGAGCCCAGGGGCGCCGAGAAGTAGGACGTAAAACTCCATTTCATTTCATTTATTTAATCCACTTCGCCCAAGCGAATTGTTCAGATTTGTTAGTCCCATGATTGTTCTGAGTGGATGAAACTTGACTCATTGACTGGCCCTGTGATCTAAAGCATACCAATTGATAAAACCCCTTTTTAAAAATGTTTGCAATAGCTGACTGTGGAAACAACCAATGTCAAAACGTCAATTTCCGGAAGAAAATTATCCGCAAATTACGGTATTTCCCGTACCTTGGATTGGAAAGGAACTAATTCACGCCCCCATGTTAGCTATTGTTCAATCAAGGATGTTTCAGGTTGTGTACTTCCCCTCAAGATTATAATAACAGATTTGATCCGTGTGTCGGGCATATAAATAAGTGTATATCACGAAGAAGTCAATCATTCAACAGTAGATACATGAGCTGTAGTAAGACAATAGCTATAAGCAAACGATCTAGCGGGAAGTTAGTTATATAGAACACCATAGGATTTTAGAGCCGGTATTAATTAAGCAACAACCTTCGTTCAACATTGGTTCATCTTTAAACCCAACGATATTCATCAACATCTTTTCTCTAATACAACAGTAACAAGACTCGAGATATATTTCGACTGTGAGTACATTGGTAACCATTATTTAGAAGTCCAGAAGCAGCATCAAAATGTCGTTACTTAAAGATCTCGCTTGTATAATGATGGTGAATTTCGTCTGCTCATCACCAATTTTACTAAACGTCATTGAGAAGACGATCGAAAGAGAAAAGAGAGATACCACGGGATGTCAAATTCCCCCGAGCCTCGAAGAGTTATTTGTCGAACTGAATCCGCACATCAACGTCACTCGATTCCTTATCGCCAAAGATGCCGTTCAACCCGCCAGCCTGATCACCAACGAGCTGAGCGAAAACGAAGTCTACATCAGCCAAAACACTCACGGTAACAAAAATTGCCCTCGAACTGGGGACAGTTTCGGACTAAACGATCCACTGTGGGTTCGATCCACCTGTCCCTGGTACTACGAGTCTGAAGAATTAGGAAGCAACTACTACCCTGCTCACATTCCACAAGCTAAGTGTAAATGCAGGTCATGTATTGGCAGCAACAACAGAGATGAATGTGAAAAAGTCCGCACAAACATTCGAGTTCTGAAGAAAACAGGGTGCAAAAATGGATTTTTTACTTATGAAACGGAATTACACGAAGGAATTAGTGTAGGATGTACATGCGCCAGACCAAGAAGTTAATCGGATTCTGAACATTGATACTTGGTAACCGCAATTAGTTATTGCCCGTTTATTTGTCGAAATTCGGCATGATTAGTAGGTCTATTTTCAGACCATATTATCTATGTATATAACTGATGCTTTATTTGTACAAATTATGTATTAAAATGATTTCATGTAGATGAAATATTCAATAACTTGTATTTTAGGTAGTTTGTGTATTTAATTTAATTTAAACTTTAATATTACAATTTATCAACATCAACATGGACATACTGATTTAATAAGGTTTTTTTTTTTAACTTAATGCCATTTACCCCTGCCTTAGTATTTATATTTAACTGTACATTAATATCATTGTATATTTTTGACTGGTTATTTTAGCCAGACGCGTAACCAAAAAATAATATTTATTTTAATAGCAATATTTATTATTATTTAATAATTTTTTGTTATTTATTTATTTAATAATTTTTATTTATTTATTTAATAATATTCTTTATCTATTTATGTAATAATATTTTTTATTTATTTATTTAATAATTTTTATTTATTTGATATTTATTTATTTATTCAATACTATTCATTTATTTATTTAATGATATTTATTTTTTTTATTTGATATTTATTTATTCATTTATTGCATCAAATGCACAAAGTTTTCATGTGGAATGTATGTTTGTATGTTAGTATTTATAAGTTGTGAATGGGAGGTATATAAGGAATTCTTTATTCATTTTAGTTTGCAAAAGCAAATTTAGATCCAGTTTATGTTTATTAGCTTTAGAATAGAAGGGACTGTAAAGGTACTAAATATAATGTTGCAAAGAAATCAATATATTATAAAATAACAATTACTGATTGAGGGATGTGTATGCAAAATTTTGTGACTCTAACAGTTGTTAGATTTCATTTATATCAATATTCGTTTTAGTCCTTTCTATGTTTGTGATATTATAGAAAATACCTTATAGATTGACATTCTATTAAAATGTTAATTTTTGTGATAGTATTAAATAATAGAATTTTATTAATATCATTTATAAACAATAAGATCGTAAATACGGGGTAATATCCACACAATTTATATAATTACAAATATTGTATTTTAATATTACAAATTACACAATTGTGATCGCAAAAAGATATCTTGAAACGTATCAAACTGTTTGGAAAATGAAAAACACTAACCGGAATTTTAACAAAGAGCATATTTATATTTGATATAATAATTTATATTTTTTACATTTTGTTTAAAAGTTTGTTGATATATTTATTTTTATAATAAAATGCAATTCGAATTTAAATTTTGTCTTGAGCTTTAATGTCTTCAAAGAATATTGTTGTAAAGTTTCCCTCAAGTGACATAAATTGGGTTTTAACGTCTTACATTTCTGGAGACGGGCTTGCGCCATACAGTGAGCTATGGAAAAAAAATTGCCTGGACAGCAGCGTTACGGTCTACTCTTATTTCGAACAGTATCTGTCAATGCTTCTCCTACGCGCTCTACCTCTCACCAAAAATGAAATGGGGTTTAACGTCGTGTCAAAACAGCATTGAGGTCCATTTGCGATTAAAGTGTGGTTAGTTTATTCTATGATCAAGAATACAGTTCTTTATAGAATTTCCAATGCAAGTGTTCGTTTACCTGCACGTTGATGTGTATAAGGGCGGAACTTGGGTTTTTGTGCCATTCGAACAACTAGGCAACTCATTATTGTTCGGCCCCGCAGCTCTAGGAAATTGGGTCCATGCTTTCAAAATCCCCAGCTTGTGAAATCATATCAAATCGGAAAAAAACCAATCAAAACAATTTGTACCAACCCGGTAAGACACCAAGAGTGGTTATGATCTTCAAATATTGGAAGGAACAGAAAGAATTGTGTTGAACGTTTAGCCGACACTTTCAGGCATTTTGAGAGTCGCGTTGGATCCATACTCCGCGCAGCGTTTCGTTTGATTATAGGTAATCTCACTACACACTGCTATTATGAGTGGATATTGTTGTGTTAAATTTTGATTGGTCAGTAGTCCGACTACCAACCAATCACTACCTACCATACAAACGCTTTACATTTAAAACGAGTGCCAGTATTGGAACAAATATGTTTACATAACGTTACGTCATGGCTCACGCTTTTATTATGCCTAATTAACCCGTGCATAGGAGAATACTGCAGTAAAACTAATTGTGTGACAAACGAGGCTATCAAGTCGAATGAAATGTAAACAATACTGTTTGGAAACGAACATACTTTCACCTTTTTTAATACCTTAAATCACTGTCCAAAGTTTTAGGGAAGACTCAGATTAAACGAAGGACTGTCATGTTGCTGTACTTAAGTGATAGCTTTCATTGAACGGGGAGAATAGACACACTCCCGCAAAAGTTCAAGAATCAGAAGTTAATCCAGCAACCAGTTTTGATAGAGAAAGTTTTTCGGTATTTTTTTGGGGTGATTTGCCTTGTCAGGACAGACGGCCTGATAAAGACAATGTATAAACATTCAGATGGGACGAAAATCCATTCTCCAGTGGTTAATCTCTATTTGAACAATGGGATTGGACGGAGGAAATAAAATAAATAAAATAAAATGGGGTTAAAATTCCTGCTTCTTAACACCGACTGGGTTAATGAAAACGGGTGTACGTATGCACTGAGGGATGATGGAAATTTTGCCCGGGCAGCGGCACTACGACCTACTCTTACTTAGAATTCAAATGGTCAAGATGCATTTTACGGAAACGCCATTGGGTTCAGGGGGACCGCGGTTGAGGATCAACTGTCAAGATTGTTTTTGCTAAAACGCCATTTTGTTCACGAGACCTTAGTTTTTAGTCCAATCCGAAAGATTAGACAGGTTCTCAATCATAAACCACTGACAAATGGGGATGCGGCGTCAGCTCAGTGAGTTAGTTGCAACATAATGGAGCATTAATAGTTAGCTCATTTGTCCTTACCCCTTAAATGATCACGATCTTGTGGTATACCCGTAGGCACTCAAGTCCGAACACATTTAAGGGCCAAATAGAATGTGGTCGTTTTTTTTCTATATGTTAGATTCTCACTGTCGTTAGATGCTTTACGGTAGGATTGTCGCTACTGACTAGGGGTATCATCAAACCACAACCCCAAAATGTCGCACAGGGTGGGCGAAACGTTTAACACAATTTATTTCGTTCCTTCCAATGTATAAAGATCATACGCATAATAGGTGCCTTTCTTGGGTAGTACAAATGGTTTAATTTGGGTTTTTATGCAAGCCTGGAACGAATTTCGTAGAGATAACGCCTGCGGGGTTGAAAAATAAAAAGTTGCCTAGTTCTTCCGGTGGCACAAAAAAGTCCACCCTTATACGTATCAACGTATATACACGCAAAGGAACGCTTGCATTGGAAATTCTATAAAGAATTGTACTCCTGAACATAGAATAAACTAACCGCATTTTAATCTCAAATTAACCTAAATGCTGTGTTAACACGAGGTTAAACCCCGTTTTATTCTTGTTGAGCGCGTAAGAGAAGCATTGAGAGTTGGGATTCGAAATAAGAGTAGACCTTAGTGCCGCTGTCCGGTCACAATTTCCCATAGCACACTGTATGGCGCAAGCCCGTCTCCAGAAATGTTAGACGTTAAAATCCATTTTATGTCACTTTAGTCAAACTGATGACGCCTCATTAAACTTTACAACAATATTCTTTGAAGACATTAGAGTTCAAGACTAAATTTAAATTCTAATTTTCTTTATTATAAATATAAATAAATCAACAAACTTTACAATAAAATGTATAAACATAAATTATTATATCAAATATAAATATACTCTTTGTTACAATTCGTTTTCCAAACAGTTTGATACGTTTCATGATATCTTTTTACGATCACAATTTTGTAATTTGTAATATTGAAATACAATATTTGTAATTATATAAATTGTGTGGATATTACCCTGTATTTACGATCTTATTGTTTATAAATGATATTAATACAATTCAACATATTATTTAATACTATCACAGAAATTAACATTTTAATACAATGTCAATCTCTAAGGTTTTTCATTGCTATCACAGACAAATATTCAAGGGACTAAAACGGGGAGAGAGAGAGAAATGGGGTTTAACGTCCACTCGACACAACTAGGTCATTTCGGGACTAACGGGACTAAAACGAATACTGATATAAATGAAATCTAACAACTGTTTGAGTCACAAATCTTTGCACACGCGTCTAATAAAAAGAGTTTTTAATTTGTAAATCAAACAAAACATCTTGAATTAAATATGAATGAATCTATTATACGGTTCTTCTTATTCTAAAGCTAACAAATTTAACTGAATAAAGAATTTCTTATATACTCCACATTCACAACTTATAAATACTAACATACAAACATACATTCCACATTAAAACCTTGGGCATTTGATGCAATAAATAGATAAATATAGATCAAATAAATAAAAAAATATTATTAATAAATAAAAAAGGTATTATTAAATAAATAAATATTATTACATATGAATAAATAAATAACATTAAATATGAATAAAGAAATATTATTAAAAAAATGTAATATATTATCAAATAATAATAAATATGATTAAATAAATAAATATTATTTTCTGGTTAAGCGTCTAGTTAAAATAAACCAGTCGATGATATACAATGATATTAATGTACAGATCAATATAAATATAAAGGCGGAAATGGCAGTGGTCTTAAATATTCTTATTAAATCAGTATATGTCCATGTTGATAAATTGTAATATCAAAGCTTAAATTAAATTAAATAGGACTTCAAATATATACAAACTACATTATATACAAGTTATTCAATATTTCATCTACATGAAATCATATTAATACATAATTTTACATAATTTGTACAAATAAAGCATGAATTAAATACATAGATAATATGGTCTGAAAATAGACCTACTAATTAAGCCGAATTTCGACAAATAACTGGGCAATAACTAATTGCTGTTACCAAGTATCAATGTTCAGAATCCCATTAACTTCTTGGTCTGGCGCATGTACATCCTACACTAATTCCTTCGAGTAATTCCGTTTCATAAGTATAAAATCCATTTTTGCACCCTGTTTTCTTAAGAACTCGAATATTTGTGCGGACTTTTTCACATTCCTCTCTGTTGTTGCTGCCAATGCATGACCTGCATTTACACTTAGCTTGTGGAATATGAGCAGGGAAGTAGTTGCTTCCTAATTCTTCAGACTCGTAGTACCAGGGACAGGTGGATCGAACCCACAACGGATCGTTTAGTCCGAAACTGTCCCCAGTTCGAGGGCAATTTGTGTTACCATGAGTGTTTTGGCTGATGTAGACTTCGTTTTCGCTCAGCTCGTTGGTGATCAGGCTGGCGGGTTGAACGGCATCTTTGGCGATAAGGAATCGAGTGACGTTGATGTGCGGATTCAGTTCGACAAATAACTCTTCGAGGCTCGGGGGAATTTGACATCCCGTGGTATCTCTCTTTTCTCTTTCGATCGTCTTCTCAATGACGTTTAGTAAAATTGGTGATGAGCAGACGAAATTCACCATCATTATACAAGCGAGAACTTTAAGTAAGGACATTTTGATGCTGCGTCTGAATACTATAAATGGTTACCAATGTATTCACAGTAGAAATATAACTTGACTCTTGCAACTGTTGGGTGAGAGAAAAGACGTATGTCTTACTACTGTTCAAGTATCGAAGTGTGAATGACTTGCTTCAACAAGATAAGACATTTATATATGACAGACACGCGGATCAAATCTATTATTTTTAGAGGAAGTATAGTCGTTTGAATTAAAGTGTAACCTGAAACATCCCCGATCGACCAAAACTTAACTTGTGGGTGTTTATTGTTTTGCAGTTATTCTATTCAAGGACAGGAGGCGGGAAAGTGAGATATGACACCTTACTTTTATAAAGTGTCACGAATTCCGGTTATCTTCAATTTTTGACATTGCCGTCATGAGTCTTCCGCCCTGCTTCCTAGGGTTTCTTGGGGTTTCTTTCGTAAATAATTTAAATGACAAGAAAAAAGTTTAAAAACACACCACACTTTATTTGGAAAACATTCGACAAGTATTCTCTTATCTTGTTTTGTACTTGATCGTCTAAGTGGGTAAGACGCTGGCTCGCCACTCTGGTGGTCGAGTGTTCAATCCTTGCATTGGGCGAGAACGTTCATCCAGATTTTTCGGCGTGATTCCCCCCTTTGTTAGTCATGCAGAACGGAGGGCCTGGCAAGGAAAACTGTCAAATCGTTCGGATGGGACGATAATCCGAGGTCCGGTATACACATTGACAGAATTCAATATAAGAGTAGGTCGTAGGAAAGTTGTTTTTATCGTTAGTAAAGTAGATTTTTTATCACATAATTATAAGTACAAGTAACAAAAGAGCAATATACATGTAATATAAAGTGGATACATTTTGAATTGGGAATTTAAACAATTATTTGGGATACTGGCTTAAATGTAGGCGTTGGACATTATTCCAATCCTCTGAGGCTTTCTGATGACTATTTCACTTCCACGTTTCTTATACTAACAAGTAATAATATTGCATTGTGGCATAGGAATCTCCTGTTGCCACATGACCCAGTGTGATGACAAGCTTCATCTCTAGTTTCGGTATCTCTGTAGTTAGTGGAGTAGTTCTCGAGTTAAGTTGTCGAAGGCCCCATGACCTTCAGCTAAAGTCAATTCCTCACCGAATAGTTTCATGGCTTTCAAATGCTACATCGCTGTTCTACCATTTCGCTGCACTCTTGCACAGTTTCCAACGAAAATTGATTGAAACTATATTAAAGGCTCCATGGGTCTGCTAAAAAATGTTGAAAATTTGAAAATCTTGAAGTAAAGTGCGCTTCAAGATATCTCGAGCCGAAGGATGAACTTGTGAGAAAACAGCCCATATTTTATATCTTACCTAATGTATTGCAGTAAGAACTGCCTGACAACAATAGACACCTAGAATTTAGATAGTGCGACAATCCCGTTCGTAGTACGTCTGTAATGTATAGGTTATTTAAGTTCTCTAAATGATGTTCTGTTTAATATAGAAATTTCTTACCTACATGATGTGTAACGAAAACTAGGCTAATGTAGTAGATCGCATTATTCTACTACTTTCCTAGACTAGATCCCTGACAGTTATGACAGTATCCAATTCTGGAAGCGGGTTACTGTGTTCCAGGCATCGGGTGCACTAATTAGTTCAATAAAATAGAATAACGATGACGCAAAATGGTACCAATACGGAACACTAACCCCAAAATGGTAATTGTCCCGCGCTATATATAAGAAAAAGCAGGGTTCCATTTCCCTTCAGCCATCATAGACGTTCCTGTAGGAACCCGGGATAAAGACATCATTAGACATCATGGGGGCTTCTTAGAAGGCAAACTTAGAGCCTTCTCGGCTTAGAGGCCATGAATCAGACATCATCGGCGTTCCTAGAGGCACATACCTTTCGTCGCCTCGGCTTACAGGTCGGGATAGCGACAATGTGGAATGTTCCTAGATAGACATACCTTTAATCTCCTCAGCTTAGAGGCTGAGGGAAATCGCAATGTAGACGAAGAAAGAAGAGCGTAACGCCACAAAACACAAGCTAAGAACTAGTTGTGAAAGGGGCTTCAAGCTTTACAACAATATTGTTGAAGAATTTAAAAGCCCAAGACAAAATTTAAATTTTAAATTTCCTTGTTTTATATACAAATTAATCACTAAACGTTACAAAACAATTGTAAATATATACTAAATTATTCTATCACATATGAATATTCCCTTTGGCAAAACTTGTAAATTAATGGTGGACATTTAAAGCAAATAGTTGGTTCAAGTAGGTGACACATCTGACATCAATTTCAACTTATTTGTTTTCATTTCGCCCAAAGTTTAATACATTTCAAAATATCTTTTTACGATCACAATTTTGTAATTTTTGATATTAAAATACAATATTTGTAATTATATAAATTGTGTGGATATTACCTTGTGTTTACGATCTTATTGTTTATAAATGATATTAATACAATTCAACATGCTGTTTAGTATTAAACTTGTGTATGCATAAAACTTGCCTGGTGTTAATATGTTCAATAACTAATGGAAGACCGTCATACGCCTTACAGTGTGCTATGAGGGAAATTTTGCCCGGGCGTTACGGCCTACTCTTATATCGAATTCCAACTGCCAAGGGATCTTTTACGTGCACGCCAATGTGTACTCGGGACCTCGGTTTTCCGTCCCATCCGAACGACTAGACAACTGTCCTTGTCAGACCCTCCATTCTGCATCACTGACAAGGACAAACCACGTCGGAAATCGAGATAAACTTTCTCGGCCAATGCAGGGATCGAACACCCGACCTCCAGGCTAGCGAGCCAGCGCCTTACCCACTAAGCCACGTGATCCCCAGTATGGAGATGTGGCTACCAGACTAATGAACCAGATTGTGAAATCAGAGGGCAAGTAAATTAGATTATGCTTGATAAAGACAAGAGTATCCTCATCGAAACGTCGCTTAGTATTAAACTCAGTAATTATGTATCCATAAAATTGTATCTTATGTTAATATCTTCAATTACTAAATGTCAATCAAAGAAGAAAATTAATACTATCACCGAAATTAACATTTTTCTATGATATCACAGACAAATATTCAAGGGACGTCAACGAATACTAATATAAGGCTACACAACTGTGAGAGTCACAGAGACTTTGTAAATTAAAGAGCTTGTAAATTAAACAACAGAAAGCACTAGTATTTTGACGCCTTTCTTTAATTATACATATACTGTATATTAAAATACATGTAGATATTGTAGATAAAGCACATGAATGTTACCGGTAAATAAATACATAAATAAAGTACGTCCAGGTAAACACTTCAGCAATTTATTCTGACATACGTTAAATTATATAAGGTAGCTGTCTGTCCTCTATAGGCATCTTCAAATATTAATAATTAATGTATACAAAAATTAAATTTTTACCATACATTTCCACGACATTGGATTATAAATAACGTATACAGCAAAAGGTTGCATAACATGTCATTAATTGACATAGTTTTCCTTGTGTTGTACAATACAGGAGTAATGAGATGCAATAAAATTTGATAGACAAATTGAAATATATAGTTATGAATAGTTCCAAGATGGACGAATAGTGTGTTAAAATGTTATTAAACCGATGTTGAAATCAATTTGTGTCTATATTTTTTTATCTTTTTATCATTTACCGTGAAACAACGCAGTGCAGATTTACTGCTGTGTTAATATTTTTCGATAGTGCGCCTCTTATTATGTTATAGATATTCATCATAGATTTAACACTAATTTATTTTTAACAAATGATTAAAAACATTTTATTTACCTTACATTTACAATTTATGAATGCTAACAAAAAACTCACATTTCCACATTAAAACGTTGTGCATTTGATGCAATAAATAAATAAATATATATCAAATAAATACATAAATATTATTAAATAAATAAATAAATATTATTAAATAAATAAATATTATTAAATAAATATTATTAAATAAATAAATATTATTAAATAAATAAATATTATTAAATAAATAAATAAATATTATTAAATAAATAAATATTATTAAATATCCTGATGTTGATCTATTATAATATTACTGATCAACATTATATTATTTTTATTGAAAATTATATATCTGTTAATGACAAAGTCTAAGTTAAATACATGGACAGTATGGCCTGAAAATAGACCTACTAATTATGCCGAATATCGACAAATAACTGGACAATAACTAATTGCGGTTACCAAATATTAATGTACAGAATCCGGGTACTTTCATGGTCTGGCGCATGTACATCCTACACTAATTCCTTCGTGTAATTCCGTTTCATAAGTAAAAAATCCATTTGTGCACCCCGTTTTCTTAAGAACTCGAATATTTGTGCGAACCTTTCCACATGCATCCCTGTTGTTACCGCCAATACACTTATTGCATCTACACGTAGCTTTTGGAATATGAGCAGGGTAGTAGTTGCTTCCTAATTCTTCAAATTCGTAGTACCAGGGGCAGGTGGATCGAACCCACAACGGAGCGCCTGTGGCGTAACTGTCCTCAGTTCGAGAACAGTTTGTGTTACCGTGTGTGTTTTGGCTGATGTAGACTTCGTTATTGCTGAGCTCGTTGGTGATCAGGCTGGCTGGTTGAACGGCATCTTTGGCAATAAGGAATCGAGTGGCGTTGATGTGCTGATTCAGTTGGGCAAATAACTCCCCGATAGTCTCGGGAACTTGACACCCCGTGATGTCCCCCTTTTCTCTTTCGATCGTCTTCTTAATGACTTTCAGTAAACTTTGTGATGGACAGACGAAATTCACCACCATTATACAAGCGAAAACTTTAAGTATGGACATCTTGATGCTTCTTCTGAACTTCTAAATAATATTATAAATGGTTACCAATGGATAAAAGAAAAGATGTTGTTGAATATCGTTGGTTTTAACGATGTTCTCAGTGTTTAATGAATATCTGCTCTAATATCCTGTGGTCTTCTATATAACTAACTGTTAGAATGCTGTTATCTTGCTACTGTTCAAGTGTCTAAGATTGAAAGATTAACTAACACAAGACAAGACAGCAGTTATATATACAGACACACGGATAAAATCTATTTTTAACCTTGGAAGAAAAATCTGAAACATACCTGATTCGCTAATTCTTACCTGCTGGTGTAAGTTCTGTTTCATTCGTTCTATACGTAGGTGTCGCGGACTCTGGTTATCTTCAATCTTTGTTTTATCTTAATGATTCTTCCGTCCTTCTTCCAAAATACTCAAGCCGATATCACCGCAATCACGTTACGTTTATCTCTGACTTCAATTAGTTATTACGTGTCTCGGTTCCTTCGTAAGAGGATTTTTTGCCGATTTTAGTCAGTTTGCAGTCACAACTGAGCATGATGCCGCCGTTCTGCCAGCATGGATATTTATTGGTCTCTGCGGACCTATTTATTGAATATAAATTGGGACAGTGTTTGGAAACAGGAAGTGTTTTGCGGATGGGACAAAAAAATAATCTCAGATTACCCATATCTCGACAACTTTTCAAACGATCATATACGGGCTCTCACTGACGGTTTGTCGAAATTCGGAAGTTCTCTCGAGTAGATTTAACATCAAAGAGTTGCGAAAAGTTTCGTCGCATCTCCGTCATTATTTGAGGTATTAACTGAAACTTGGTAAGAATTGGGAACACATCGATGCCTTCAAAATGGCAGATTAAAAAATTTTGTGACAGCTTCCCCATATTTCTGAGGCTTTTCGATTTTCTCGAACATGAATAATTATCTCTTTTTTTCTTCCGGTATTCGACTTTTGACCTACTAGCCTATCTGGTGACCTAGCTGTTCAATTACCTTTGCATACATGATGACCCTGACGTCTACTAACAAATCGTTCGGTCTTAAAATATAACTTACGGTTTTATTAAAATGACAGGTTCTTCCATTTAATAGGTACAGAATGTTACTATGCAGGTCCATGGCTAGCCCAAAATGGTAAGGGGGGGGGGGGGGGGGCAAAGGCTTCTGAGGGCGCCGATGGGGCTTCTGTGGGCGTCGATTGGGTGTCTGTGGGCGTCGATGTATAAGGTGCTTTCCATATGCAAGTCCATGGCTAGCCCAAATTTGTTTGGGGGGGGGGGGGGGTAAAGGCTTCTGGGGGCGCCGATGGGGCTTCTGCTTCTTGGGGCGCCGATGGGGCTTCTGTGGGCGTCGATGTATAAGGTGCTTTCCATATGCAAGTCCATGGCTAGCCCAAATTTGTTGGGGGGGGGGGGGGGTCGGTAAAGGCTTCTGGGGGCGCCGATGGGGCTTCTGCTTCTTGGGGCGCCGATGGGGCTTCTGTGGGCGTCGATGTATAAGGTGCTCTCCATAGGCGTACGGACTCGATAATTCTAGGGGGGGGGGGGGGGCAGAACCTGAAATGCCCGAACAAATTTCGGGTTAGGCCAACATACGTCGAGGTACGTCCCCCCCCCCCAACACACAAAAAAAGATAATTTGGAAAATTTGACGACCTCAGGCGTGTTTTCTTGTGATTCTAGTCACTGAATACAGTAGGTGGTCTGATATAGCCTAACTTAGGTGGCGGAGTCGAATTCCAGTCAATCGTTTATTTTCCACTTAGACGGGGCCGTCGGGAGCAAATTTTGACCGACGCTAACGTGTTTCCCTGCTATTCCAGCTCGTGAATACAGTAACTTAAATGTGGTCCAATATAGTCAACATTAGGTGGCGTAGCATACTCCTCGCAGTGTTTCATTTGATAAGAGCTAATCCCACTTAACACTACTGTAATAGAAGCAAATTTCTGTACCACTATCCAAAGTTCGATCTGGGTTCCCTTAGAACCCAGATCGAACCCAAATTTCATAAACTTAAACTTAAACTTATTCTGGTCACTAGTCCGATTAACAAATTAATAGCTGACTGCGTAACAATATCATTACGCTTTAAACAGAGCTCCTAATTGGACCAAGTAAGTGTATATAACGTTACGTCATGGCTTAAGATTTATTATACCTAATTAATCAGAGCATAGCAAAAATGTTGCAGAAAAAGTAATTGCGTGACTAGGCTATCTAAACGGATACAATACCTTAAATCACTGTCCAAAGTTTTGGGGAAGACCCCAGATTAAACGAAGAGCTGTCATGTAGCTGGTCACTAATACACTAAACAGCAACAGAAACGTCAGGTTGGTATGTTACTCGAAATAGACGCGTTGCATCAACCTTGCCAAATGTTTTTTATTGTATACTGAGCGCCAAAGAAAACGAAAAACTAAGTGATGCGTTTTCTATGGCGTTCAGTATATATTTGTGACCACATCTCCAACTTTACTTGAGCAATAAGGCCCCTGCGCAAACACAGAGTTGAACCCAGGAAATGTTCTCAATAACGCAACCTAACTTCTGAGATAGTAATGTGTTCTCCGTGATTTTCATGTAACTCGTGTTGCACGTGCTGTTCACCGGGACCAGCCCTATAAAATGCACTCAATACCTGGTTGAATCATTCTCACTACAACGTAAGCAGAAACCGCGACTCAGGACAGCTCAGAGGAACCAGGCACTTGGAAGATTCGACGCTGACCCCACACTGCCCAAGCTGTTGCCAATCAGCTCGTCAGATAGTGGGAACACAGGGAAGACCCATCAGCACCAATACAGTGCGCCGACGTCTCACCAGAGAGAACATACATTGCCGCAGACAGATCCTCACCCCTCGCAATGGGCGTGAACGTCTACAGTTTGAACAACAACACCAGAAATGTCGACACAGGCAACGGAGAACTGTCGATATTGCGTATCAACTGCAAATGGCAGGTCCAGAATGTGGCGTCGACGTGGCCAGCGTTATTCTAACCAATGTGTCATGGAACGAGACTTATGGGGGGTCCAGGCATAATGGTTTGGGTGGAATCGGTCTGAATAAGATATAGAGAGTCCTGTGGTGTTCCAAAAAAATTGGTCGTCCAGGGAGAGGAGAAGGGGGTATCTACGTCAATCAAGCTCTCAGATCCCACGTCATACCACATTTCGTAAGTCATCAAAACAACGTTTTCCAGCATGACAACGCCCGTACCCCACCCATCAGAGTTACTCGGGATTTTATACAGCAGAATAGCGTCAACGTCATGCACTGGCCAGCCCTTAGTCTGGACTTAAACACGATTGAACATCTATGCGATGAAAGTCAGAGAGACTTAATAACGTCTTACCGAGTCCAAACACAGCCGATAGATTGCGTGAAGCTTTTCTGAGAGTGTGTTTCCAGGTGTCGATGGTGTTCATCAATCGTCTGGTCCACTCCATGTCTGGCTCGCTAGCCTGGAGGTCGGGTGTTCGAGCCCTGCATTGGCCGAGAAAGTTCATCTCGATTTTCCCGCGTGGTTTCCCCTTGTCAGTGATGCAGAAGGAGGGCCTGACAAGGACAGCTGCCTAGTCGTTCGGATGGGACGAAAAATCGAGGTCCCGTGTACACATAGGCGTGCACGTAACAGATCCCTCGGCAGTTGGAATTCGATATAAAAGTAGGCCGTAGCGCCGCTGCCCGGGCAAAATTTCCCTCATAGCACACTGTGCGGCGTATGCCCGTCTTCCGTTAGCCCAGGTCAGGTGCAGAAGAGTAAGACGTTAAACCCCATTTCATTTCATTTCATTTCATTTCCACCCCATGTACAGACGCGGCGCTGCTGTTATTGACACTGGCGATGGACACGCCGGGTACTGATTTATAGGCTGTGTACAGTCTCTAAACCTTCTAGTAATGTCTTGAAATTCTGATGAATTAATCACTAATGTGTCAACATGCTGTTCACACAAAAAATGCTTTGATCCGTTTAGTATGTCGTTTTTTTTTAGAATTGTTTGATTAAAGTGCCTCCCTGATTTTGAAATCGTTCTGATTTTTAGACAATCGTTTATTAAAAGTACAATTTAAACTTTCAATCTGAGTTATGGTCCTTAGCGTTGAAATAAGCTACAACCCCCAGAATACAGCCACAACGACAGTTGGTGGAGTATCTTCCGTTAAATCTTCTGAGCGAGGGATGTCACAACGACATGGACATGGACGCTTTCTTTTACAGCATGAGCTTTTACCGCCACCAGGTATACGGACACCTAACCAGTTACCTGGAACCTGCGACAGGATAAGGGTGTCACTGAAATATCTTTTAAGTGGAACAATTCTATTCATCGTAATCCCGAGAAGAAGCATCGTTCCTCGGCAAAGACAGGGTGTCATCAACAGTGTCACGTAGCCGTTGAGACCGCCTCATTGTCTTTGGATTTGGTGGAAACAATGTGTTATGTGGACAGCATCCAAATCAATGCAGGCAGTTATCAGAACACGAATTAAAAATGACAAACCGGAATATTTAATTCCTTGGAAGGGTCTCTCAACAACAATGAATTCGTGGGTTTCCGAAGGTGGTTTGAATGACTTAGAAAAATGTATATAAAGGACCATGCGGAGAAAATTCCCGGACCTAATTTAAGTTATAAGCCTGCCACTCGATATAACCATCATGTTGTACATCTGCAACAACACCGTTCACGAATGCAACAAATTAGGTTGCATAATGGTCGGACGTATTGTAAAAGTTTTGTTTCTCTTCAAAGTGTGTTAAATGTATACTTTCTTTTAATCATTACGATGCCCCCCCCCCCCTGTTTTAAGTATTAAGCATTGAAATGGGACTTTGTCAGTCAGAAATTTTGGAAAATGGTTTAGGCAAAGAGAGGCAGTAGAAACGTTTCTTCGAAAGCTTACGAGCAGCACAACTAGACGAAATTCTGATTATCCATTTATTGTACCATAAACAGAAAATAAAGTGGATTTCTTTTTAGGAACATCATCGTTTCTGGCTACTCCTTCCTTCTATAAAGCATACAATATTCCTTGATACTGTGCACGTACAATATCCCTTGATACTTGGAATTCGATATCAGAGTAGAACTTAGTGTCGCTGTCCGGGCAAAATGTCCCTATTGCACGACGTATGCCCATCTTCATTAGCCCAGTTCGGAGCAGAACAATATGACGTTAAACCCATTTTATTCCATTTCATTGGGTCAATGGCGTGGTTTTGGTGTCAGACTTACAGGTTGCTCTTATCCGGGTCCTTTGGTTTCTCCCTACTACAACATGCTGCTTAGTACAAGTGGCGCCATTCTCCCTTGTAAGTTATTTCGGGTGGAAGGTCTAACAATGAACATGTCAAGTCAGAAAGCGTAAAGGAACATAAAAGAACTCTTTAAACGGAAATACGGGCTTGTACCTCGGTCCTTCTTCCCTTCCTAATTTCATTCTTGGTGAGAGGGTGAGTGTGTAAGAACACCCTTGACAATTGGAATTCGAAAAAGGAGCAGATCGTAGTGCCGCTATCCGGGAAACGTTTTCCCCAGTAACACGATGCATGGTACAAGCCCGTCTTCATCAGACCGTAGTGCCACAGAAATGTAGGTCCATTTTATTTCATTTGGGCGAGAGCGGTGAAGCATCCTTATATACTTTAAAAGAATTTTCTTGGAAAAAATTAAAGCTTAAGTCAAAAATTTTCATTTCATTTTTCTTTTATTATAAAAATATAAATAAATCACTAAGCTTTTACACACAAATGTAAAAACATAAATTATTGTATCAAATATAAATATTCTCTGTCTTAAAATTCGTAAATGGCGGAGTTAATGGCGAACATTTAAAGCAACGGGTTAGTTTAAGAAGGTGATACACTTTGTGACAGTTAAACACATTTCAAGATTTTTATGATCCCAATTTAGTAATTTTTAATATTAAAATACAATAGTTTTTATTATATAAATTGTGTGGATATTACCCTGTGTTTGCGATCTTATTGTTTATAAATGATATTAATACAATTCAACATATTATTTAATACTATCACGGAAATTAACATTTTAATACAATGTCAATCTCTAAGGTTTTTTCTTTGATATCACAGACAAATATTCAAGGGACGTCAACGAATGCTAATATAACGCAACATGTCTTAAATCTAAACAACTGTTAGGGTCACAAAAACTTTGCACACGAGTCTAACCAGACGAACTCGTAAATTAAACAATACAGGTTGAAATCAATATGAATATATTAATCATATCTAATTGAAATTTCTCTCAAGAAGTATTTTTGATGGATTTCTGTTAGGCAAGAATTAGAATCTAATAGCAAAGTGTAACATATATTTTGTCTCTGTGCCCGTTACACAATCTGATTAAAACACAGATCCTATTTCGTTTCGTTTTTATTGTTCAAAATTTCGTTTTATTTGTTTTCACGACATGTAGTGTAGGCCATCGAAAGTATAAAAAAAACGAAACGAAAAATATAGATCTGTATTTTAATTAGATCGCCCTTGACAGTTACTCTTATTCTAAAGCTAATTAGCATAAACCGAATCCTACTTTGGTTTTAGTAAACTTAAATGAGTAAAACATTTCTTATATACCTCCCATTCACAACTTATAAATACTTACATACAAACATACATTCCACATGAAAACTTTGTGCATTTGATGCAATAAATAAATAAATATCAAATAAATAAATAAATTCTATCAAATAAATATTATTATTAAATAAAGATATGTTATTTTATGATACCCCCCTGGCATCAATGGTTCATGTTGGAAATTTATAAATAACAAAATAAAAACTATGATATGAAATTCGTTTGTTTGGTTCATAATGGCAGTGTATGTTATGGTTATGAGAGTTACAATTATTGTAAAAAGAATGATCAATTATGATGTATTTACAAGTTTTAGATCCTAACTGGATCATGGTAAACAAAATATACAATAATATTAATGTACAGTTAAATATATGTACACAGGCGTAAATGGCAGTGGTCTAAAATATTCTTATTACATCAGTAAAGGCGGAAATGGCAGTGGGCTGACGAGAAACTTAATAAATCGTAGTGTATGTACATGTTGATACATTATCATATTACTATGTCTGTTGATGACAATTAAAACGTGGATTAAATAGCAATTTAAATATATACAAACTATTCAATATTTCATCAACATGGAATCCTATATATACATAATTTGTACAAATAAAGCATCAGTTAAATATATAGACAATATGGTCTGAAAATAGACCTACTAATTAAGCCGAATTTCGACAAATAACTGGGCAATAACTAATTGCGGTTACCAAGTATCAATGTTCAGAATCCCATTAACTTCTTGGTCTGGCGCATGTACATCCTACACTAATTCCTTCGAGTAATTCCGTTTCATAAGTATAAAATCCATTTTTGCACCCCGTTTTCTTAAGAACTCGAATATTTGTACGGACTTTTTCACATTCCTCTCTGTTGTTGCTGCCAATACATGACCTGCATTTACACTTAGCTTGTGGAATGTGAGCAGGGTAGTAGTTGCTTCCTAAGTCTTCAGACTCGTAGTACCAGGGACAGGTGGATCGAACCCACAACGGATCGTTTAGTCCGAAACTGTCCCCAGTTCGAGGGCAATTTGTGTTACCATGGGTGTTTTGGCTGATGTAGACTTCGTTATTGTTGAGCTCGTTGGTGATCAGGCTGGCGGGTTGAACAGCATCTTTGGCGATAAGGAATCGAGTGACGTTGATGTGCTGATTCAGTTGGGCAAATAACTCTCCGAGGGTCCCAGGAACTTGACACCCCGTGATGTCTCTCTTTTCTGTTTCGATTGTCTTCTCAATATCTTTCAGTAAGATTGGTGACGAGCAGACGAAATTCACCATCATTATACAAGCGAAAACTTTAAGTAAGGACATTTTGATGCTGCGTCTGAATACTATAAATGGTTACCAATGTATTCACAGTAGAAATATAACTTGACTCTTGCAACTGTTGGGTGAGAGAAAAGACGTATGTCTTACTACTGTTCAAGTATCGAAGTGTGAATGACTTGCTTCAACAAGATAAGACATTTATATATGACAGACACGCGGATCAAATCTATTATTTTTAGAGGAAGTATAGTCGTTTGAATTAAAGTGTAACCTGAAACATCCCCGATTGACCAAAACTTAACTTGTGGGTGTTTATTGTTTTGCAGTTATTCTATTCAAGGACAGGAGGCGGGAAAGTGAGATATGACACCTTACTTTTATAAAGTGTCACGAATTCCGGTTATCTTCAATTTTTGACATTGCCGTCATGAGTCTTCCGCCCTGCTTCCTAGGGTTTCTTGGGGTTTCTTTCGTAAATAATTTAAATGACAAGAAAAAAGTTTAAAAACACACCACAATTTATATGGAAAACATTCGACAAGTATTCTCTTATCTTGTTTTGTACTTGATCGTCTAAGTGGGTAAGACGCTGGCTCGCCAGTCTGGTGGTAGGGTGTTCAATCCTTGCATTGGGCGAGAACGTTCATCCAGATTTTCCGGCGTGATTCTCCCTTGTTAGTGATGCAGAACGGAGGGCCTGGCAAGGAAAACTGTCTAATCGTTGGGATGGGACGATAATCCTAGGTCCGGTATACACATTGACAGAATTCAATATAAGAGTAGGTCGTAGGAAAGTTGTTTTTATCGTTAGTAAAGTAGATTTTTTATCACATAATTATAAGTACAAGTAACAAAAGAGCAATATACATGTAATATAAAGTGGATACATTTTGAATTGGGAATTTAAACAATTATTTGGGATACTGGCTTAAATGTAGGCGTTGGACATTATTCCAATCCTCTGAGGCTTTCTGATGACTATTTCACTTCCACGTTTCTTATACTAACAGGTAATAATATTGCAATGTGGCATAGGAATCTCCTGTTGCCACATGACCCAGTGTGATGACAAGCTTCATCTCTAGTTTCGGTATCTCTGTAGTTAGTGGAGTAGTTCTCGAGTTAAGTTGTCGAAGGCCCCATGATCTTCAGCTAAAGTCAATTCCTCACCCAATAGTTTCATGGCTTTCAAATGCTACATCGCTGTTCTACCATTTCGTTGCACTCTTGCACAGTTTCCAACGAAAATTGATTGAAACTATATTAAAGGCCCCATGGGTCTGCTAAAAAATGTTGAAAATTTGAAAATCTCGAAGTAAAGTGCGCTTCAAGATATCTCGAGCCGAAGGATGAACTTGTGAGAAAAGAGCCCATATTTTATATCTTACCTAATGTATTGCAGTAAGAACTGCCTGACAACAATAGACACCTAGAATTTAGATAGTGCGACAATCCCGTTCGTAGTACGTCTGTAATGTATAAGTTATTTAAGTTCTCTAAATGATGTTCTGTTTAATATAGAAATTTCTTACCTACATGATGTGTGACGAAAACTAGGCTAATGTAGTAGATCGCATTATTCTACTACTTTCCTAGACTAGATCTCTGACAGTTATGACAGTATCCAATTCTGGAAGCGGGTTACTGTGGTCCAGGTATCGGGTGCACTAATTAGTTTAATTAAATAGAATAACGATGACGCAAAATGGTACCAATACGGAACAGTAACCCAAAAATGGTAATTGTACCGCGCTATATATAAGAAAAAGCGGGGTTCCATTTCCCTTCAGCCATCATAGACGTTCCTGGAGGAACCCGGGATAGAGACATCATTAGACATCATGGGGGCTTCTTAGAAGGCAAACTTAGAGCCTTCTCGGCTTAGAGGCCAGGTATCAGACATCATCGGCTTTCCTAGAGGGACATACCTTTCGTCGCCTCGGCTTACAGGTCGGGATAGCGACAATGTGGAATGTTCCTAGATAGACATACCTTTAATCTCCTCAGCTTAGAGGCTGAGGGAAATCGCAATGTAGACGAAGAAAGAAGAGCGTAACGCCACAAAACACAAGCTAAGTGATAGGGAACTCATATTTAGCTTATATTTAATACCAGTTACACCAACAAAGTGTTTCAGAATTAATTGATCATTTCACACATACCCTGGAAGTCAAGTGTTAATTCATAATTATGATCTATTTAAAAAAAAAGATTGTGTTACACGTCCATCTCGATTCTATATGTTGTCACTCCCTCTAATTGCAGTACGGGGAAAAATTTGAACAGGCTGAAATTTATACCGCAACTTCCCGTTCAAGAAGTTCGTAAGAAGATCGCCAACATTTACTACTACGTTCACTCCGTTCACACAGTGTGATGCCACCTGGCAACATTTTCGCAGAATGAAGCGAGAACTAGTTGTGAAGGGGGCTTTAAGCTTTACAACAATATTGTTGAAGAATTTAAAAGCCCAAGACAAAATTTAAATTTTAAATTTCCTTGTTTTAGATATAAATTAATCACTAAATGTTACAAAACAATTGTAAATATATACTAAATTATTCTATCACATAGGAATATTCTCTTTGGTAAAACTTGTAAATTAATGGTGGACATTTAAAGCAAATAGTTGGTTCAAGTAGGTGAGACATCTGACATCAATTTCAACTTATTTGTTTTTATTTCCCCCAAAGTTCAATACATTTCAAGATATCTTTTTACGATCACAATTTTGTAATTTTTGATATTAAAATACAATATTTGTAAATATATAAATCGTGTGGATATTACCTTGTGTTTACGATCTTATTGTTTATAAATGATATTAATGCAATTCAACATGCTGTTTATGCATAAAACTTGCCTGGTGTTAATATGTTCAATACTAATGGAAGACCATCATACGCCATACAGTGTGTTATGAGGGAAATTTTGCCCGGGCAGCGGCGCTACGGCCTACTCATATATCGAATTCCAGCTGCCAAGAGATCTTTTACGTGCACGCCAATGTGTACTCGGGACCTTGGTTTTCCGTCCCATCCGAACGACTAGACAGCTGTCCTTGTCAGACCCTCCATTCTGCATCACTGACAAGGAGAAACCACGCCGGAAAATCGAGATAAACTTTCTCGGCCAATGCAGGGATCGAACACCCGACCTCCAGGCTAGCGAGCCATCGCCTTACCCACTTAGCCCTGTGATCCCCAGTATGGCGATGTGGCTACCAGACTAATGAATCAGATTGTGAAATCAGAGGGCAAGTAAATTAGATTATATGCAACAATTTGAATTCTTATCTTTGTTACATATTCTGTATATATCTGTCTACTATTCACATACCTGTATCATTTGCTTGATAAAGACAATAGTATCCTCATCGAAACGTCGCGTATTATTAAACTCAGTAACTGTGTATCCATAAAATTGTACTTTGTGTTAATATCTTCACTTACTAAATGCCAATCAAAGAAGAAAATTAATACTATCACCGAAATTAACATTGTAATGGAATGTCACTCTGCAAGGTTTTTCTATGATATCACAGACAAATATTCAATGGACGTCAACGAATACTAATATAACGCTACACAACTGTGAGGGTCACAGAGACTTTGTAAATTAAAGAGCTTGTAAATTAAACAACAGAAAGCACTAGTATTTTGACGCCTTTCTTTAATTATACATATATATTAAAATACATGTAGATATTGTAGATAAAGCACATGTATGTTACCGGTAAATAAATAGATAAATAAAATACGTCAAGGTAAACACTTCAGCAATTTATTCTGACATACATTAAATTATATAAGATAGCTGTCTGTCCTCTAAAGGCATCTTCAAATATTAATAATTAATGTATACAAAAATTAAATTTTTACCATACATTTCCACGACATTGGATTATAAATAACGTATACAGCAAAAGGTTGCAACACACATCATTAATTTACATAGTTTTCCTTGTGTAGTACAATACAGGAGTAATGAGATGCAATAAAATTTGATAGACAAATTAAAATATATAGTTATGAATAGTTCCAAGATGGATGAACAGTATGTTAAAATGTTACTAAACCGGTCTTGAACTCAATTTATGTCGGTATACCTTTTATCTTTTTATCGTTTACCGTGAAACAACGCAGTGCAGATTTACTGCTGTGTTAATATTTTTCGATATTGTCCCTCTTATTATGTATAGATATTCATCATAGATTTAACACTAATTTATTTTTAAGAAATAATTAAAACATTTTATTTACCTTACATTTACAATTTATGAATGCTAACAAAAAACTCACATTTCCACATTAAAACGTTGTGCATTTGATGCAATAAATAAATAAATATATATCAAATAAATACATAAATATAATTAAATAAATAAATATTATTGAATAAATATAATTAAATAATTAAATGTTATTAAATAAATAAATATTATTAAATAAATATAATTAAATACATGTAACTAAATATAATTAATTAAATAACTAAATATATATAATTAATTAAATAACTAAATATAATTAATTAAATAACTAAATATTATTAAATAAATAAATAAATACAAATGCTGATGTTGATCTGTTATAATATTACTGATCAACATTATATTATTTTTATTGAAAATTATATATCTGTTAATGACCAAGTCTAAGTTAAATACATGGACACTATGGCCTGAAAATAGACCTACTAATTATGCCGAATTTCGACAAATAACTGGGCAATAACCAATTGCGGTTACCAAATATTAATGTACAGAATCCGGGTACTTTCATGGTCTGGCGCATGTACATCCTACACTAATTCCTTCGTGTAATTCCGTTTCATAAGTAAAAAATCCATTTGTGCACCCTGTTTTCTTAAGAACTCGAATATTTGTGCGAACATTTCCACATGCATCCCTGTTGTTACCGCCAATACACTTATTGCATCTACACGTAGCTTTTGGAATATGAGCAGGGTAGTAGTTGCTTCCTAATTCTTCAGATTCGTAGTACCAGGGGCAGGTGGATCGAACCCACAACGGAGCGCCTGTGGCGTAACTGTCCTCAGTTCGAGAACAGTTTGTGTTACCGTGTGTGTTTTGGCTGATGTAGACTTCGTTATTGCTGAGCTCGTTGGTGATCAGGCTGGCTGGTTGAACGGCATCTTTGGCAATAAGGAATCGAGTGGCGTTGATGTGCTGATTCAGTTGGGCAAATAACTCCCCGATAGTCTCGGGAACTTGACACCCCGTGATGTCCCCCTTTTCTCTTTCGATCGTCTTCTTAATGACTTTCAGTAAACTTTGTGATGGACAGACGAAATTCACCATCATTATACAAGCGAAAACTTTAAGTATGGACATCTTGATGCTTCTTCTGAACTTCTAAATAATATTATAAATGGTTACCAATGGATAAAAGAAAAGATGTTGTTGAATATCGTTGGTTTTAACGATGTTCTCAGTGTTTAACGTAAGGTATTGCTTAATGAATATCTGCTCTAATATCCTGTGGTTTTCTATATAACTAACTGTTGGAATGCTGTTATCTTGCTACTGTTCAAGTGTCTAAGATTGAAAGATTAACTAACACAAGACAAGACAGCAGTTATATATACAGACACACGGATAAAATCTATTTTTAACCTTGGAAGAAAAATCTGAAACATACCTGATTCGCTAATTCTTACCTGCTGGTGTAAGTTCTGTTTCATTCGTTCTATACGTAGATGTCGCGGACTCTGGTTATCTTCAATCTTTTATCTTAATGATTCTTCCGTCCTTCTTCCAAAATACTCAAGCCTATATCACCGCAATCACGTTATGTTTATCTCTGACTTCAATTAGTTATTACTTGTCTCGGTTCCTTCGTAAGAGGATTTTTTGCCGATTTTAGTCAGTTTGCAGTCACAACTGAGCATGATGCCGCCGTTCTGCCAGCATGGATATTTATTGGTCTCTGCGGACCTATTTATTGAATATAAATTGGGACAGTGTTTGGAAACAGTAAGTGTTTTGCGGATGGGACAAAAAAAATAATCTCAGATTACCCATATCTCGACAACTTTTCAAACGATCATATACGGGCTCTCACTGACGGTTTGTCGAAATTCGGAAGTTCGCTCGAGTAGATTTAACATCAAAGAGTTGCGAAAAGTTTCGTCATCAAATTTTCGACATCCAAGATGTCGCATCTCCGTCATTATTTGAGGTATTAACTGAAACTTGGTAAGAATTGGGAACACATCGATGCCTTCAAAATGGCAGATTAAAAAATTTTGTGACAGCTTCCCCATATTTCTGAGGCCTTTCGATTTTCTCGAACATGAATAATTATCTCTTTTTTACTTCCGGTATTCGACTTTTGACCTACTAGCCTATCTGGTGACCTAGCTGTTCAATTACCTTTGCATACATGATGACCCTGACGTCTACTAACAAATCGTTCGGTCTTAAAATATAACTTACGGTTTTATTAAAATGACAGGTTCTTCCATTTAATAGGTACAGAATGTTACTATGCAGGTCCATGGCTAGCCCAAAATGGTAAGGGGGGGGGGGAAAGGCTTCTGAGGGCGCCGATGGGGCTTCTGTGGGCGTCGATGGGGTGTCTGTGGGCGTCGATGTATAAGGTGCTTTCCATATGCAAGTCCATGGCTAGCCCAAATTTGTGGGGGGGGGGGTAAAGGCTTCTGGGGGCGCCGATGGGGCTTCTGCTTCTTGGGGCGCCGATGGGGCTTCTGTGGGCGTCGATGTATAAGGTGCTCTCCATAGGCTTACGGACTCGATAATGCTAGGGGGGGGGGGGGGTAGAACCTGAAATGCCCGAACAAATTTCGGGTTAGGCCAACATACGTCGAGGTACATCCCCCCCCCCCACACACAAAAAAAAAAGATAATTTGGAAAATTTGACGACCTCAGGCGTGTTTTCTTGTGATTCTAGTCACTGAATACAGTAGGTGGTCTGATATAGCCTAACTTAGGTGGCGGAGTCGAATTCCAGTCAATCGTTTATTTTCCACTTAGACGGGGCCGTCGGGAGCAAATTTTGACCGACGCAAACGTGTTTGCTGCTATTCCAGCTCGTGAATACAGTAACTTAAATGTGGTCCAATATAGTCAACATTAGGTGGCGTAGCATACTCCTCGCAGTGTTTCTTTTGATAAGAGCTAATCCCACTTAACACTACTGTAATAGAAGCAAATTTATGTACCACTATCCAAAGTTCGATCTGGGTTCCCTTAGAACCCAGATCGAACCCAAATTTTATAAACTTAAACTTAAACTTATTCTGGTCACTAGTCCGATTAACAAATTAATAGCGGACTGCGTAACAATATCATTATGCTTTAAGCAGAGCTCCTAATTGGACCAAGTAGGTGTATATAACGTTACGTCATGGCTTACGATTTATAATACCTAATTAATCAGTGCATAGCAAAAATGTTGCAGAAAAAGTAATTGCGTGACTAGGCTATCTAAACGGATACAATACCTTAAATCACTGTCCAAAGTTTTGGGGAAGACCCCAGATTAAACGAAGAGCTGTCATGCAGCTGGTCACTAATACACTAAACAGCAACAGAAACGTCAGGTTGGTATGTTACTCGAAATAGACTCGTTGCATCAACCTTGCCAAATGTTTTTTATTGTATACTGAGCGCCATAGAAAACGAAAAACTATGCGTTTTCTATGGCGTTCAGTATATATTTGTGACCACATCTCGAACTTTACTTGAGCAATAAGGCCCCTGCGCAAACACAGAGTTGAACCCAGGAAATGTTCTCAATAACGCAACCTAACTTCTGAGATAGTAATGTGTTCTCCGTGATTTTCATGTAACTCGTGTTGCACGTGCTGTTCACCGGGACCAGCCCTATAAAATGCACTCAATACCTGGTTGAATCATTCTCACTACAACGTAAGCAGAAACGGCGACTCAGGACAGTTCAGAGGAACCAGGCACTTGGAAGATTCGACGCTGACCCCACACTGCCCAAGCTGTTGCCAATCAGCTCGTCAGATAGTGGGAACACAGGGAAGACCCATCAGCACCAATACAGTGCGCCGACGTCTCACCAGAGAGAACATACATTGCCGCAGACAGATCCTCACCCCTCGCAATGGGCGTGAACGTCTACAGTTTGAACAACAACACCAGAAATGGCGACACAGGCAACGGAGAACTGTCGATATTGCGTATCAACTGCAAATGGCAGGTCCAGAATGTGGCGTCGACGTGGCCAGCGTTATTCTGACCAATGTGTCATGGAACGAGACTTATGGGGGGTCCAGGCATAATGGTTTGGGTGGAATCGGTCTGAATAAGATATAGAGAGTCCTGTGGTGTTCCAAAAAAATTGGTCGTCCAGGGAGAGGAGGAGGGGGTATCTACGTCAATCAAGCTCTCAGATCCCACGTCATACCACATTTCGTAAGTCATCAAAACAACGTTTTCCAGCATGACAACGCCCGTACCCCACCCATCAGAGTTACTCGGGATTTTATGCAGCAGAATAGCGTCAACGCCATGCACTGGCCAGCCCTTAGTCTGGACTTAAACACGATTGAACATCTATGCGATGAAAGTCAGAGAGACTTAATAACGTCTTACCGAGTCCAAACACAGCCGATAGATTGCGTGAAGCTTTTCTGAGAGTGTGTTTCCAGGTGTCAATGGTGTTCATCAATCGTCTGGTCCACTCCATGTCTGGCTCGCTAGTCTGGAGGTCGGGTGTTCGATCCCTGCATTGGCCGAGAAAGTTCATCTCGATTTTCCCGCGTGGTTTCCCCTTGTCAGTGATGCAGAAGGAGGGCCTGACAAGGACAGCTGCCTAGTCGTTCGGATGGGACGAAAACTCGAGGCCCCGTGTACACATAGGCGTGCACGTAAAAGATCCCTTGGCAGTTGGAATTCGATATAAGAGTAGGCCGTAGCGCCGCTGCCCGGGCAAAATTTCCCTCATAGCACACTGTACGGCGTATGCCCGTCTTCCGTTAGCCCAGGTCAGGTGCAGAAGAGTAAGACGTTAAACCCCATTTCATTTCATTTCATTTCATTTCCACCCCATGTACAGACGCGGCGCTGCTGTTATTGACACTGGCGATGGACACACCGGGTACTGATTTATAGACTGTGTACAGTCTCTAAACCTTCTAGTAATGTCTTGAAATTCTGATGAATTAATCACTAATGTGTCAACATGCTGTTCACACAAAAAATGCTTTGATCCGTTTAGTATGTCGTTTTTTTTAGAATTCTTTGATTAAAGTGCCTCCCTGATTTTGAAATCGTTCTGATTTTTAGACAATCGTTTATTAAAAGTACAAGTTATGGTCCTTAGCGTTGAAATAAGCTACAACCCCCAGAATACAGCCACAACGACAGTTGGTGGAGTATCTTCCGTTAAATCTTCTGAGCGAGGGATGTCACAACGACATTGACATGGACGCTTTTTTTACAGCATGAGCTTTTACCGCCACCAGGTATATGGACACCTAACCAGTTACCTGGAACCTGCGACAGGATAAGGGTTTCACTGAAATATCTTTTAAGTGGAACAATTCTATTCATCGTAATCCCGAGAAGAAGCATCGTTCCTCGGCAAAGACAGGGTGTCATCAACAGTGTCACGTAGCCGTTGAGACCGCCTCATTGTCTTTGGATTTGGTGGAAACAATGTGTTATGTGGACAGCATCCAAATCAATGCAGGCAGTTATCAGAACACGAATTATAAATGACAAACCGGAATATTTAATTCCTTGGAAGGGTCTCTCAACAACAATGAATTCGTGGGTTTCCGAAGGTGGTTTGAATGACTTAGAAAAATGTATATAAAGGACCATGCGGAGAAAATTCCCGGACCTAATTTAAGTTATAAGTCTGCCACTCGATATAACCATCATGTTGTACATCTGCAACAACACCGTTCACGAATGCAACAAATTAGGTTGCATAATGGTTGGACTAGACGTATTGTAAAAGTTTTGTTTCTCTTCAAAGTGTGTTAAATGTATTCTTTCTTTTAATCATTACGATGCCCCCCCTGTTTTAAGTAGAAGCATTGAAATGGGACTTTGTCAGAAATTTTGGAAAATGGTTTAGGCAAAGAGAGGCAGTAGAAACGTTTCTTCGAAAGCTTACGAGCAGCACAACTAGACGAAATTCTGATTATCCATTTATTGTACCATAAACAGAAAATAAAGTGGATTTTTTTTTAGGAACATCATCGTTTCTGGCTACTCCTTCCTTCTATAAAGCATACAATATCCCTTGATATTGTGCACGTACAATATCCCAAGATACTTGGAATTCGATATCAGAGTAGACCTTAGTGTCGCTGTCCGGTCAAAATGTCCCTATTGCATGACGTATGCCCATCTTCATTAGCCCAGTTCGGAGCTGAACAATATGACGTTAAACCCATTTTATTCCATTTCATTGGGTCAATGGCGTGGTTTTGGTGTCAGACTTACAGGTTGCTCTTATCCGTGTCCTTTGGTTTCTCCCTACTACAACATGCTGCTTAGTACAAGTGGCGCCATTCTCCCTTGTAAGTTATTTCGGGTGGAAGGTCTAACAATGAACATGTCAAGTCAGAAAGCGTAAAGGAACATAAAAGAACCCTTTAAACGCAAATGCGGGCTTGTACCTCGGTCCTTCTTCCCTTCCAAATTTCATTTTTGGTGAGAGGGTGAGTGTGTAAGAACACCCTTGACAATTGGAATTCGAATAAGGAGCAGATCGTAGTGCCGCTATCCGGGAAAAGTTTCACCCCGGTAACACGATGCGTGGTACAAGCCCGTCTTCATCAGACCGTAGTGCCACAGAAATGTAGGTCCATTTTATTTCATTTTGGCGAGAGCGGTGAAGCATCCTTATATACTTTAAAAGAATTTTCTTGGAAAAAATTAAAGCTTAAGTCAAAAATTTTCATTTCATTTTTCTTTTATTATAAAAATATAAATAAATCACTAAGCTTTAACACACAAATGTAAAAACATAAATTATTGTATCAAATATAAATATTCTCTGTCTTAAAATTCGTAAATGGCGGAGTTAATGGCGAACATTTAAAGCAACGGGTTAGTTTAAGAAGGTGATACACTTTGTGACGGTTAAACACATTTCAAGATTTTTATGATCCCAATTTAGTAATTTTTAATATTAAAATACAATAGTTTTTATTATATAAATTGTGTGGATATTACCCTGTGTTTGCGATCTTATTGTTTATAAATGATATTAATACAATTCAACATATTATTTAATACTATCACGGAAATTAACATTTTAATACAATGTCAATCTCTAAGGTTTTTTCTTTGATATCACAGACAAATATTCAAGGGACGTCAACGAATGCTAATATAACGCAACATGTCTTAAATCTAAACAACTGTTAGGGTCACAAAAACTTTGCACACGAGTCTAACCAGACGAACTCGTAAATTAAACAATACAGGTTGAAATCAATATGAATATATTAATCATATCTAATTGAAATTTCTCTCAAGAAGTATTTTTGATGGATTTCTGTTAGGCAAGAATTAGAATCTAATAGCAAAGTGTAACATATATTTTGTCTCTGTGCCCGTTACACAATCTGATTAAAACAAGGATCCTATTTCGTTTCGTTTTTATTGTTCAAAATTTCGTTTTACTTGTCTTCACGACATGTAGTGTAGGCCATCGAAAGTATAAAAAAGCGAAACGAAATATAGATCTGTATTTTAATTAGATCGCCCTTTACCGTTCCTCTTATTCTAAAGTTACTTAGCATAAACCGAATCCTACTTTGGTTTTAGCAAACTTAAATGAGTAAAACATTTCTTATATACCTCCCATTCACAACTTATAAATACTTACATACAAACATACATTCCACATGAAAACTTTGTGCATTTGATGCAATAAATAAATAAATATCAAATAAATAAATAAATTCTATCAAATAAATATTATTATTAAATAAAGATATGTTATTTTATGATACCCCCCTGGCATCAATGGTTCATGTTGGAAATTTATAAATAAAAAAATAAAAACTATGATATGAAATTCGTTTGTTTGGTTCATAATGGCAGTGTATGTTATGGTTATGAGAGTTACAATTATTGTAAAAAGAATGATCAATTATGATGTATTTACAAGTTTTAGATCCTAACTGGATCATGGTAAACAAAATATACAATAATATTAATGTACAGTTAAATATATGTACACATGCGTAAATGGCAGTGGTCTAAAATATTCTTATTACATCAGTAATGGCGGAAATGGCAGTGGGCTGACGAGAAACTTAATAAATCATAGTGTATGTACATGTTGATACATTATCATATTACTATATCTGTTGATGACAATTAAAACGTGGATTAAATAGCAATTTAAATATATACAAACTATTCAATATTTCAGCAACATGGAATCATATATATACATAATTTGCACAAATAAAGCATCAGTTAAATATATAGACAATATGGTCTGAAAATAGACCTACTAATTAAGCCGAATTTCGACAAATAACTGGGCAATAACTAATTGCGGTTACCAAGTATCAATGTTCAGAATCCGATTAACTTCTTGGTCTGGCGCATGTACATCCTACACTAATTCCTTCGTGTAATTCCGTTTCATAAGTAAAAAATCCATTTTTGCACCCTGTTTTCTTCAGAACTCGAATATTTGTACGGACTTTTTCACATTCATCTCTGTTGTTGCTGCCAATACATGACCTGCATTTACACTTAGCTTGTGGAATGTGAGCAGGGTAGTAGTTGCTTCCTAATTCTTCAGACTCGTAGTACCAGGGACAGGTGGATCGAACCCACAGTGGATCGTTTAGTCCGAAACTGTCCCCAGTTCGAGGGCAATTTGTGTTACCATGGGTGTTTTGGCTGATGTAGACTTCGTTATTGCTGAGCTCGTTGGTGATCAGGCTGGCGGGTTGTAGAGCTTCTTTGGCGATAAGGAATCGAGTGACGTTGATGTGCTGATTTAGTTCCGCAAACAACTGCCCGAGAGTATCGGGTATTTGACATGCCGTGGTATCTCTCTTTTCTCTTTCGATCGTCTTCTCAATGACGTTTAGTAAAATTGGTGATGAGCAGACGAAATTCACCATCATTATACAAGCGAGAACTTTAAGTAAGGACATTTTGATGCTGCTTCTGGACTTCTAAATAGTGGTTACCAATGTACTCACAGTCGAAATATATCTCGAGTCTTGTTACTGTAGGATTAGAGAAAAGATGTTGATGAATATCGTTGGGTTTAAAGATGAACCAATGTTGAACGAAGGTTGTTGCTTAATTAATACCGGCTCTAAAATCCTATGGTGTTCTATATAACTAACTTCCCGTTAGACCGTTTGCTTATAGCTATTGTCTTACTACTGTTCAAGTATCTACTGTTGACGAAGACAAGAAAAGGCACTTATATATGACAGCCAAGCGGATAAATCTATTTTTATCTTTAGAGGTATTGTAAGTGTAAGCAACCCGAAACATCCCTGATTGATCAAAATCTAACTTGGGGGCGTGAATTATTTTCGATTCGTCCTATACAAGGACAGGGTGCGGGAAATTTACATATGACCCTTTTAAAAAGGTGTCACGGATTCTGGTAATTTTCAATCTCTGTATTGACGTTATGATTCTTCCGTCCTTCTTCATAATACTCAAGCCGATATCACGTTACGTTTATCGACGATACCAGTCGTCTTCCCGGTAATAACGCCCTGGCGTTTATCTATGACTTCAGACAGTTATCAATATTTGTTTGCATTATTTGTTAGTATGTCGTATTAGAATGCAGATGTTGGCGTACCATTATTTCAAATAATGGCACGGGCAACTTGCCAATCGTGCGTAATTTATTACAGTGAAATATTGGACTAGTACGTATTTGACTGTAAAAGCACGTGAGGAGTGTGTGTATTTTAAGTTGTTAAAATATATTACTTCATGTCTCGCTCTCGACCATTAAACCACACTATATATTCCAACTGAAAAAGCTGAACGACTTTTAGGGATATTCATGCCTTTGCCGTTTTTTTAGGACTTCGATTTTTGTCTAATGGTTTGGATTGTTCGTCCTTGGTTTGATGTTATTTGGATTAACATGTTTTCAAGTTTTATTTGATAGACATTTTCAGTTCAATATGGTCATGTTTGTGGCTATTTTTAGTATCTCTTTTGTCGGTGTTTTACGGCGAAACGCAATTACCAAGGGATCTTTTACTTGCGCGTCAATGTTTACACTGGACCTCGATTTTTGTGCCATCCGAAGGACTAGACAGTTGTGCTGGTCAAGTCCTCCGTCATGCAATACGGGGACACCACGCCAGAAAGTCCCGATGAACTTTATCGGCCACCGGAATCGAGGAACCCGCGATCCCCAGGCAAGCGAGCCAGCGCACTTAGCCACCGCAGCTCAAACGGGCGAACAATAGAGTTAACAATGCTGTGACTTTAACTTGAAGTCAAGTATAATCGCCTACTTATTTCGGAAATTAGACTTCTCACTCACGGTGTATAATAATTATTTTCTCGCTGCATGCACTATAGAGTTGGACATAACAGCTGAATTCCTACAGCCACGCTAATGTATACACGATATCACGGTTCTTCGTCCCACCCGAACGACTAGACACTGTCCTTTCCTGAGGAACTTTCTCTGACAACAAAGGGAACTAACCCGAGACCTACTTGTTAGTTCCCTAGAGTCTTACTCACTGATGCACCGCGGCTCCCAAAAAAATGTTTCATAATTATATTTAATGTTTCTTTTCACATAATTCTCAGTAGTAGACCCTATACATGGGTATCGGATTGGTGGACTGGGCAAATAATGACAATGGCTTCACCAAACCGCTGTCCTAAAATATCTCACAGTGTCGGCGAAACGTCCAGCACGAATCATCCCGCTTCTTCCTATATTTAAACATCAAAAACACTTTTGATGTCTTTCTGGTTTGTGCAAATTGGCATACAGGTTAGCGTCCTAGAGTCATATACTCAAAATGTCTTAAAGTTTTTGGCGAAACGATCAACGCAATTCATTTCGTTCCTTCAAATGTTTAAAGATTATAAGCACTTTTGGTGTCTTTCTGGTTTGGTGCAAATTTGTTTTGATTTTTTTTTTGTTTTCGATTTGGTGTGATTTAACAAGGTGGGGGTTTTGAAAGCCTTACCTCCATCTCTCCTAGAGGTAACGGCTGTGGGGTTGATAACTTATGGGAGAGGGAAATGGGGTTTAACGTCCACTCGACACAAACTAGGTCATTTTGGGACTAACATATGGTTTCAACTTTATTTCAATAATTCACTTGCGCGTATGGGGTCTTTAGCGGTGGGAGGAAACTGGAGTGCCCGGAGGAAACCCACGATGTTGAGAAGGCGCCCCTATCTCCATGCCACATACGCTCACACTGATAACTTATGAGTTGCCTAGTTGTTCGGATGGTACAAAAAGCCAAGTCCACCCTTATATAGATATTAACATACACGTAAAAGAATACTTGCATTTGAAATTCTATAAAGAATTGTACACTTGAACATATAATAAATTAACCGAATTTTGATCTCAAATGGACCGAAATGCTGTGTTGACAGAGACGTTAAACCGCATTCCTTTCTTGATGAGAAGAGACCCTTCGACTGATATTGTTTGAAATAATAGAAGACCATAGTACCGCTGTCCAGGCGAAATTTCCCCCGTTGCACACTGCATGGCACAAGTCCGTCTTCACTAGTACAAGGGTGCAGAAACTTAGGACGTTAAACCCCATTTTCTTTCATTGGAGTGAGAGCGTTGATGACCCGTTTAAGCTTTACCACAAAATTCTATAAAGACAATTAAAGCTCAAGACAAAATTCAAATTATATTTTTCTTTATTATGAATATAAATAAATGAGCAAGCTTTACAACACAAATGTAAAAATATAAATTATTATATCAAATATAAATATGCTCTTTCTAAAAATTCGTAAATGGCGGACCCACAAAGCAAATAGTTGGTTGATCCCAATTTTGTAATTTGTAATATTAAAATCAACAAACTTTACAACAAAATGTATAAACATAAATTATTATATCAAATATAAATATACTCTTTGTTACAATTCGTTTTCCAAACAGTTTGATACGTTTCATGGTATCTTTTTACGATCACAATTTTGTAATTTGTAATATTGAAATACAATATTTGTAATTATATAAATTGTGTGGAAATTACCCCGTATTTACGATCTTATTGTTTATAAATGATATGAATACAATTCAACATGTTATTAAGTAATGGATTGGAATTTCTTTGATATCACAGACAAATATTCAAGGGACGTTAACGATACTAATATAACGCTACATGTCTAAAATCTAAACAAGTTTCAGGGTCACGAAAACTTTGCACACGAGTCGAATCAGAAGAGTTTCAAAATTAAACAATGCAGACTGAAATAAATATGAATACATGTACATGGATTTCGTATAGGCAAGAATATAATAGACAAATGTAAATATGAAATATGAATAAATGTATTGTAATTGTACATCATAATTTCTAATCCTTATAAGACACATAGAAATAGATTTCACTTGATAACGATACCTATATGTGTATTGAGAAGTAGTACATCCATATAAGTGTTTCAATTTTATTATTATAATTTCTCTCAATGAGTATTTGTAACTTTACATAAAATGGATTTCTTAGCCACAAGTTAATCGACATGTGTAACATATATATAATGTAGCATATAATGTAACGTAAAAGAAAATAGATAGGTGGTGTTATACTAAAGCTATTCAACACCGATTGAGGACTAATCTGTTCTAACAAACTAAAAGGAATACAAAATTTCTTATATACCTTACATTCACAACTTACATAAACACTTATACATTCCACATTAAAACTTTAAGCATTTGATGCAATAACAAAATAAATAAATATTATTAAATAAATTAATATTATTAAATAAGTAATGAAAATTTTGTCTTCAAAGTTTGTATTAGATGGCTGATAGATATTATATGATACTTTATGATAACCCCGCACATTTGTTTTATGATGGAAATGTATAAATTACCAAACCTATTGTTCATTAGATGAATAAAAAAAATGATAAGAAATTCGTTTGTTTCGTTCGTAATGGTAGTGTATGTCATGGTTACAACGAGAGTTACAGTCATTGTTAAAAGAATGATAAATTAAGAATTATTGAGAAGTTTTAGATCCTAACTGCATCATGGTCACATTTGGTTAACATAGCTAGTAAATTAAATAGTTACGTATAAATACAAAGATGGAACTGGCAGTGGGAAAAAACTTCATAAACCAGAACATATTGATGTGGATGAGTTGTTATATATTACCGATCAATATATTATCATAAAAAGTCATATATCTAATGATTACCATTAAAACTTGAATTACAATTAAAATTTCAATTATATTAAACAGGAATTCAAATATCTACGGATTATATAATAAACAAGCTCTTCAATGAAATCATATTTATACATAATTTGTACAAATACATAGACAATATGGTCTGAAAATAGACCTACTAATTAAGCCGAGTTTCGACAAATAACTGGGCAATAACTAATTGCGGTTACCAAATATTAATGTACAGAATCCGGGTACTTTCATGGTCTGGCGCATGTACATCCTACACTAATTCCGTCGCGTAACTCCGTTTCATAAGTAAAAAATCCATTTGTGCACCCCGTTTTCTTAAGAACTCGAATATTTGTACGGACTTTTTCACATTCATCTCTGTTGTTGCTGCCAATGCATGACCTGCATTTACACTTAGCTTGTGGAATATGAGCAGGGTAGTAGTTGCTTCCTAATTCTTCAGACTCGTAGTACCAGGGACAGGTGGATCGAACCCACAGTGGATCGTTTAGTCCGAAACTGTCCCCAGTTCGAGGGCAATTTTTGTTACCGTGAGTGTTTTGGCTGATGTAGACTTCGTTTTCGCTCAGCTCGTTAGTGATCAGGCTGGCGGGTTGAACGGCATCTTTGGCGATAAGGAATCGAGTGACGTTGATGTGCTGATTCAGTTCGACAAATAACTCTTCGAGGCTCGGGGGAATTTGACATCCCGTGGTATCTCTCTTTTCTCTTTCGATCGTCTTCTCAATGACGTTTAGTAAAATTGGTGATGAGCAGACGAAATTCACCATCATTATACAAGCGAGAACTTTAAGTAAGGACATTTTGATGCTGCTTCTGGACTTCTAAATAATGGTTACCAATGTACTCACAGGTGAAATATATCTCGAGTCTTGTTACTGTTGTATTAGAGAAAAGATGTTGATGAATATCGTTGGGTTTAAAGATGAACCAATGTTGAACGAAGGTTGTTGCTTAATTAATACCGGTTCTAAAATCCTATGGTGTTCTATATAACTAACTTCCCGCTAGACCGTTTGCTTATAGCTATTGTCTTACTACTGTTCAAGTATCTACTGTTGACGAAGACAAGAAAAGGCACTTATATATGACAGCCAAGCGGATAAATCTATTTTTATCTTTAGAGGTATTGTAAGTGTAAGCAACCCAAAACATCCCTGATTGATCAAAATCTAACTTGGGGGCGTGAATTATTTTCGATTCGTCCTATACAAGGACAGGGTGCGGGAAATTTACATATGACCCTTTTAAAAAAGTGTCACGGATTCTGGTAATTTTCAATCTCTGTATTGACGTTATGATTCTTCCGTCCTTCTTCATAATACTCAAGCCGATATCACGTTACGTTTATCGACGATACCAGTCGTCTTCCCGGTAATAACGCCCCGGCGTTTATCTATGACTTCAGACAGTTATCAATATTTGTTTGCATTATTTGTTAGTATATCGTATTAAAATGCAGATGTTGGCGTACCATTATTTCAAATAATGGCACGGGCAACTTGATAATCGTACATTATTTATACCAGTGAAATATTGGACTAGTGTGACGTATTTGACTGTAAAAGCACGTGAGGAGTGTGTGTATTTTAAGTTGTTAAAATATATTACTTAATGTCTCGCTCTCGACCATTAAACCACACTAATTATTATATATATTCCAACTGAAAAAGCTGAACGACTTTTAGGGATATTCATGCCTTTGCCGTTTTTTTAGGACTTCGAATTTTGTCTAATGGTTTGGATTGTTCGTCCTTGGTTTGATGTTATTTGGATTAACATGTTTTCAAGTTTTATTTGATAGACATTTTCAGTTCAATATGGTCATGTTTGTGGCTATTTTTGGTATCTCTTTTGTCGGTGTTTTACGGCGAAACGCAATTACCAAGGGATCTTTTACTTGCGCGTCAATGTTTACACTGGACCTCGATTTTTGTGCCATCCGAAGGACTAGACAGTTGTGCTGGTCAAGTCCTCCGTCATGCAATACGGGGACACCACGCCAGAAAGTCCCGATGAACTTTATCGGCCACCGGAATCGAGGAACCCGCGATCCCCAGGCAAGCGAGCCAGCGCACTTAGCCACCGCAGCTCAAACGGGCGAACAATAGAGTTAACAATGCTGTGACTTTAACTTGAAGTCAAGTATAATCGCCTACTTATTTCGGAAATTAGACTTCTCACTCACGGTGTATAATAATTATTTTCTCGCTGCACTATAGAGTTGGACATAACAGCCGAATTCCTACAGCCACGCTAATGTATACACGATATCACGGTTCTTCGTCCCACCCGAACGACTAGACACTGTCCTTTCCGGAGGAACTTTCTCTGACAACAAAGGGAACTATCCCGAGTCTTACTCACTGATGCACCGCGGCTCCCAAAAAAATGTTTCATAATTATATTTAATGTCTCTTTTCACACAATTCTCAGTAGTAGACCCTATACATGGGTATCGGATTGGTGGACTGGGCAAATAATGACAATGGCTTCACCAAACCGCTGTCCTAAAATATCTCACATTGTCGGCGAAACGTTCAGCACGAATCATCCCGCTTCTTCCTATATTTAAACATCATAAACACTTTTGATGTCTTTCTGGTTGGTGCAAATTGGCATACAGGTTAGCGTCCTGGAGTCATATACTCAAAATGTCTTAAAGTTTTCGGCGAAACGATCAACTCAATTTATTCCGTTCCTTCAAATGTTTAAAGATTATAAGCACTTTTTGTCTTTCTGGTTTGGTGCAAATTTGTTTTGATTTTTTTTTTTTGTTTTTTTTGTTTTCGATTTGGTGTGATTTAACAAGGTGGGGGTTTTGAAAGCCTTACCTCCATCTCTCCGAGAGGTAACGGCTGTGGGTTTGATAACTTATGGGAGAGGGAAATGGGGTTTAGCGTCCACTCGACACAAACTAGGTCTTTTTGGGACTAACATATGCTTTCAACTTTATTTCAATAATTCACTTGCGCGTATGGGGTCTTTAGCGGTGGGAGGAAACTGGAGTGTCCGGAGGAAACCCACGATGTTGAGAAGGCGCCCCTATCTCCATGCCACATACGCTCACACTGATAGCTTATGAGTTGCCTAGTTGTTCGGATGGTACAAAAAGCCAAGTCCACCCTTATATAGATATTAACATACACGTAAAAGAATACTTGCATTTGAAATTCTATAAAGAATTGTACACTTGAACATATAATAAATTTACCGAATTTTGATCTCAAATGGACCGAAATGCTGTGTTGACGAGACGTTAAACCGCATTCCTTCCTTGGTGAGAAGAGACTCTTCCGACTGATATTGTTTGAAATAATAGAAGACCATAGTACCGCTGTCCAGGCGAAATTTCCCCCGTTGCACACTGCATGGCACAAGTCCGTCTTCACTAGTACAAGGGTGCAGAAACTTAGGACGTTAAACCCCATTTTCTTTCATTGGAGTGAGAGCGTTGATGACCCGTTTAAGCTTTACCACAAAATTCTATAAAGACAATTAAAGCTCAAGACAAAATTCAAATTATATTTTTCTTTATTATGAATATAAATAAATGAGCAAGCTTTACAACACAAATGTAAAAATATAAATTATTATATCAAATATAAATATGCTCTTTCTAAAAATTCGTAAATGGCGGACCCACAAAGCAAATAGTTGGTTGATCCCAATTTTGTAATTTGTAATATTAAAATCAACAAACTTTACAACAAAATGTATAAACATCAATTATTATATCAAATATAAATATACTCTTTGTTACAATTCGTTTTCCAAACAGTTTGATACGTTTCATGATATCTTTTTACGATCACAATTTTGTAATTTGTAATATTGAAATACAATATTTGTAATTATATAAATTGTGTGGAAATAACCCCGTATTTAGGATCTTATTGTTTATAAATGGTATGAATACAATTCAACATGTTATTAAGTAATGGAATGGAATTTCTTTGATATCACAGACAATTATTCAAGGGACGTTAACGATACTAATATAACGCTACATGTCTAAAATCTAAACAAGTTTCAGGGTCACGAAAACTTTGCACACGAGTCGAATCAGAAGAGTTTCAAAATTAAACAATGCAGACTGAAATAAATATGAATACATGTACATGGATTTCGTATAGGCAAGAATATAATAGGCAAATGTAAATATGAAATATGAATAAATGTATTGTAATTGAACATCATAATTTCTAATCCTTATAAGACACATAGAAATAGATTTCACTTGATAACGATACCTATATGTGTATTGAGAAGTAGTACATCCATATAAGTGTTTCAATTTTATTATTATAATTTCTCTCAATGAGTATTTGTAAATTTACATAAAATGGATTTCTTAGCCACAAGTTAATCGACATGTGTAACATATATATAATGTAGCATATAATGTAACGTAAAAGAAAATAGATAGGTGGCGTTATACTAAAGCTATTCAACACCGATTGAGGACTAATCTGTTCTAACAAACTAAAAGGAATAAAAAATTTCTTATATACCTTACATTCACAACTTACATAAACACATACATTCCACATTAAAACTTTAAGCATTTGATGCAATAACAAAATAAATAAATATTTCAAATAAATTAATATTATTAAATAAGTAATGAAAATTTTGTCTTCAAAGTTTGTATTAGATGGCTGATAGATATTATATGATACTTTATGATAACCCCGCACATTTGGTTTATGATGTAAATGTATAAATTACCAAACCTATTGTTCATTAGATGAATGAAAAAAATGATAAGAAATTCGTTTGTTTCGTTCGTAATGGTAGTGTATGTCATGGTTACAACGAGGGTTACAGTCATTGTTAAAAGAATGATAAATTAAGAATTATTGAGAAGTTTTAGATCCTAACTGCATCATGGTCACATTTGGTTAACATAGCTAGTATATTAAATAGTTACGTATAAATACAAAGATGGAACTGGCAGTGGGAAAAAACTTCATAAACCAGAACATATTGATGTGGATGAGTTGTTATATATTACCGATCAATATATTATCATAAAAAGTCATATATCTAATGATTACCATTAAAACTTGAATTACAATTAAAATTTCAATTATATTAAACAGGAATTCAAATATCTACGGATTATATAATAAACAAGCTCTTCAATGAAATCATATTTATACATAATTTGTACAAATACATAGACAATATGGTCTGAAAATAGACCTACTAATTAAGCCGAGTTTCGACAAATAACTGGGCAATAACTAATTGCGGTTACCAAATATTAATGTACAGAATCCGGGTACTTTCATGGTCTGGCGCATGTACATCCTACACTAATTCCGTCGCGTAATTCCGTTTCATAAGTAAAAAATCCATTTGTGCATCCCGTTTTCTTAAGAACTCGAATATTTGTGCGGACTTTTTCACATCCCTCTCTGTTGTTGCTACCAATACATGACCTGCATTTACACTTAGCTTCTGGAATATGGGCAGGGTAGTAGTTGCTTCCTAAGTCTTCAGACTCGTAGTACCAGGGGCAGGTGGATCGAACCCACAACGGAGCGCCTGTGGCGTAACTGTCCTCAGTTCGAGAACAGTTTGTGTTACCGTGTGTGTTTTGGCTGATGTAGACTTCGTTATTGTTGAGCTCGTTGGTGATCAGGCTGGCGGGTTGAACAGCATCTTTGGCGATAAGAAATCGAGTGACGTTGATGTGCTGATTCAGTTGGGCAAATAACTCTCCGAGGGTCCCAGGAACTTGACACCCCGTGATGTCCCTCTTTTCTGTTTCGATTGTCTTCTCAATATCTTTCAGTAAGATTGGTGACGAGCAGACGAAAGTCACCATCATTATACAAGCGAAAACTTTAAGTAAGGACATTTTGATGCTGCGTCTGAATACTATAAATGGTTACCAGTAGAAATATAACTTGACTCTTGCAACTGTTGGGTGAGAGAAAAGACGTATGTCTTACTACTGTTCAAGTATCGAAGTGTGAATGACTTGCTTCAACAAGATAAGACATTTATATATGACAGACACGCGGATCAAATCTATTATTTTTAGAGGAAGTATAGTCGTTTGAATTAAAGTGTAACCTGAAACATCCCCGATTGACCAAAACTTAACTTGTGGGTGTTTATTGTTTTGCAGTTATTCTATTCAAGGACAGGAGGCGGGAAAGTGAGATATGACACCTTACTTTTATAAAGTGTCACGAATTCCGGTTATCTTCAATTTTTGACATTGCCGTCATGAGTCTTCCGCCCTGCTTCCTAGGGTTTCTTGGGGTTTCTTTCGTAAATAATTTAAATGACAAGAAAAAAGTTTAAAAACACATCACACTTTATTTGGAAAACATTCGACAAGTATTCTCTTATCTTGTTTTGTACTTGATCGTCTAAGTGGGTAAGACGCTGGCTCGCCACTCTGGTGGTCGGGTATTCAATCCTTGCATTGGGCGAGAACGTTCATCCAGATTTTTCGGCGTGATTCCCCCCTTTGTTAGTCATGCAGAACGGAGGGCCTGGCAAGGAAAACTGTCTAATCGTTCGGATCTTCAGCTAAAGTCAATTCCTCACCCAATAGTTTCATGGCTTTGAAGTGCTACATCGCTCTTCTACCATTTCGCTGTACTTTTGCACAGTTTCTAACGAAAATTGATTGAAACTATATTAAAGGCTCCATGGGTCTGCTCAAAAATGTTGAAAATTTGAAAATCTTGAAGTAAAGTGCGCTCCAAGATATCTCGAGCCGAAGGATGAACGTGTGAGAAAACTGACAATATTTTATATCTTATCTAGTGTATTGCAGTAAGAACTGCCTGACAACAATAGACACCTAGAATTTAGATAGTGCGACAATCCCGTTCGTAGTACGTCTGTAATGTATAGGTTATTTAAGTTCTCTAAATGATGTTCTGTTTAATATAGAAATTTCTTACCTACATGATGTGTGACGAAAACTAGGCTAATGTAGTAGATCGCATTATTCTACTACTTTCCTAGACTAGATCCCCGACAGTTATGACAGTATCCAATTCTGGAAGCGGGTTACTGTGTTCCAGGCATCGGGTGCACTAATTAGTTCAATAAAATAGAATAACGATGACGCAAAATGGTACCAATACGGAACGCTAACCCCAAAATGGTAATTGTCCCGCGCTATATATAAGAAAAAGCGGGGTTCCATTTCCCTTCAGCCATCATAGACGTTCCTGGAGGAACCCGGGATAGAGACATCATTAGACATCATGGGGGCTTCTTAGAAGGCAAACTTAGAGCCTTCTCGGCTTAGAGGCCAGGAATCAGACATCATCGGCGTTCCTAGAGGGACATACCTTTCGGCGCCTCGGCTTACAGGTCGGGATAGCGACAATGTGGAATGTTCCTAGATAGACATACCTTTAGTCTCCTCAGCTTAGAGGCTGAGGGAAATCGCAATGTAGACAAAGAAAGAAGAGCGTAACGCCACAAAACACAAGCTAAGAACTAGTTGTGAAAGGGGCTTTAAGTTTTGCAACAATATTGTTGAAGAATTTAAAAGCCCAAGACAAAATTTAAATTTCCTTGTTTTAGATATAAATTAATCACTAAACGTTACAAAACAATTGTAAATATTATATACTAAATTATTCTATCACATATGAATATTCCCTTTGGTAAAACTTGTAAATTAATGGTGGACATTTAAAGCAAATAGTTGGTTCAAGTAGGTGAGACATCTGACATCAATTTCAACTTATTTGTTTTCATTTCCCCGAAAGTTTAATACATTTGAAGATATCTTTTTACGATCACAATTTTGTCATTTTTGATATTAAAATACAACATTTGTAATTAAATAAAGTGTGTGGATATTACCTTGTGTTTACGATCTTATTGTTTATAAATGATATTAATACAATTCAACATGCTGTTTAGTATTAAACTTGTATACAGTGGACTCTGTCAAATCCGACATCGTACGGGGTCGTGACAATATGTCGGAAGTCACAGAGTGTCGGAATACCCAGTTCTGTATGCATAAAACTTGCCTGGTGTTAATATGTTCAATAACTAATGGAAGACCGTCATACACCTTACAGTGTGCTATGAGGGAAATTTTGCCCGGGCGCTACGGCCTACTCTTATATCGAATTCCAACTGCCAAGGGATCTTTTACGTGCACGCCAATGTGTACTCGGGACCTTGGTTTTCCGTCCCATCCGAACGACTAGACAGCTGTCCTTGTCAGACCCTCCATTCTGCATCACTGACAAGGAGAAACCACGCCGGAAAATCGAGATAAACTTTCTCGGCCAATGCAGGGATCGAACACCCGACCTCCAGGCTAGCGAACCATCGCCTTACCCACTTAGCCATGTGATCCCCAGTATGGCGATGTGGCTACCAGACTAATGAATCAGATTGTGAAATCAGAGGGCAAGTAAATTAGATTATGCTTGATAAAGACAAGAGTATCCTCATGGAAACGTCGCTTAGTATTAAACTCAGTAATTATGTATCCATAAAATTGTATCTTATGTTAATATCTTCAATTACTAAATGCCAATCAAAGAAGAAAATTAATACTATCACCGAAATTAACATTGTAATGGAATGTCACTCTACAAGGTTTTTCTATGATATCACAGACAAATATTCAAGGGACGTCAACGAATACTAATATAACGCTACACAATTGTGAGGGTCACAAGAGACTTTGTAAATTAAAGAGCTTGTAAATTAAACAACAGAAAGCACTAGTATTTTGACGCCTTTCTTTAATTATACATATATATTAAAATACATGTAGATATTGTAGATAAAGCACATGTATGTTACCGGTAAATAAATACATAAATAAAATACGTCCAGGTAAACACTTCAGCAATTTATTCTGACATACATTAAATTATATAAGATAGCTGTCTGTCCTCTAAAGGCATCTTCAAATATTAATAATTAATGTATACAAAAATTAAATTTTTACCATACATTTCCACGACATTGGATTATAAATAACGTATACAGCAAAAGGTTGCATAACATATCATTAATTTACATAGTTTTCCTTGTGTAGTACAATACAGGAGTAATGAGATGCAATAAAATTTGATAGACAAATTAAAATATATAGTTATGAATAGTTCCAAGATGGATGAACAGTATGTTAAAATGTTATTAAACCGGTCTTGAACTCAATTTATGTCGGTATACCTTTTATCTTTTTATCGTTTACCGTGAAACAACGCAGTGCAGATTTACTGCTGTGTTAATATTTTTCGATATTGTCCCTCTTATTATGTATAGATATTCATCATAGATTTAACACTAATTTATTTTTAAGAAATAATTAAAACATTTTATTTACCTTACATTTACAATTTATGAATGCTAACAAAAAACTCACATTTCCACATTAAAACGTTGTGCATTTGATGCAATAAATAAATAAATATATATCAAATAAATACATAAATATAATTAAATAAATAAATATTATTGAATAAATATAATTAAATAATTAAATATTATTAAATAAATAAATATTATTAAATAAATATAATTAAATACACGTAACTAAATATAATTAATTAAATAACTAAATATATATAATTAATTAAATAACTAAATATAATTAATTAAATAACTAAATATAATTAATTAAATAACTAAATATTATTAAATAAATAAATAAATACAAATGCTGATGTTGATCTATTATAATATTACTGATCAACATTATATTATTTTTATTGAAAATTATATATCTGTTAATGACCAAGTCTAAGTTAAATACATGGACACTATGGCCTGAAAATAGACCTACTAATTATGCCGAATTTCGACAAATAATTGGGCAATAACTAATTGCGGTTACCAAATATTAATGTACAGAATCCGGGTACTTTCATGGTCTGGCGCATGTACATCCTACACTAATTCCTTCGTGTAATTCCGTTTCATAAGTAAAAAATCCATTTGTGCACCCTGTTTTCTTAAGAACTCGAATATTTGTGCGAACCTTTCCACATGCATCCCTGTTGTTACCGCCAATACACTTATTGCATCTACACGTAGCTTGTGGAATATGAGCAGGGTAGTAGTTGCTTCCTAATTCTTCAAATTCGTAGTACCAGGGGCAGGTAGATCGAACCCACAACGGAGCGCCTGTGGCGTAACTGTCCTCAGTTCGAGAACAGTTTGTGTTACCGTGTGTGTTTTGGCTCATGTAGACTTCGTTATTGCTGAGCTCGTTGGTGATCAGGCTGGCTGGTTGAACGGCATCTTTGGCAATAAGGAATCGAGTGGCGTTGATGTGCTGATTCAGTTGGGCAAATAACTCTCCGATAGTCTCGGGAACTTGACACCCCGTGATGTCCCCCTTTTCTCTTTCGATCGTCTTCTTAATGACTTTCAGTAAACTTTGTGATGGACAGACGAAATTCACCATCATTATACAAGCGAAAACTTTAAGTATGGACATCTTGATGCTTCTTCTGAACTTCTAAATAATATTATGAATGGTTACCAATGAATAAAAGAAAAGATGTTGTTGAATATCGTTGGTTTTAACGATGTTCTCAGTGTTTAACGTAAGGTATTGCTTAATATCTGCTCTAATATCCTGTGGTCTTCTATATAACTAACTGTTAGAATGCTTTTATCTTGCTACTGTTCAAGTGTCTAAGATTGAAAGATTAACTAACACAAGACAAGACAGCAGTTATATATACAGACACACGGATAAAATCTATTTTTAACCTTGGAAGAAAAATCTGAAACATACCTGATTCGCTAATTCTTACCTGCTGGTGTAAGTTCAGTTTCATTCGTTCTATACGTAGGTGTCGCGGACTCTGGTTATCTTCAATCTTTGTTTTATCTTAATGATTCTTCCGTCCTTCTTCCAAAATACTCAAGCCGATATCACCGCAATCACGTTACGTTTATCTCTGACTTCAATTAGTTATTACGTGTCTCGGTTCCTTCGTAAGAGGATTTTTTGCCGATTTTAGTCAGTTTGCAGTCACAACTGAGCATGATGCCGCCGTTCTGCCAGCATGGATATTTATTGGTCTCTGCGGACCTATTTATTGAATATAAATTGGGACAGTGTTTGGAAACAGGAAGTGTTTTGCGGATGGGACAAAAAAAATAATCTCGACAACTTTTCAAACGATCATATACGGGCTCTCACTGGCGGTTTGTCGAAATTCGGAAGTTCGCTCGAGTAGATTTAACATCAAAGAGTTGCGAAAAGTTTCGTCATCAAATTTTCGACATCCAAGATGTCGCATCTCCGTCATTATTTGAGGTATTAACTGAAACTTGGTAAGAATTGGGAACACATCGATGCTTTCAAAATGGCAGATTAAAAAATTTTGTGACAGCTTCCCCATATTTCTGAGGCCTTTCGATTTTCTCGAACATGAATAATTATCTCTTTTTTTCTTCCGGTATTCGACTTTTGACCTACTAGCCTATCTGGTGACCTAGCTGTTCAATTACCTTTGCATACATGATGACCCTGACGTCTACTAACAAATCGTTCGGTCTTAAAATATAACTTACGGTTTTATTAAAATGACAGGTTCTTCCATTTAATAAGTACAGAATGTTACTATGCAGGTCCATGGCTAGCCCAAAATGGTAAGGGGGGGGGGGAGCAAAGGCTTCTGAGGGCGCCGATGGGGCTTCTGTGGGCGTCGATGGGGTGTCTGTGGGCGTCGATGTATAAGGTGCTTTCCATATGCAAGTCCATGGCTAGCCCAAATTTGTTGGGGGGGGGGAGGGTAAAGGCTTCTGGGGGCGCCGATTGGGCTTCTGCTTCTTGGGGCGCCGATGGGGCTTCTGTGGGCGTCGATGTATAAGGTGCTCTCCATAGGCGTACGGACTCGATAATGCTAGGGGGGGGGGGGGGGGGGCAGAACCTGAAATGCCCGAACAAATTTCGGGTTAGGCCAACATACGTCGAGGTACGTCCCCCCCCCACACCCACACAAAAAAAGATAATTTGGAAAATTTGACGACCTCAGGCGTGTTTTCTTGTGATTCTAGTCACTGAATACAGTAGGTGGTCTGATATAGCCTAACTTAGGTGGCGGAGTCGAATTCCAGTCAATCGTTTATTTTCCACTTAGACGGGGCCGTCGGGAGCAAATTTTGACCGACGCAAACGTGTTTCCCTGCTATTCCAGCTCGTGAATACAGTAACTTAAATGTGGTCCAATATAGTCAACATTAGGTGGCGTAGCATACTCCTCGCAGTGTTTCATTTGATAAGAGCTAATCCCACTTAACACTACTGTAATAGAAGCAAATTTCTGTACCACTATCCAAAGTTCGATCTGGGTTCCCTTAGAACCCAGATCGAACCCAAATTTTATAAACTTAAACTTAAACTTATTCTGGTCACTAGTCCGATTAACAAATTAATAGCGGACTGCGTAACAATATCATTACGCTTTAAACAGAGCTCCTAATTGGACCAAGTAGGCGTATATAACGTTACGTCATGGCTTACGATTTATAATACCTAATTAATCAGTGCATAGCAAAAATGTTGCAGAAAAAGTAATTGCGTGACTAGGCTATCTAAACGGATACAATACCTTAAATCACTGTCCAAAGTTTTGGGGAAGACCCCAGATTAAACGAAGAGCTGTCATGCAGCTGGTCACTAATACACTAAACAGCAACAGAAACGTCAGGTTGGTATGTTACTCAATATAGAGGCGTTGCATCAACCTTGCCAAATGTTTTTTATTGTATACTGAGCGCCATAGAAAACGAAAAACTAAGTGATGCGTTTTCTATGGCGTTCAGTATATATTTGTGACCACATCTCCAACTTTACTTGAGCAATAAGGCCCCTGCGCAAACACAGAGTTGAACCCAGGAAATGTTCTCAATAACGCAACCTAACTTCTGAGATAGTAATGTGTTCTCCGTGATTTTCATGTAACTCGTGTTGCACGTGCTGTTCATCGGGACCAGCCCTATAAAATGCACTCAATACCTGGTTGAATCATTCTCACTACAACGTAAGCAGAAACGGCGACTCAGGTCAGCTCAGAGGAACCAGGCACTTGGAAGATTCGACGCTGACCCCACACTGCCCAAGCTGTTGCCAATCAGCTCGTCAGATAGTGGGAACACAGGGAAGACCCATCAGCACCAATACAGTGCGCCGACGTCTCACCAGAGAGAACATACATTGCCGCAGACAGATCCTCACCCCTCGCAATGGACGTGAACGTCTACAGTTTGAACAACAACACCAGAAATGGCGACACAGGCAACGGAGAACTGTCGATATTGCGTATCAACTGCAAATGGCAGGTCCAGAATGTGGCGTCGACGTGGCCAGCGTTATTCTGACCAATGTGTCATGGAACGAGACTTATGGGGGTCCAGGCATAATGGTTTGGGTGGAATCGGTCTGAATAAGATATAGAGAGTCCTGTGGTGTTCCAAAAAAATTGGTCGTCCAGGGAGAGGAGGAGGGGGTATCTACGTCAATCAAGCTCTCAGATCCCACGTCATACCACATTTCGTAAGTCATCAAAACAACGTTTTCCAGCATGACAACGCCCGTACCCCACCCATCAGAGTTACTCGGGATTTTATACAGCAGAATAGCGTCATCGTCATGCACTGGCCAGCCCTTAGTCTGGACTTAAACACGATTGAACATCTATGCGATGAAAGTCAGAGAGACTTAATAACGTCTTACCGAGTCCAAACACAGCCGATAGATTGCGTGAAGCTTTTCTGAGAGTGTGTTTCCAGGTGTCAATGGTGTTCATCAATCGTCTGGTCCACTCCATGTCTGGCTCGCTAGCCTGGAGGTCCGGTGTTCGATCCCTGCATTGGCCGAGAAAGTTCATCTCGATTTTCCCGCGTGGTTTTCCCCTTGTCAGTGATGCAGAAGGAGGGCCTGACAAGGACAGCTGCCTAGTCGTTCGGATGGGACGAAAAATCGAGGTCCCGTGTACACATAGGCGTGCACGTAAAAGATCCCTCGGCAGTTGGAATTCGATATAAGAGTAGGCCGTAGCGCCGCTGCCCGGGCAAAATTTCCCTCATAGCACAATGTACGGCGTATGCCCGTCTTCCGTTAGCCCAAGTCAGGTGCAGAAGAGTAGGACGTTAAACCCCATTTCATTTCATTTCATTTCATTTCCACCCCATGTACAGACGCGGCGCTGCTGTTATTGACACTGGCGATGGACACACCGGGTACTGATTTATAGACTGTGTACAGTCTCTAAACCTTCTAGTAATGTCTTGAAATTCTGATGAATTAATCACTAATGTGTCAACATGCTGTTCACACAAAAAATGCTTTGATCCGTTTAGTATGTCGTTTTTATTGGAATTGTTTGATTAAAGTGCCTCCCTGATTTTGAAATCGTTCTGATTTTTAGACAATCGTTTATTAAAAGTACAATTTAAACTTTCAATCTGAGTTATGGTCCTTAGCGTTGAAATAAGCTACAACCCCCAGAATACAGCCACAACGACAGTTGGTGGAGTATCTTCCGTTAAATCTTCTGAGCGAGGGATGTCACAACGACATGGACATGGACGCTTTTTGTTACAGCATGAGCTTTTACCGCCACCAGGTATGTGGACACCTAACCAGTTACCTGGAACCTGCGACAGGATAATGGTTTCACTGAAATATCTTTTAAGTGGAACAATTCTATTCATCGTAATCCCGAGAAGAAGCATCGTTCCTCGGCAAAGACAGGGTGTCATCAACAGTGTCACGTAGCCGTTGAGACCGCCTCATTGTCTTTGGATTCGGTGGAAACAATGTGTTATGCGGACATCATCCAAATCAATGCAGGCAGTTATCAGAACACGAATTATAAATGACAAACCGGAATATTTAATTCCTTGGAAGGGTCTCTCAACAACAATGAATTCGTGGGTTTCCGAAGGTGGTTTGAATGACTTAGAAAAATGTATATAAAGGACCATGCGGAGAAAATTCCCGGACCTAATTTAAGTTATAAGTCTGCCACTCGATATAACCATCATGTTGTACATCTGCAACAACACCGTTCACGAATGCAACAAATTAGGTTGCATTATAATGGTCGGACGTATTGTAAAAGTTTTGTTTCTCTTCAAAGTGTGTTAAATGTATTCTTTCTTTTAATCATTACGATGCCCCCCCCCCCCCCTGTTTTAAGTAGAAGCATTGAAATGGGACTTTGTCAGTCAGAAATTTTGGAAAATGGTCTAGGCAAAGAGAGGCAGTAGAAACGTTTCTTCGAAAGCTTACGAGCAGCACAACTAGACGAAATTCTGATTATCCATTTATTGTACCATAAACAGAAAATAAAGTGGATTTTGTTTTAGGAACATCATCGTTTCTGGCTACTCCTTCCTTCTATAAAGCATACAATATCCCTTGATATTGTGCACGTACAATATCCCTTGATACTTGGAATTCGATATCAGAGTAGAACTTAGTGCCGCTGTCCGGGCAAAATGTCCCTATTGCACGACGTATGCCCATCTTCATTAGCCCAGTTCGGAGCAGAACAATATGACGTTAGACCCATTTTATTCCATTTCATTGGGTCAATGGCGTGGTTTTGTTGTCAGACTTACAGTTTGCTCTTATCCGGGTCCTTTGGTTTCTCCCTACTACAACATGCTGCTTAGTACAAGTGGCGCCATTCTCCCTTGTAAGTTATTTCGGGTGGAAGGTCTAACAAAGAACATGACAAGTCAGAAAGCGTAAAGGAACATAAAAGAACCCTTTAAACGGAAATACGGGCTTGCACCTCGGTCCTTCTTCCCTTCCAAATTTCATTCTTGGTGAGAGGGTGAGTGTGTAAGAACACCCTTGACAATTGGAATTCGAATAAGGAGCAGATCGTAGTGCCGCTATCCGGGAAACGTTTTCCCCAGTAACACGATGCATGGTACAAGCCCGTCTTCATCAGACCGTAGTGCCACAGAAATGTAGGTCCATTTTATTTCATTTGGGCGAGAGCGGTGAAGCATCCTTATATACTTTAAAAGAATTTTCTTGGAAAAAATTAAAGCTTAAGTCAAAAAATTTCATTTCATTTTTCTTTTATTATAAAAATATAAATAAATCACTAAGCTTTTACACACAAATGAAAAAACATAAATTATTGTGTCAAATATAAATATTCTCTGTCTTAAAATTCGTAAATGGCGGAGTTAATGGCGAACATTTAAAGCAACGGGTTAGTTTAAGAAGGTGATACACTTTGTGACGGTTAAACACATTTCAAGATTTTTATGATCCCAATTTAGTAATTTTTAATATTAAAATACAATAGTTTTTATTATATAAATTGTGTGGATATTACCCTGTGTTTGCGATCTTATTGTTTATAAATGATATTAATACAATTCAACATATTATTTAATACTATCACGGAAATTAACATTTTAATACAATGTCAATCTCTAAGGTTTTTTCTTTGATATCACAGACAAATATTCAAGGGACGTCAACGAATGCTAATATAACGCAACATGTCTTAAATCTAAACAACTGTTAGGGTCACAAAAACTTTGCACACGAGTCTAACCAGACGAACTCGTAAATTAAACAATACAGGTTGAAATCAATATGAATATATTAATCATATCTAATTGAAATTTCTCTCAAGAAGTATTTTTGATGGATTTCTGTTAGGCAAGAATTAGAATCTAATAGCAAAGTGTAACATATATTTTGTCTCTGTGCCCGTTACACAATCTGATTAAAACACAGATCCTATTTCGTTTCGTTTTTATTGTTCAAAATTTCGTTTTACTTGTTTTCACGACATGTAGTGTAGGCCATCGAAAGTATAAAAAAAACGAAACGAAAAATATAGATCTGTATTTTAATTAGATCGCCCTTGACAGTTACTCTTATTCTAAAGCTAATTAGCATAAACCGAATCCTACTTTGGTTTTAGTAAACTTAAATGAGTAAAACATTTCTTATATACCTCCCATTCACAACTTATAAATACTTACATACAAACATACATTCCACATGAAAACTTTGTGCATTTGATGCAATAAATAAATAAATATCAAATAAATAAATAAATTCTATCAAATAAATATTATTATTAAATAAAGATATGTTATTTTATGATACCCCCCTGGCATCAATGGTTCATGTTGGAAATTTATAAATAACAAAATAAAAACTATGATATGAAATTCGTTTGTTTGGTTCATAATGGCAGTGTATGTTATGGTTATGAGAGTTACAATTATTGTAAAAAGAATGATCAATTATGATGTATTTACAAGTTTTAGATCCTAACTGGATCATGGTAAACAAAATATACAATAATATTAATGTACAGTTAAATATATGTACACAGGCGTAAATGGCAGTGGTCTGAAATATTCTTATTACATCAGTAAAGGCGGAAATGGCAGTGGGCTGACGAGAAACTTAATAAATCGTAGTGTATGTACATGTTGATACATTATCATATTACTATGTCTGTTGATGACAATTAAAACGTGGATTAAATAGCAATTTAAATATATACAAACTATTCAATATTTCATCAACATGGAATCCTATATATACATAATTTGTACAAATAAAGCATCAGTTAAATATATAGACAATATGGTCTGAAAATAGACCTACTAATTAAGCCGAATTTCGACAAATAACTGGGCAATAACTAATTGCGGTTACCAAGTATCAATGTTCAGAATCCCATTAACTTCTTGGTCTGGCGCATGTACATCCTACACTAATTCCTTCGTGTAATTCCGTTTCATAAGTAAAAAATCCATTTTTGCACCCTGTTTTCTTCAGAACTCGAATATTTGTGCGGACTTTTTCACATCCCTCTCTGTTGTTGCTACCAATACATGACCTGCATTTACACTTAGCTTGTGGAATGTGAGCAGGGTAGTAGTTGCTTCCTAATTCTTCAGACTCGTAGTACCAGGGACAGGTAGATCGAACCCACAATGGATCGTTTAGTCCGAAACTGTCCCCAGTTCGAGGGCAATTTGTGTTACCATGGGTGTTTTGGCTGATGTAGACTTCGTTATTGCTGAGCTCGTTGGTGATCAGGCTGGCGGGTTGTAGAGCTTCTTTGGCGATAAGGAATCGAGTGACGTTGATGTGCTGATTTAGTTCCGCAAATAACTGTCCGAGAGTATCGGGTATTTGACACGCCGTGGTATCTCTCTTTTCTCTTTCGATCGTCTTCTCAATGACTTTCAGTAAAATTGGTGATGAGCAGACGAAATTCACCATCATTATACAAGTTAAAACTTTAAGTAAGGACATTTTGATGCTGCTTCTGAACTTCTTAATAATACTATAAATGATTACCAATGTACTCACAGTCGAAATAATTATATCTTGAGTCTCGCAACTGTTGGATAAGAGCAAAGATGTTGTTGAATATCTTCGGTTGTTGCTTAATGAATAAATGCTATAAAATCCTCTGGTGTTCAATATGACTAACTGTCCCGTTCACTGTTTGTTTTCTGTTGTTGTCTCGCTAAGATTGAATGATTGACAAACTCAAGAAAAGCGCCTATATATATACAGAAAGACACGGATGAAATCTATTTTTAACCTGAAGGAAATATATTCATTGCCAGAAACCTTAAACATCTGATTGACCAAATCTTATTGTGGGTGTAATTGTATCTCATACCATCTATACAAGGACAGGGGCTGGAAATGTAGATATGACACCTTTCATTGGTTAAAAATTCGCTGCGCATGCGCATGATATACATTTGGGCAAGAAATATTCCCACCATATCCCATTCATGTCGAAAAAACACTTCACAGCCTAACTTACATTGTACATAATTTTAGGTTCAGGGCTGATAAGTATAAAATAATTTAAGAAATATTTCTATTTATGTTATGTTTAAATAAAATGGCTAAATGTTTGTGCAAAGTCGCAAATAATGTATGTATATAGACTAGAATTATGAATGAATTAAAATCGCGAACACGGAACATACTACTAGCAGACGATAAGTTTAGATACATGACTCGTATGAAGACATCTGATTGGTTGACTCGCTTGACGTCACTCCACGCCCATTAGCCTATTATTATACTATTACACTCTGTTGGGACACGTTTCTTGAGGAGCCGGGTTGTCTTCAAGGCCAATTTGAATCGGAAGTAATAATTTGCCAGTGATAAGACGGGTGTCAACATGCAGTTCGCATCTTAATACTGTTAAATGAAATGGGGTATAACAGCTTGCTTGGTTTTGCACCAATCGGGCTATTTTTAAGGGGATGGACTTGTCATGGCGTGTCGTAAAGGAAGGTCTGCTTGGACCGCGGAGCCACGGCCTGCGGGCATAAAGGCCTTATTTCAATTACCAACTGCCAAGGGATTTTTAACCTGCTGTCATTGGTTTTCACGGAAAACCGGGCTTTCGTCCCACCCGAACAATTAAAGTCCTTTTCTCCACCCCGCATTTGTAACATCCCCGGTAAGTGAGCGCGAGCGCCACACTCACGGGGCCAGTTTGACTCATGTTTACTTTAATGGATAATCGTATTTTGAAGCGGGTGGGGTGGGACGTGGGCGGTGTATCATAAGGTATACCATTGAGTCAAGTGGCGTGGTTTCAATTCCAGGGCTACAAGTGACAAGGAGTAGGGTCTACTGTCAAACCTCGTGGATTTTCTCCCGATCCGCTGGTTTCCTCCCACTGCGAAAGACCCCTACACGCAAGCGAATTATTCATGTTAGTCCCGAAATAAATAACTTTATTTAAATAACTTTATTAAGTAAATCAAAATTTTAAAAATTAGATCATAGATTCTTTACAAATATGTGGGAGTCTCGAGTCAGGAAATGACTAATGCTATTATCCAAAGCCCGAAAGGATTCGGCGTACGATAATAAAATAAAACAAAACAAAATACGAACAATCCAAACCCTTAGACAAAATTCGAAGTCCCAAAAACCAATATATACAAAATAGTGTAACGAAAACTCAACAACCCAAACCCCGAAACAGTATGTCCTAATCGATATGATAATAGAGAGAGAAATGGGGTTTAACGTCCACTCGACACAAACTAGGTCATTTCGGGACTAACACACGGTTTAATTTTATTTCAATAATTCGCATGCGCGTAGAGGTTTTTAGCAGTGGAAAGAACCAGAGGACCCGGAGAAAACTCACGAGGATCGTCAGACGACCCTACTCCTTGCCACGTACAACCAGGGATTCGAAACCACGCCAGTTGACGCAATTACAGGCTTTATGATACAGCGCGCACGTGCTAACTATTCCACCATCCAACACCCTTTGATATGATAAGAACGGGCATCTAGTATCTGGTGGGTTTTGGGGGAGGGGGGGGGGGTCGATATCAGAGATATAAGTGTGTGTGTACCACTTCTGTAATTTCAAGATGATAGGATTACATTTGACGCCCTTTTTCATTACTTAAAGGTCGGTGTATTTCCGGATTTGTTAACAAATCATACAACATCCAAGACACGAAATGAAAATGGGTTTACGTTTCTACTTTTCTGTGGGGGATCACGTGGCTAAGTGGGTAAGGCGCTGGATCGCTAGCCTGGAAGTCGGGTGTTCGATCCCAACATTGGCCGAGAAAGTTCATCTCGATTTCCCGGGTGGTTTCTCCTTGTCAGTGATGCAGGATGGGGCCTGACAAGGACAGCTGTCCAGTCGTTCGGATGAGACGAAAAACCGAGGTCTCGTGTGCACATTGACGTGCACATAAAAGATCCCTTGGCAGATGGAACTCAATATAAGCGTAGGCCGTAGCCCCGCTGCCCGGAAAAAATTTCCCTCATAGCACACTGTACGGCGTATGCTCGTCTTCCATTAGCCCAGGTTAAGTGCAAAAGAGTAGGACGTTAAACCCCATTTCATTTCATTTTTTTCTACTTTTCTGTATTGACCGGGTATTCGCTATGCAGTGTTCTTTTAGGGTGCTAAGGCAGAGACGAGGGATTACTCCCACGATGCCTCCCTTGCTAACCCCACCCCCAATCAAACGGTGGTATGGTGGAGAAGTGTGAAAACTTAAGTAAACAAAGGATTATAGACTATATCACCATCGGCCCCCGAGTTCAGAAAGCATTCTCAGACTTAAGTTAAGAATTTACTCAAAATTGTTCGGCTTATTTCATCTAAAATATAGTCTTTGTAAAACTTTTGTTGTTTGAATATATCAAATACACCTATAAGAAACTATGTGTTTTTGGATCAAATATATATATTTTTATAAACAGTGATTGAAAGTTGAGTAAATTCATAACTTAAGCCTAAGAATGCTTTGTGAAGTTAGGCCCTGGTACTGTCCATCTGGTTAACGGTTATCTATGTTAATGAGGGAGAGAGAGAGAGAGAGAGAGGGCGGGGGTAACGTCCAAACTAGGTCATTTCGAGACTAACATATGGTTTATTTTATTTGAATAATTCACTTGGACTCTTCCGCAGTGGGAGGGAACCCGAGGACCCAGAGTAAACCCACGAGACTGGACAGGTGACCACGTACAACCGCGGATTCGACTATGTTAATGGTAAAATGTATGACATCAGTTGTGTGTCATCGGTTAACTATTATTCACTTTTCTTGTATTACATATTTACCAATGAATCAATCAAATATATGATTTGAAACTCACTATGACTATATAAGGATATTTAACACCCCAATTGACTTTTTAATATACAAGGACTTTTTATTTTGTGTGTTAACCAATTGTATGTTTTTACCAACTTTCAACCCATGAAGTGTAAATAATTTAATTTAATCAACCTGTCCATAATATCATATGAAATGTAATGGACGTTAAATGTGTGATAAACAACAACAATCCAATTACAATCACCCTGAGCTTCTCCTGTGGATGAAATTATGTTTTACTCAAAAAGGTTGGATCAAGCTTATTTTGTGGCTTCCTTGGTGGACGTGGACGTAACACCTCAGGAACGAACGAATCCAATTACCAAATACAGTGTATCTTTAAAAATGCCATTTCTGCGAAACGCACAGAGATTTGGACTTCAGAGTACGTTATAATCGGACAATCATTTTCCTTGAACGTCGGAACTTGGCCATCCCACCCGTTAGATTATACGACACAGACAACGTTGGGTTGAATGTCCTTGATGAAGCTGATCTTGATGATCCAAATATTATGAGGCATGCCCATTATGTGCCAGAAAAATAGATTGAGAGCGATGGCAAGGCAATGTGGAACCACTTCGACGAAGGGGACAACATATCACGTCGATGGATGACATAACGAGAACAGAAAGTGATTAAAACATCTTTGAATTTATAAGTATTGTGTTAGAAAAACAACCCTTCACATATTTCTCCAGTTAAAAGACCAAAATACAGAAGCGTTGAACACTGTATGAGTGATCTAAGAATCGAACCATTGACGAGAGTAAAATGTGCTGTGTTGAAACATTTAGTGGGTCTATGATTTGCTTTCAATATATTTTGTCTACTTCATGTAGACTATGGTAAATGTTATAAATTATATAGAAAGTTGATATTTGTAGAGTTTCTCTCATGTTGTAAACCATATTTCAGTGAAGCAGATTATAATTTTAATCCTTCTGTATTTGATAATCCTGATGCTTGACTAAATGGGGGGGGGGGTATTGACCTTATTAGTATACACGTATTAGTATCAAATTGACCGACGTAATGAGTCGACGGGACGCAAAACGTAATTTTTTCGCAATCTTCCCCGATGCTTATAATCACCTGGCCCGCAGGTCACAAAACATTCCCAGGATCAAATACATCAACAAGAAACTATATGCAAAGTTTTGTGTTTCTGGATCAAAGATATTTCATACAAACAGTAGTTGAAACAGTTGAGTCAATTCTTAACTTATGAAATTAGTCCCTGTGGGCATTTTTGTCGGGCTTCGCACTCCCAACTTGGTGCAGCACGCCCCCGCCCCCTTTCTGAAAATCCTGGATCCGCCCCTGTACAGTTCCCCTGGAATTAGTAGCCTGGCAAGAAACGATGTGGAGGTGCTGTCAATGAAATATAATTATATTTTATCACTGATGTTTAATATCACTTTTGACTATTATAATTATCACTAATATATGATCACTGGTCATTATTGGGTCGCTATCAACTTCCCTAGTAATTGATCATTATTCACAAGTATATTCACGGTAGATCAATACAATAAAAAAAATAGCATTTTGTACTAACTCTGTTTATCGTGAGTCAACCTATTCATAAGTCAAAAGGGACAATACGACAATATATATAACGTATTGTTCGCTACGTCAATCACATATGTTCAATCTACTGTTATTTTGTAATACCTTTTCAATGCAAAATCCCCTAAACATTTAAAATAAAATTACTCAGCCTTTCTAATAAGCGTAAGCGGGAAAATCCATATATATTAATTGTTTATTTCTCATGTAAACAGTCAACATGTTTAGATTGTGTCGTATTATGTACATTTAAAATACATGTGTGTAGGGGTGACTATTGTTGGTAATTTTCACTATTGCGATAGTATTGCTATTGGGTAAACAGCTATTGCAATACTATTACTATTGGGGATTAAATATTGCAATACTATTGGACTATTGCGATAGTTTGATCTGTTTATTAGTTTAGGTTTAAAACACACTGTCAAGTATACATTTATTATAACATTTAATCAAACTAAAAATTTTGAAACACTAGAAAGTTCCAGATAATGTTAGATAATATAATACAAGTAGACCCCGAATAATATAACGGACGTGCATACAACGGACAATCGCTTACACGGACACAACAGTTTGGTTCCGATTTTTGTAATAAAAATTTCTTTGTTTTCAAAGTCTTTTTATAACGGACACTCTATAACGGACAATCGTTTAATTGACAAATCAATGTAAGAGTCAATTTTTATAACGGACTCTCGAATAAGCAGAACAAAATAATGATATTACTGATTATATTATGGGTGACTGGAATGCTTTTCCCAGAAAATAACCATACTGATTTTTAGTGTTGTCACAATTACAAAATTCTTGAATAGGGTAATCGCCTCGCCAAAAATCGTATCGGTTGGCCTGTATCAGACATTCCCGCATTCTGACTTACCCCTACTGCTTTAACTGCTAATTAAAAATCCAGTACTGGCAATAGGTTACAATTCACTAGTTCAACATCTCCCTCCGTAAATCAGTACGTAATATTTTAACACGGATATCGGTAATCATATCGACAAAAAAAACGATAGAAGCGACACAAGACGGTACAGATAAAAACAAAAACAACACGTGTCTTCTAATGGTACGGCAAAAGGGTGGGGCCGAATAGAAGAGCCTCCTAGCTGGTATCTCGGGTACACGGTAACGTCGCATTCTGATAGTAAGTTAAATAATAAAGTACATTGGGTTTTTTTCTTTATATTATATAAAATGGTATATTACATTGGTAGTTTAGTAACTTGTAAAAAAAAGCATAGCCAACTTTCCTGGCATATGGGGCATGCTTTCAGCATGTCTGTTATTGGCGTACGTGACCATTTTCAGCTTTTTCGCGCCAAAATCAAACATTTTACACATTTGTTAGTAAGCCATGCCTAATATGGTAGACGAAGATTTCCATGTGATATTGAGATCGTGTAACGCTATTTCGCTATTTTAGTAATAACAGAGTAATTATTCGACAGATACGAGTGAATTTGAGCCATTTTACTTTCGCTATTACAAACTATCGAAACTATCGATAGTTTCCTTGACTATCGCAATTTTTATCGATAGTTTCTTTTTAATATCGATACATACTATCGACAGTCGAACTATCGCGATGCATCGATTGTTCGATGTATCGTTACACCCCTACATGTGTGACGCCATCTGCTGATTTTGGCGTATTCCACGCGCAAGTGTCAGTATTTTAATTGGTTTAATGGTCTCGGGCTTAAGACGTTGCGTGATATAGTCAAACAAACCAAACGTACCACACGTATAGAGAATCGTAAATTCGGAAATCGTGAATTATAAATCAACACTTTGACTTCCGTCTATAACTACTATAACTACAATATTGTTCTTTATTAGAATCATAATAATATATTTATAATCAGTTCGCACCCAGCATAATGGAATTTCTTAAAAAAATAATGTATTTTATCTTTAGTGATTAAGTGCTCACTAATAATTCCTTCGAAGACCAATAATGGACAGACTATGGACCGTTCGTAACGTATAGATGGACTATCGGTAGACCATGGTGTACAGATTATGTAAAGACCTTGGCGTGCAGACTATGAGGCCTTGAGGTCTGCTGTTCGATCCCTCCTTTTGCCGGGAAAGTTCATCCAGATTTTCCGACGTGGTCCACCTTGTCAGTGATGTATGGCGGAGGGTCTGACAATCACAGCTGTCTAGTCGTTCGGATGGCAGGACAAAAACCGAGGTCCCGTGTCCAAATTGACGTGCACATAAAAGACCCATTGACAGTTGGAATTCGATGTAAGAGTAGATCGTAGTTCCGACACGTGCAGACACCAAGTAACGTGCAATCCATGGTGTGTAGACTATAGACAGTCCGTGGTGTGCACATTATGGACAGTCTGTAGTATCCACATTATGGGTAGTCGGTATTGTATGGACAGTCCAAGATGTGTAGACTAGGAACAGTCCGTTGTGTACACATTATGGACAGACCATGACGCGTAGACAATGGACAATCCACGGTGTCCACGGCGTGCAGATCTGAGCTATCTAAATTTATAAATATTTTCTACAGAGATAAAAAGATAAAACTATATAAACTTGTAAGAATAACTAGTAAGCGTGTTAAAAGTTTCAACACATAAGGAACAGCCTTAGTGAACTCTATGTATCTATTAGTTTTAAATTCACATCCTTTCCTGTATTAAATGAAATGAAATGACATGGGGTGTAACGTCCTACTCTTCCTGTATTAAAATAAGCATATTATTTTTATGGGATGTCACTTAAATTATACTTTCTATTGCATGATGCATGAGTAATAAAAATTGACCCCCGTATGTATTACATCTGGATGACTGATGCCAATGCAAGATTTTATTGTAACTTGAAAAATAAGTCATAATTATTTTAAGAATTATCTCAGACCATGAAGTATGTAATTCAAGCCACTCATGTCTGTATTACATCATGATGATGCCATCGCAAGTAAGCATTATAGATGTATTTTGTGAAATACATGAGTATCTCCTCTAAAGACAGAGATCTCTTGGAGAATCGACATTGTGGTTATGAGTAATATACCAAAATTACCGGTATCAAGAACTGACTGGTCAAGTGATTTCAATCTTAATATAAACCGTTTTTAATCCCCCGTCATAAAAAATGCTGTTTTGGAATCACTTACATTACCTCAAATATAATAATAATATAATAATTATATAATAAAAAACTTATATAGCGTCAAAATCGAGCTGGAAATAGTTGCTCTATGGCGCTTTTACAAATACAATTCTCATTATTCCATTTATTTCAAACAAAAAGGAAGTGTGAAATTTTGCCCGGGCAGTGTCGCTACGGCCTACTCTTATATCGATTTCCAACTGTCAAAGGATCTTTTCCGTGAACGCCAATGTGTACACCGGACCTTGGTCTTCCGTCTCATCCGAACGACTATAGATTGTCCCGTGCCAGGCCCTTTATGGTGCACCACTGACAAAGAAGAAGCGAAATGCAGGTTAGCTAGCCAACGTCTTACCCCGATGAACTCTCTCGGCCAATGCAGAGGTCGAATACACAACCTCCAAGTGAGCAAGCCAGGGACTGTGGCTCCCAGGGATGGCGGGGTGGGGGATTTGGAAGTTGTTTCCGTTTTTTCCATTATGTAATCATTATGTATATACAATAGCCAAATTTAGCTATCTCATGATGCGTCTTTAAGTAATTTGAAATTTAAAAATTTCATTCATACACCCTTTAACAATATGCGAGGAATGCGAGGAATGCGAGTCAGGAAATTCAAAGTATAAAATTACGAAAATCTATAAGCTGATTGGGATGATCTATGATGAGTATCTTAACGGAAGACACACGTTCGCCCAAATTCAAAGAAAATGAAATCGATCTGAACAGGCATTTATTATACATTTGTAAACACTGAACCGCTTCGAATCACATCCTCTTCTTATTAAACATACATTATGCAAGAGCTAAATCTGCCTATTGCAGGTCTTTCTTTAGGCCCATAATGCTATATATACTATTAATTAGACATTATTAAAAACTAAACATGACCATAATCAACTCTCGATGGCATCGGATACTTGTCGTTTTAACTACATTAGTACAGTTCGCTATTAAAATATCTAAAGCGAGGCTAATCTCGATTATACCAGTTCCCTGGTTATCACAATATACACATCACTTCAAAACTACCAAAATAATTTGAATGAATTACATTACATTATCTATTTTTGAGCTATTGTAGCAAGAATGATCATCAATGTCTGGCGTCATGGGGTCAAACGCCTCTCGAACGACCCCGAAAGCGACCTCTTATACAACTGGTCATATCTGCATGTAGTGTAGGCTATCGGAAGTATAAAAAAAGAAACGAAATATAGATCTGTATTTTAATCAGATGGGCCTTTATGGGGGGGGGGGGGTGCTACAAAAAGGACACTTCATTGTTACTAGTCTTAATCCATTATAATCCCAGATACACAGACATACAACAAATAAGAGATATTTAAACTGCTCACAATAGAAGAATGTGGTACCAGGTCGAACCTCAGAAATTTCTTGGAACAAATGGCAAAAACAGGGCCAAAGTCATTCTGTCTGTCTGATAACCACGTACCAGCACCAAAAAATGGCTACATGAACTGCCGAACTAAATTCGAAAGTTTATCGAGATTATCACAACGATACTTCATGTAACGAATAATATTTATTGTTTTATCGAGAGCAATTATTGTCGAAGTGTATAAGGAAGTGATTTTATCTGGTTTATCACATCAACCAGTGTATAGCACATATTGGGATTACCAAATGATACTGTCGTTTGTTTTAAGTTGTCATGTGGAGGACGGGTTATATTGGGAACGGTGGATCGTAAAGGGGAAGACCAACGATATTCAACACGGTTTCCATAAATCTTTATTACATTCAGAAATAATCCCCTCTGTATTACAAGCAAAGGAGTTATTTTTATTGAAGCCGGAAATGATGCAATAGTAAGCATACATAATTGACATAAGCTTACTGCTGTATTTTGTTCATTGGTTTTCTCCTTAAAATTATTCCTATTTCTGGAAACACAAAACTCATTTCATTATACACGTTGGTTATACTGTTGTATTTACAATATACAAATTTTAGTTATTTGATTGGATAATATTAGATTGATTTTAGTGCTTAGCCAATCAAAACTGAAATATCCACTAAAATTTGGATTTTATCTTTAGTTAAGATTTCGTGAATCAGGGCCCAGGGAATGGAAACCACGCCAGTTGACTCAATGACATACCTTATGATACAGCGCGCACACGCTAACCATTCGGGCATCCCCCAACCCAAATCTACAACTAGCATTACAATAAGCTATTAATAGTGAGGAGCGCAGTGTACCGGCTCGGGTGTGCTCACTGTTTCTAGAACATTCGATACCACTTACCATGTCGGCAGTTTCTTTACTTTTGTGTGGCTGAGATTATAATGGAGTAAGACTAGTAAGCCGCATAATGACAGTGCATATCATATCATCAAATACAAAATATCAGAAGAAATAACTGTGACATATACGTTATACATAGTATATAATATATTGCGTTATAGTTTGCATGTTTTTAAACGGAGAATTTATTACGCGGAACCCCACTCCATTCTTTTGACCCGTTGCTTATTAAAAGGGTCATTGATTCAAGACAATAGCAATAACTGGCACGTCATATTTTCAGCGACTTAAAAAACAAAATTATTACGTGCATATATTCTCCGGTTTATTAAATAAAAACAGCGCTGTGATGGCAGTTCAGTCGCCTAAATAAACACTCACCCTCCCTTACAGCGATTCTAAGTGATTTTTGTAATTTTATATTTGAGAGGGCGGGGGGGGGGGCGGGTAAATCTCCACTCATCACAAACTAGATCTTTCCAGGATTAACATATGATACAATTTTACTTTGAAAAAACCCACTCACTTAGCCAGGTCCCACTTCTACGTACAAGATTTGGATCGAAATTAAAAGGCTAGACATTTTGCCAATACAGCGTCATTCTCGTCTATTCTTCGTTGAATTTCAACAGTCCAGTTGACATTGATTTCTGTCCCATCCGAGGAGCTAGACGCGTTTTCCTTGTTAGACCCCGAGCACTACAAGACTGACAAGGAGACGCAAGAGTGTACAATTCAGAAACAGCTCCTCGGTCAACTTCTAGATGAGGTTCCCCCAGGATATCCTGGTTAGTTAGCCAGCACCATACCCACTGATCCAATGAGGCTCGCTTAAAAAAAGTAGGTAGTTAGTTACTAAATCTTGTCAATAGTCCACTATTCTTATTATAAAAGCTTATCTGAATTGATTAATTGGGCGCAGGAAACGACACAACCAAATAATTGAAGGTACAATAAGGATAAATCAGTGTGTTGAAATAAATTGAATTTATGATCCGACTTCATTGTGAAATATTTGTTGAGATAAGTGTTAAACCAGTATCGGAACAATTTGATGAATTGTAACTTCCCGATATCCCCAAATCGCACAAGAACCGGAACATCCCTTAATTCTGAAACTATATAAGATTTCGATTGTTCAGGACAAACCATTCACAGACTAAAGTGTGATAAGAATTAGGCTTTTAGCATATATAATAATATAAGTATTAATGAAAACTGTTCCAGTCTATAAGTAATAGTTTGACTCAATCACAAGGTATATTTTGGATCGAACTAGGAAACGAAGAAGAAACAAACTAAATTCAAATTTCTCCAGCTACCAAGGATAGAATAACAGAGTAAAGATCTTCAATAATTAAGTCTTACGCATTTTAGCGCCAAGGAACAATCTTGACAGAAATATATTACGACAGGGCCAACGAGTCTGATACCAGAACACCAACGTCACAGAAGAACATAGACAAAACAACATTTTAGAAGGGATACTTGATTTTAAAATCAAATTCCGAAATGTCAGTGGCGATTTTTTTAATATTCATAGCGATGCTGAATTTCGTTTGCGCATTGCCAAACTTCTCCAAGCAAACCTCCAATAACTTGATGGAACCTAATAATGATCAGAAATCCTCCAACATCCATAACCTGTTTGAAGATCTGAACCATGATGCTAAAGTCTTGGACTCCATAAACTCAACAATTAAGGTCAAATCTATGCCGATAAAAAGCACTTGTCCGAGTGAGGTTGGTACAGAAGACAGCGTATGGCGGAGATCTATATGTCCATGGGAATATAAAACTATACATCTAGGAAACAACTACGACCCTCCTTCTTATACAGAAGCTGTGTGCATATGCGATCGTTGTATCGGTCTGTCGAACAGCCGTAATAAGTGTGAGAGTATCAAAGCAGATGTTCTTGTCTTGAGAAAAAATGTATGCGTTCTTGACATATGCTCATACGAAAAAGAAATTATCCAGGGGGTGACAGTTGGGTGTACATGTGCTGGGCCTCGATAATATAAAATTGTATTTAAAACTTATAATTTAAGCAGCATAGTATCTATGGAAATCATTGCAAAGTTATTGTGAAGTATATTATGTCCACGGTTTTGGATGTGATTAAAAATGTAGGTCCATTTTAAGACCAATTCATAATCTAAGATAATTAAGTTCCGAATCTACACCATGCATATTATAAATTGTATATTAATTTTAATAAATAGATTAATGTGGTGTTTACCGTTAATTATTTCTAACAAAAATTGACGAAAGAGAGAGAAGGGGGTGGAAACGTCCAAAAGATGAGAGAGAGGGAGAGAAATGGGGTTTGACGTCCACTCGACACAAACTAGGTCATTTCGGGACTAACATATGGTTTAATTTTATTTCAATAATTCGCTTGCGCGTAGGGGTCTTTAGCCGTGGGCGGAAACTGGAGTACCCGGAGGAAACCAACGAGGTTAGACAGGCGACCCTGTTCCAACGAACAACCGGGGATTCGAAACCATGCCAGTTGACTCAGGTAAACATCTCAGCAAAATTTAATAGAAATTGGTAATCATATTTTTCTTTATTAAAACCAATTTGTCAATTTAATCTACGTAAATGGCCAAATGTACGAAATAGCTTTATTTAGGCCCGCCTCCACTCAAGTACAAGTGATGTAAATTTCATTCAAATGCAACTGCTTTTGGTATAGCCCCAAACACCGAAGGAAAATATGATTTATATACAGCACAGATTTATATTATTAATTAAACCTTGGGGATCACGTGGCTAAGTGGGTAAGGCACTGGCTCGCTAGCCTGGGGGTCGGGTGTTCGATCCCTGCGTTGGCCGAGAAAGTTCATCTCGATTTTCCGGTGTGGTTTTTCCTTGCCAGTGATGCAGAACGGAGGGCCTGACAAGGGTCGCTGCCAAGTCGTTCGGATGGTACAAAAACTGAGGTCCCGTGTACACACTGGCGTGCACGTAAAAGATCCCTTGGCAGTTGTAATTCGATGTAAGAGTAGTCCTTAGCGCCGCTGCCGGGGCATAATTTCTCTCATAGCACACTGTATGGCCTATGCCCGTCTTCCATTAGCCCAGGTTAGGTGCAGAAGAGTACGACGTTAAACCCCATTCATTTCATTTCATTTAATTAAACCTCTCTGGTGTTCGTAAATTCCTTTATAGAACCTGTGTTGGCTGGCGTCATTATCATGATACATTAGCCTCAGCAGCGCTAAGCACAATATTCCTGCGATGTATGCAGGCGCGGATCCAGGATCTTTTGCAGGGGGGGGGGGGGGTCTAGGTTTGATAATTGCTTAACTAATTGCGCTCAACCGATTAATTTGGTAAATTAGATTCAATTTGGTTCATTCTGACGTATTTCCGGAAGGTAAATTCCAAAATTACAGGTCTAAATCGCCAATAAAATCGCATAAAAAAAATTTCAAGCCTGAGCAGGGGGGGGGGGAGGTCCGGACCCCCTGGACCCCCCCTCTGGATCCGCGCCTGGTATGCATGATATATACATATAGCTTTCATCATCGACGAGTTCAGTAATAACCATTCAAAAGATGTTTGGTCCAGTCCGAAAGCTTGACAATGAAATTCTTCCAGTCGTCCGGGTGTAACGAAAACCCGAATCCCTGTGTTTACCATTTGCAGCACGCTAATGATCGCCTGACAAAGGCAAATCGAAATAAGAGTAAGCGGCAAAATTTCCGTCATAGCACACTGCATGGCGTATGCCCGTCATCAATATATCAGTCGAGTCAGACCAGTATGCCCTTTAAATCCTATTTCATTTGATTTTCTCGAGTTATCTTTATGAACGAGACCGTGTCATACATAATGAGCAACTCCTCTCGTTTAAACACTGACGTGTAAACACTGAAAACATATTGTTCAGTACGGCATGTAACAGGTCTAAAGAAAGTTTTGGCTCTCATCAAATTTTGTAAATGTCCAACCAAGTCAGTGCAATAAAATAAGAGTATAAATTCTATGGTATTTCAAAACAATTAAATCAGGCCCCGAGTTCACGAAGAATTCTCAGACTTAAGAATATAAGCAAATATAGCTCTTTATAAAATATTTGTTGGTTTAATGTATTTAAAAATACATCAATAAGAAACGGTGGGGAAAATTTTGGGTTTGTAGATTAAAGATATTTCTCGTGAGTAAATTCTTTACAAAAGCCCGAAGATGCTTTGTGAACTCGGGACCAGGACTGCTACTAAATATAACATAACAGTACAAATCTTATATATATATATTATTTATGTTTAGCTAAAACAGAAATACAGAATTAATGACTGGACTATCACTAATGGTCTTGGGGTGGTTATGGTGGCTTGTTCAAACGATAATTATGTTGAAGTTATGGAGCTTTTTTAGGTCCAGCACACGTGCATCCCACACTCTGCCTGACCTTGACCACCTTAAATTCCGGGAATTCCCCCATAGCACGCCTTGTTTTATGTAATACTGGATAATCAATATATATTTCCTCGCAATGGTTTAATGCCCCATCGTTGTCGAAGCACTTAGAGCACTTACACACAGCCTGAGTAATGAAGTTAGGTTCGAAATCATTTCCTAATACCATTTTCTGGTACTCCCATGGGCACGTCGATCGAGGCCATAATTTTTCTTCCTTCGTAGAAACTAAAGTATCCGGACATGGCATGCTGTTGTTTCTGTTTTTATCAGTTATTATGTTCGACACGTGGGCGATCCTTGGAACTCCACGGATATCCGAACTCTCATTGTTGATAATATTAAAGAAATCACTGGAGCTGAGAGGCACCTCGGCGTGAGTTGCTGATTCCATTACAGTTTTAGATTTCACTGTTGGTTTGATGAGAAACGATGAAACAGTATCGACGTCTGCCAACAGGATCACGATCACCAAATGTTGTAGATACATTTTTTCACAGGAAATCAATCAGAAAACAACTTGTATCCGGTTTGCAGCTGGATCTTAACTTGTATAAATAAAATCTAGTCAAAAATTTGTATCTGTTCGAATCAAACTAATGTCTAAAACAATTAATTTTCTTCAAGTAATAGTAATAATAATAACATATAAGTAAACTAAAACCTATTTCGTTCACAATTTTTAAACAAAATCCTTGTCGTTATTAGGTGAGGACCATTCAATCTTCTGGAAGTTAATAATGGATGATTTATTTTCAGGCAACTTATATACGATTGGAATAACGGATATTCAGCATGGGAATCTCTGCTTCCAAGGAAGTTTGGAACTGCTCCTCATGCTGTACAAGGATATCTAACATAAACTTTGTATTGCTTATACTGCATAAAACAAAAATTTGCTAAATTTATTCATTTTTACCAATTTTAATCAGTCTTGCCATATCTAATCAGCGCACGACATCCATTAAACTTTAATCTGATTCTTTCACCTAGATAAGATAATAACAGAAAATTAAAATCGTGTGATGATGAAGGAATAAGATTGTATGTCTACTGATATAATGTTGCATGTTTCAAGATAAAATATAGCCAAATTTCCAACAAATAAATATTGGTATTAGTCTCTTGAGCGATTGGAAAACACAATTTTTATGGGAAACAATCATTGGTTTTATTCTAAAAGCACGACGTTTCGACAAGTATCCTCTTATCGTTATCAAGCACAATGACATTAAGTAAACTTGGGTTTAATATAAGAGTCCATGATGAAGCCATTTACAAAGATTAAATAACAATAACAATTAGAAGTAAAAGATTAAATAAAAAACAACACAGGGTAAAAGGCTTAATGTGAGCTAGATGGCTCCCAAATTCCAGTGAAGGTATATGGAAGGGTGTACTAAATGGCGATGCGTTCACCGAGTACATTATCGAGACATATTATTATGCCTGGCTTAAAAATGTTAAATTGAAAATAGCGTAAAGAAATTGAAATTTCTTATGTTTATTTCAATAATAATTGATAATTCAGGGCAATAATTTGCTAAATCTACAGATGCTCTAGGTTTACAGGGTTCACGATGGTTAGGTGGGTAAGAAGCAGGCTCGCTAGTCTGGAGGTCGGATGCTTGACTCCTACATTGGCCGAGAAGGTCCATCCCGATTTTCCGGCATTAATCTTTACGTCCACACCCCATCGCACTCAAACAAGACAAAATTATCATTTACAATTGTCAGTTGCTGAACTAAAACTGAAAAAATATATAAGCTAAACACCTGTCAAAGTAGGAGCATATTATTGCGTTTTCCGGTGAGACGTGGATAGTCGGGATGGGGGTTGGTGGATCGCTATTTGCACTTCGTCAGTTGGTCTCGTCGCTCCTTACGTCCAAAACTTCCTTGATCCTCGTCCGATTTGCTTGTGCAGACGTCATCTATCTCATAATTTGATAATTACCTTCTTAATTACTACATGAACAAATATTTAGGGCGTCGTTTATAATTGATTGTTTTATTGTTCTGTCCCTTGTCGTAGCGCCAGCCACGTTAACTTGATAAAGCTGGATTATTTTAGTGTGTAATAAGGAAGTCCTATCCCTATGTCCGGCGTTTCAATCCCATTTATTTCTTATTGCCGAATGGTTAGCGTGTATCATAAGTTCTGTCATTGAGTCAACTGGCGTGGTTTCGATTCTCTTATTTGTACGTGCCAAGGAGTAGGGTTGCCTGTCCAGCCTCATGGGTTTACTCCGGGTCATCCGGTTTCCTGTCACTGCTAAAGACCCTTACGCGCAAGCGAATTATTGAAATAAAAAAATAAACCATATTATTATGTTACTCCCCAAATGACCTGATTTGTGTCGAGTGGACGTTAAACCCCATTTATAGTCAGTAATGAGTTACGATATCCTTTTGATCCGTTGATTAGGGTTCTCAGAAAAGGGGTTTGTCGAAGGATGTACGGATACGTCAGTCGTATAGTGAGTGTGTTAACCACTTCCCCAAACCTCTCCTAATCACTTTTTAAAAAACAACTATTAAATGATCGTTTTCTTGTAATGAATAACAAATCCTGTTGTTGTACCGTTAATCTTCACGGAATGGGGTTTGCCGTATGATTTAAATTAGGATTATTGCTATACAGATAGACATGTTTTGATGTTATTTTATCCCATCCTTTTTTGTGTACTAGAATGACCTACTACAATCGTCATAAAAGTTTGTTTTTATCACTATTGTAAACTGAAATTCGAGGAGGACATTTTTATGTTATAGTGAGAAATGAAATGAAATAAAATTGGGTTTAACGTCCTACTGTTCTGTTCCTAACCTGGGCTAATGAAGACGGGCAGTGGCGCTACGGTCTACTCTTATATCGAATTCCAACTGCTAAGGGATCGGAGGTTGGGATAGACTAGTGGTCTAGAATGCCGCGCTTCGACCTCTAGCTGACCGGTCACCTCTGGCTTGCGGCTGTGGTTTCGTTCCCTGGTGTAAGCATATGTGGCATGGAGATAGGGGCGCCTTCTCAACCTCGTGGGTTTCCTCCGGGCACTCCGGTTTCCCCCCACTGCTAAAGACCCTAACGCGCAAGCGAATTATTGAAATAAAATTTTAAAAAAACAAATGTTAGTCCCGAAATGACCTAGTTTGTGTCGAGAGGGCGTTAAATCCATTTCCCTCTCTCTCTCTCGCTAAGGGATCTTTTATGTGCACGCCAGAAATCTGTATGAACTTTCTCGGCCAATGCAGGATCGAACACTTGACCTCCAGGCTGGCTGTTATAGAGCAAGGGAAATGGGGTTTAACGTTCACTCGACTTAAACTAGGTTATTTCGGGACTGGGGGGAAACTGGAGAACCCGGAGAACCCCACAAGGCTGGACAGGCGACCTTACTCCTTCTTACGTACAATTGGGGAATCGAAGCCATGCTAGTTGCCTCAATGACAGACCTCGTAATACAACGTGAACTTGTTAAAATATATGTTCACATTGCAAACAACCCAGTGCCATTAAAATAAATTAATTCTTTGTTTACTGGATCCCTGCATCGGCCGAGAAAGTTCATCGGGATTTTCCGACGTGGTCTCCCCTTGTCAGTCGTGAAGGACGGAGGGCCTGACAAGGACAGCTGTCTAGTCGTTCTGTTGGGACGTGTACACGTAGAAGATCCCTTGGTGTTTGGAATTCGATATAAGAGTAGGCCGTAGCGCCGCTGCCCGGGCAAAATTTCCCCAATAGCTCACTGTATGGCGTATGCCCATCTTCATTAGCCCAGTTAAGGAGCAGAACAGTAGGACGCTAAACTCCATTTCACTTCATTTCATTTTTGTTATGGTTTCTGTCTTAAACCGTCAGTGTGCCAATGAGGTCAAAATGCCATCTCATGTTGGTTTCTTTTATTGTGTAATGTGTCGATTATCGTCTCAAAGTCTTTAGTGCTGTCATTTTCAAATCAAAACATCCTTCAGTCCCTACTTTTGGTAAATTTAAAAAAGAACATCCTTCAGTTTTTATTATCAAATCAAATAAACACATCCTTCAGTGAAATAGCCTTAATACACACCACGCCTGTAAATACCTGTAACCGATCACTGACAAATATACGTGTATGAGGGCCGAGTGCCCGTCTCGGAGAGAGAAGCGGGCAAAGAGGCGGCCGGGGCTGCCGCCGTTCCTCGAGACGGCCGATGCGTGGCTTCGCGGCCGAGTCGCCAATCACTGACAAATATACGTATATGGGAGCATTACCATTATTACAGTGATTGTCGTCATTTACTAAAAACTTGCAATTAAAAAAATAACCATTATTACCCATCGATTTGTAACCTTGATCGAATATCAAATGGCCAGTGGATCCACCGTATATCTTATAGGAAATATCTCAGGCAAGCCATTGCTTCGTTTCCGAGGTAATCAAAACTAATGATAAGCCATCGTCCACCAATTGACAGCATCAACTTCCAATCGAATTTATCAAATTGTCCAGGGGATTCACCTAATGTCTTGCTAGGAAATATCTTATGCAATCCCCAATTTGAAATAGCTTCTTCTCTTTGGCTCTATCTACACTTAATTATGTATACGACAATAAACATTTTTATTTTTCCTATTGTAAATTGCTATTCTAGGAAAAAAACTGGCAGTCACTCAAACAACTTATGGAAGTTTATATAAATTATCTTCCGGAAGGGGTCGAGTTGAACAAAAGGCTGACGTAATCTTGGATGTTTACCATTTTATGATACAGCAAGACGATAACAGTACAGGTAAGGGGAATTCCCCATGTGATGTGGCGTGTTGTAAATCTCTAGTTGTTGTGATGCGTGTGACCTTATCCAACAAGGAAACCGATATATTACACAATTACCAACACGACCAAGGTAAGAGTATGTAAAAGAATGTAATAAATGTAAGGACATGTTATTGGAATGTTAATCGGGACTATTTGTACTCCTGTGTGTAAACTTTGTACTAACTTGATAATCATGGCTATATGTGTGTTTTAACAGCCTTTTACAAGGTAAATAGTCTCGTTGAACACGTTTGTTATAATGTTATATATGTCAATCAAACTATTGCAGTTGTTTGCTGACGAAATAAAAAGGGGTTTAACGTCCTACTTTTCAGCAACAACCGGGGAAATGAATATGGGCATACGGCATGCAGTGTGTAACATGAGGGTAATTTGACCCGACGAGCGACGATTCCAACGATTCTCGGACCTAGGTGGTGGTCACAACATTACTGTTATAATTTTATACCACTACAGAGGCCTCGAGCCTCGTCTTCATTAGCCCAGGTTAGGTGTAGTGCAGTACAACGTTAAACCCCATTGGGGGTTGGGGATCGATTTGCGACTAAAATGGACCGGGTTCGAATCCCCATAAAAAGGCAAAGATTTAGAACCTTTGGCAATTTTCACGCCCAGATTTCAGATTTTCATGAGTTGCACCTGCCAAGATGACGATTTAGGATGTGTGGCTAGTCGTGGGAAGGTAAAGTGTGCATCCAAGAAAGGGTACTCCCCCACAACCGACACCATAGTCACATAACTATGCGATGGAAATCATTATGATTGCATAATATATATTTGCATTCATATCCATCTATTAACTGAAACCGAAAGCCCCTTTCCTGTTCTGACTATGCGATTGAGTAATTTTATTCTATGTCCGTATATATCTTTTTATCTTGTTAACAACGGTACGTCGCTATACGCATGGTATATTCACAATGCAACCCACAAAATCGTGTTGCTTTCAATGTCATTCAATTTCTTAATCCTTATCCCGGACTTACTCTTAATCACAAACTTCGGTGGGAATGTAAGAGGATGATTTCATTTAATATGTTGAGATGGGGGTGGATATGGGATGAAGGGAGAGAGAGAGAGAGAGAGAGAGAGAGAGAGAGAGAGATAGCGAGAGACAAACTATATATGCTTAACATTAGGTCTTCCAGCCGCCGGGGATGAAGGGCTCTAAATCCAGTGAAAAGGAAAAGAGAGAGAGAGAGAGAGAAATGGGGTTTAACGTCCACTCGACACAACTAGGTCATTTCGGGACTTAAAAGGAAAAGAGGGTAGGGAAGACGGAATTATTGCTTTAGAAGAACTTCTTATTTTATACAATGCGTTTGGTTCCATATCTAACGAATGCTTTACCACAATGGAACCGACATTAAGCATTTCTAGCTATAGAGCTGTCAAAAGCTTTCCGGATTTTGCTCTGGACCCAGGCGCGCCGGGTGATTTGCTAACGATCTTCAGTTGTTAGTTTGCCACTACCACTGTTCCCTTAAGGCCCTTTTGCAAAACAACCCTGTGCACTTTAAATATCTTAAGAGTTTAGCCCCATGGTTCAGATCTTTAAACAGGTGACCGATGCTTAGTGGTTTCTGGTCTTATGGAGGTTTCACCAAGTTATTTTGGAGGTTCAGGAGGTGTAGTAATTTGTGAGTTCATGCACGAACAGAACGACACAGATATCGCAAATATAAACAGATTTCGTAATTGAGAAGCCTAGCAGCAAAAACTGTAATTTGCATGCTGTTAATGACCCACGCTAACAACTAGGGACTCTGAAGAACGACAAAGAAAGTATCAGTTTGCCAAGACCGACGGCTGATTAGTTAAATTAACATTTTTGAGGAAACTGATTTCTCCCCCAATCGTTGTCTTTCAATCCATTTCACCAACCACCCCCACCCCCACCCCCAAAATCTTCTATTTAGATAATATCATGTTAGATTCGTTTGTCATTTTCTTATTTCAATGTCAAAAAGTTTACAAAAAACACCTCTAATATCAATAATATAACGGTTCAGCCTTATTTTTGATTTGATTTAAATATGGCGAAGCGAGGCTAAGCTTCGAACAACAAGTACGGTGGTTATAATTAACACACTAATCTTGTCAAACCTTCAAAGGCATTTTACAGCTTCGAACAACAAGTACGGTGGTTATAATTAACACACTAATCTTGTCAAACCTTCAAAGGCATTTTACATTAACTATTTTCGAACTATAATAGCAAGAATGGCTTGCTGTTTATCTAAATCTTATATAATGTATCTTTTATGTAAGTATGAAGTTACATGAATTGTAGTAAGCATACATAAGCATCCGCACGCAATTATGAGCTCAGAATAATATCGTAAAGATTCGGTTTCTCTTGTTTTTATTTTTCAAAATGTTGTGGCTAAGCACACATTCCTATTGTAAGGTAATCACGAATTTAGAAATTTCACTGAGCATAATGATTGAAATTAATTATTTAAGCCATGCACGGTGTCATTTTACCTGGTAATTTTTATGCAATTTCGGTTTCCCACACTAATATAACAAGAGGCGGCGATTCTTTTGTAGTTGGTTATCCTTGACGGCAACAATACAAACAACAAAATACACGTCTTAAAAAGGAAAGGATGGGTAATTATAAATCCGGTGGGGTGGGTGTATTATATTTGTGATAATGCCTAAAGTAATAGAAGGGAAGAATGTCATTTAATAATTCCGTGTTACGGTTATGTTTGAAATGAACGGGGGTAGAGAATTTGATGGGAACACTTTCCCAATTAATGTAGGACGTGATTTGAAAGGCTTTGATCACAGAGCAACATGGCGTCAGTTTCATTTGAAAGAAGAGTGGGGGGATACGCGGTGTAAATAAAAATTGTTGCAATGTAGTAATAGCTTATAATATAGGTTTCCGATGAAACGCCACTCATCTGGGGGGGGGGGGGTTACTAGGTGTTTAACGTCCACTTCCACCTAAGGTGATATCGTAGACTAACTCATCTCTGACTCTAACCTGGGATTAGCGTGTAATGAACGCTTGTGAAATCCGTTTGCTCTGAATAGGTCAGTGTTAAGATTTCGAAAATATGGAGAATGTAGGGCTATTTTAAATGGGATTTTATTCAAGTTAATTCATTTTGGTGTTTATGAGAGTGATAACGCAATTTCAAACTCGAAGTATGAAAAAAAATGACATCTCTGATTTGAATCAAATGTTATAGTTTATCTTTGTATATTTTATTACTATTTAATTTAAGTCAAAATAGCAATTGACCGATGTCCTAATTGATATCTCACTAATCGTTCCAGTCTTATAACTGTTTTGGATTATACCTAATGTACCGATCTATATAACGTCATTATGTAGTTAACATGCGTTCTTGCAATGTCCATATCTTCTTCTGTATTTAAACATCTGTTTCCTTTTTACAATTTAACATTTTAAGATCAATGATTAAATAAAATATCGTAGAGCCAAATTGTCTCATTTTTTGTTATTGCATATTATTTACTCCCATTCCTGGATTACAATCAAATTCCTTTTTACAGTATTTTAGGTGTGACACAGGGTGCAAACATATGTACAATCTTATTCCATTTATATATAAATAACATTTATTATCAATAAACGCGATATAAGATTTCACCCGGAGAGGCAACTTCACAGACAGTCATAAGCTATCTCCTTAATACTAAATACATGTAAGTAATTCTATCGTATACAAACGCCCACGGGGAGTAGCATACAATTACAAAATGGAAGAAAAGTCACATTAGTACAAACATACATAAACACAGATAAACGTTGTTTTGTTCAATACTGATTCAAGGGCGACGTGTAAAGATGCCTAAATCCAACACAATACCTAATTCAATCTTATAATTTAATTTAGAAAGTACGCTCACAACAAAAAGAAAGCAATTGTAGTAGCAAAGGAGTATTACACCTGAAATTCGGTATAGGTAGAATATTCGTACCAAAACGAAGACTACAGTACGAACATAACCAGTGTAGTTTCGATTCCCTGGTTGTACGTGACAAGGTGTACGGTCACCTGTCTAACCTCGTGGGTTTTCTCCGGGTCCTCAGGTTTCCTCCCACCGCAAAAGACCCCTAGCAAAAGCGGATTATTGAAATAAAATTGAACCATATTTTAATCTCGAAATGACCTATAGTTTGTGTCGAGTGGACGCGAAACCCTATTTCTCTCTCTTTCGCTCACATAATATATGAATATACACTTTAGACATATAATATTGAACTATTTCTGAATTTGTTCATCTATAATTAGTAATTACATCTGGTGGTGTTGATATTTTTCCACAGTAAGATAATGTAATAATAGAGGATGTTGACTCTTCAATAACCGGTTTCTTTCAAGCCTTACTTTCTGAGTTATTGTCGTTCTATTTACTCTATTTTTGGTTTATCAACGACCATCAGTCCGCTAAGAATATAATTTCAATGCTTATTATGTTATGATCGAGTTAGTCACACAGTTGCATCCGGGAATGGATGGTTTACTACGAACAATATGTATGTCATCGACAATGCATCACTATAATTGGTGACGTAAGAGATATGTGTGCTGGTTTGGGGTAGTCTCTGCATGGTGTGAAAGGGGTCAGAATTAAATTAGGATCGAATGTCATAGATCGGCGGAAAATTTATATAATTAAGATCTGATGAAATAGCTACTTTCTACCATATTCAGCTGATATCCGGTATTTTGTTTTTAATATCAGCATCTTATGACGTCACAAAATGAGGGACTCACCAGGGAGCGGGCGAGGACAAACGGTATCGACAAGGATTTAAGATAGAGTAGTGAAGTTTAAAGTCCACTCGACACAAACTAGGCCACATATGGTTTTAATTAAAATTCAGTTATGCGCCTGTGCATAGGGGTTCTTATATGTGGAAGGAAACCGCAGGACCTGGAGAAATCCCACCAGGTTATACAGGAAAACCTATCTCTTGTCACGTACAAGCGGGGAATCGAAACAACGCCAGTTGACACAATGACGGGCTTTATGATCTAACAATAATGCGTTATAAGCCCCTTTCAGTGTCTATCTTGTAATTAGTTGTTTGAGAATGTGTTAGAAAGTTCCCAGTACAATTAAGTGAACTCTTGACGGGAGACACGAAAAAATGTAAGCGGGCGCCCCCTGTAGCATTTTAAAAAAATTAGAGAGAGAGGGGAGGGTCAATATCTACTCGACACAAACTAGTTCATATCGGATCAAATATATGGCTTAGTTTTATTTCAATAATTCGTTGGGCGTATGCATCTTTAGCAGAGGGAGAAAATCCACGAAGAAACATCTTTGGAAATCACGGGTGCTCCTAGAGCATAGGGCACCCGGGTAATATTAAATCCAAATTGACCAAATAGGAAGTAACGTATTATCTATCCTAGAACAAGATTAAGTCCAACCACAAAAAAAACCATCAGACAATCCCCCGAGCATCCGTTATAGACATCAATGCCCAACATCCTAGACAAACCTTGATGGTAGATCTTACACAGCATTTGAAAACATTGTCTTGATCATGAGTTTTATTTATAAATCAGGGTCGAGTATTTGAAACCCGACACTTCGAATTTTGTCTAATGATTTGGATTGTTCACAGGCCCGTGGCTAGAGGAGGAGATGGCAAAGGCTTCTGGGGCGCCAATGTACCTACACTTGACGGTCCACGGCGAACGGTACCGTAGACAGGCCTCCCTTTGGAAAAGGGTTTCGGGAGATCTTCCCTCAGAAAATTTTGGAAAATAGGATTTGCACCTGAAAATGACACGCCTCCCTTTGAAGAGGGGTCTAAGTTTTTCATCCCCGGATAATTTTGGAAAATAGGGTTTGCATCTGAAATGACAGACAATTTCAATTTTGGGGTTGAATTTGCGTATTATGATAGCTACGGGTCTAGTTCATACTTAGTTTTAGTTTTATTTTTTTATATCACTGTTAAGAAATTTAAATGTTGTCCAAAGAGGAAAGAACATAGCATTACCATATCCACGGCGGCCAGTACGAAGGGTCAGAATAAGGGAGAATCGGGTGAGGGGGCGTGGGGGCTGCAACCTGAGGTCCCAATATTAAAGGGGCTCCAAAGTAGTTCTTTAAGTCATAATTTTATGATTTTATTGCTTGTGTTGCTTGTGTTTGTGCCATAAATCCATCAGAATATGACCTCCCTTTTCCACCAGGGGATCCAGGCACGCTTAATCCGGTCTTGGCTACACAATTAAACAATACAAGAACAATATTCCAAAGACATTTGTCCCGAACGTCAGAGACAAAAGCTCCCAATAAAACGAGAAATTCTCATTCATATGTTAAGGATTGTTTGATTATCATAATAGGGTCTCAAAGGTCACCAAGGATGACGTAAAAAAGACACGTACAACAAGTGTTCATATTATTCGTATGACAGAACGATTGATAATTTACATAGCGGCACTGGTGACTTCCGTCTGGAATTCCTAAGCCATGATATTTAAAATTATCTCCACGGAATCGCCCATAATTTGTTCAGTGTAATTCAAAAAGAATCCACACCAGTAGGACGTTAAACCTTATTTCATTTCATTTCGTATTGAATTATACAGAAAATAAATACACAAGGCTATACTAATATTTGTGACTGTCGTTGGATTATCTGTCTGTTCAGTGTTGGGGGGGGGGGGGCGAATGGTACGAGATAAGGAATAGAGGCGCCTGTCCAACCTCTAGGGGTCTCCGGTTTCCTTTCACTGTTAAAGACCCCTACGCGCAAGCGAATAATTGAATTAAATTGTACCACGTATTAGTCCCGAAATTACCTAGTGTGTGTCGAGTGGACGTTTAAAGGGACAATAACACTCTTGCTGGCTTGACAGCTCTAGAAAATAAATAATAGTCTTATTCTAAGTACTAGATGTTTATTTGTCCTACCTGTTGTGTAAATTATCCATTACATCATATTTTACTTGTTCAGAGTGTTCGAAAATATTTTAAAATCCAAGTCACATTTGAACAGGTTTACGTTAACCTTTTCAAATCATGTAGTTGAATTTTTCCAATTCTTTGAATAAGGTGTGTTAAGATGAAATTTGTATCATCAATTAATTTGAATATTGTAAAATAATACAATTTGTTGGCCAGAATAAAGATTGGGACATATTATTCAATTACAACAAGAGTGTTATTGGGGCTTTAACCGATTTCCCACCTCCCTATTCAGGGTGTTCGGCTATACTAGGGCTGTCCCGAGGCTGAAATTTGGTGTTAAGGGGTAGCTCAAAACGGGAGTGACATCTGTCTGGTAGCGATGGACTATCATTCCATATAAGGCCTACCCAACTGAACTTTTAAATATAAGTTATTCAAAACAATGGAAATAGTGACGAATTACTGTTAAATACCGAAAACAGTCATACAAATCGTCCGATTAAACACACCATAATTCACGCTATATTGATTCGCCAGCTGATGAAATCGCACCACAATTCAAGCCGTATTTGTACATTTTATAAAACAATAATTCATGCCATATGGATTTCATTGTACTCCCTAGTATACTCTCGCCTTTATCTTCCAAATATATAGGATTTTTGTATAGTAATCATAACGAAGTGCAAGCGTAAAAAGTACAGATTTCAAATACACTTAATGCCCACAAGTCATGTCAAAATGTTAGGCCCACCCTCCACCCTCACCTATAAGGAAGATTCATTGCAAATGATGTGTATGTATATATATAAATAAAATTATGTTGAGCAAAAGTATAAACACGTGTTTTTGGCTACGGTTTACAGTTCTCAAGAGAACCGAAAACGTTAATGTGTTTATTTCTGGGAGTAGTTAGTTCAAAGACGTTTGTGTAGGATTCTGCATGACAAAATCCAGATTCGATTCGGATATTTAAAACCCAGATTCAGCAGCTAAGTGTGGGTACTCGCGATTACATTAATTTAAGCTAATATTTAATTGAGGGCGATTCAGATCACTATAGATACGAAATTTCAAATATACATTGTAAACCAGTTATGTGATATATATAATGGGTGTTCTGAAAAAAATATTGGGAAAACTGATGACCAACTAAATATTAGACTCAACCTCCATCGTTCACCAATTAGGCACTCGGAAAACACAACAATCCAAGTGGGTACCCATTTGAAGAAATGTGGACGAGTTGTATTCAAGGTTTCCCCCTCTTTACAAGGAGAATTCTAAAAGTAGTTATTTAGTAGAATGTAATGAAATGAATTTTATTTAAAAAAATAAATGCCATCCTTAAATCGGAATATTGGATAACTGAATATTAATAAAGTTAGCTGTTATATTTTTCTGCCCGGAATTTGATAATTTGACATTTTTTCTGCTTCGTAGTCAACCTCTGGCGTAACGCCATTGTCTTATATTACATCAATATGGCCTGAAGGGGTTCAAGGGAATTGAAAATGTTGGCCATAAACATGACGTGTTTATATCTTTTTTCAACGTAATTTTATATGTATTTCTCTGGGATCAATTCAAAGAAATTTGTTTGTGTATATTTATGAGGTAAAGGTTATCAGTAAAAGTTCTGCTGTCATGTAAACATATATCTAAATATGAAGTTTTAAGACGGAAACAACTAATTCCTTTTTAGGTTGCTCTTCATCCACTACGGAATCATCAGGCATTTAATGATATATATAATGAATTACATTTTTTAATCTCACACTGCTGGAATTTATAAAGTGCGTGTCCAATGCAATGCTAGGTAGCATTACATATAGTGTCCCTTTGTGAACTAACATGTGACCTTATTTAGGTTCCTGCAAACTTTCCATACTACTGTATATCTGAAAAGAGAGGGAGGGGGAGAAATGGGGTTTAACGTCCACTGGATTCAAACTATGTCATTTCGGGACTAATACGTGGTTTAATTTTATATCAATAATTTCCTTGTGCGTAAGGGTCTTTAGTAGCGTGAGGAAAACCAACACCATGAGAAAACCCACGAGGTTGGACAAGCGACCCTGATCCTTGTCACGTACAAGCGTATGATAAAGATAGTATCTAACCCAATTTGAATGTAATTACTAATAATTATTTTAGGCATGAAGTGGTCGTTAACCACATGGTTGTAGGAAATATAAGTTAGCCTACAAATAGCAGAAAGAACATTTAAAATAAAAGGAATAAAAAATTGAAGAACTAGTATAGTATTATAGTAGGTTATAGTATTAAACATACCCCAAATTACAGAATGTATTATATTTATATCAGTCGCCAATTAAACTTTAAAATAGGCCCTGAAACGTTCGGAAGCTGACTGAATCCGAATTTGAACACGATTCTTCCCGCATTTAATCTGATATGATTGTGTACGCTACCCACATTGTTAATAAAATGATCTGATCAATGATCAAAAACTCACACAAATCTAAACTTTATATCGATCACTGACGTCATAGATCTCGTATTTTTTGAGTAAATGACGAAATTGTATAGATTGCTTTTAAATTCATATGTAAAAGGTTTGACTTTTCACAGTTGGTTAAATCTTTATTGTAAAATCCATTGTGTAATCCTATTACGTTAATGGGGTATATTATACTAGTTTTATGTCGGTCATAGAAATGTATTCTACGGGTTACATTACATGTTTATCTGGAGATCATTATGTAGGCTACGTGAACTTTTAAGAAGGCAACGAGTAGTGCAATTGGAGATTTTGTCACCCTATAACACGCACGGATTAACATCAACAACTCGCTAAGTGGGTAGAATAGACGTCTTTTATCTGGAGCACCGACTTTTGTCCCGTCCTTTTCTTTACTGTCTATATGCTAGACTGCTTTCATAAACTCCAGCTGTGTATAATATTATATATATACATCTATCTTTTGAAGTGCATATGGTATAGTGCCCTGTATTTTCGAGTCACTTTTTGCCTGATTCAGTTTGTAAGCTATGGAAGGAAAAGGCAACATCGTCTGATTGGCACAACATCTCCCTTTTGTAAATTATATTTTATTAATAGATTGATTTCTCTTACAAATGGTTCATTGTCTTTTGATGAGAGAGAGAGAGAGAAATGGGGTTGAACGTCCACTCGACACAAACTAGGTCATTTTGAGACTAACATATGGTTTAATTTTATTTCAATAATTAGCTTGCGCGTAGGGGTCTTTAGCAGTGGGAGGAAACCGGAGTGCCGCCCGGAGGAAACCCACGAGGTTGAGAAGGCGCCCCCATCTCCATGCCACATACGCTCACACCAGGGATCGAAACCACAGCCGCAAGCCAGAGGTGACCGGTCAGCTAGAGGTTGAAGCGCGGCAATCTAGACCACAAGGCCATCCCAACCCCCCGTCTTTTGCTGAACATAAACATATATACAGTCTTGTACGCAGGTTTATCTTGTAGACTTTTGTTTTGCGTGTAGTGCAGTCCTCTTGCACTTACTATTAGAGACATTGATAACCCAGTCGGTGTAGAAAAACAGGACGTTAAACTCCGTTTCATTTCATTTCATATGGATGATAAGCATATCGGGAGAATCTGGATTTGTATGTGTTGGCAGGATTATCCCCTGCTGTATCTCCTGTCTTATTAAATGATTTTTAACACCTATTTTTTTAAATATATTTTCTAGTTTAAATTCTTATGCAACGCGTGAATTTTCAGTGTTTTCCAATATTTTTTTTTAAGTATTATGAAATATTATATATTTCAAGTTTTATATATATTTTATTATTATTACACATTTCTTCTAGACGTTAAGCAATCCTTAATCTTGATTTATTAGTTGTAAATTAATCTAATTGTTTTGATGTGGAGGGAACCAATAATATGAGGCACAGAATATTGTCACCAAGACGTAGAATGTCATGGAATAACAGTGATCTTCCCATAGTAATAAACATCCCCATTCACGACTCAACAATCTGAATACAACACAGATCAGCCTATTTCGTTTCGTTTGTAAGAGTCCAAAATGTTGTTTTTCTTGTCATTACTACACTACGATCTGGAAGAGTTGTTATATAACCTGCGTTCTGGATGATGTGACGGATTAGCCAATGAAACGGTCTGTTACGGCGAGTTTTTAGTGTGAGGTGCATGAAACTGTGGGTAACCCACGAGACAAATCAACGCTGGTCGGTTAATCAAATGTCTGACAGGATAGTGGGGTTTAACGTCCACTCGACACAAACTAGGTCATTTCGGGACTAACATATGGTTTTAATTTTATTTCACTAATTCGCTTGCGCGTAAGGGTCTTTAGAAGTGGGAGGAAACCGGAGGACCAGGAGAAAACCCCACGAGGCTGAACAGGAAACCCTACTCCTTGCCACGTACAACCGGGGATTCGAAACCATGAAAAAAGGCAAAAATTCAAAGAGAGTGGAAACCCTTCGTTTTGAGGGCATAACCGCGCCGACAGCTGTTTTGGGCGTTTCATGGTTTATTTCATGCGGACACCTGCCAAGACGGATTTATTTGACAATATCCCAGAAAAATTGAACATGAGGAAATGTGAATCGTAACCAGATTCCCCCTCGCCCCCCACTTCCATATTACATGAGAAAAATGTAAACCCTTTGATAGATATCTTTCAGCAGTAATCATTTTTTCAACTTATTTTATACTTATTACCTTCATACTGTTGATGCAGAGGCGTACATATCGATTTTGTTTGGGAAGGGGGAGGGATTTAGCAATTCTGAGACCGACTGATGCACATTAGCCTTGAATAAAAAAAAATGGCTATAAATCGACCATTTTAGGCGAAAAAACTAAGTGTGTTTAAAGAATTTTGAGGAGTATCACTGAATTGAGATATTGAAAACATTCTATAAATTACCAAGAGAAAATTACAATGAAAAATACGGTTTAATTACGTATTTGGTTCGACTAAATACTTCAAGGTTAGAATTAATTTTAACAGTTAAAACATAAATAAAATGAAATAAAACCAAGTACGAACAATACAAACCATTACGGTACAGGCCTAAAAGCGGTACAGGCAAAATAGTATATCAGCAACTATAGACTGTTCACCGTAATTGCAGTTGAATGAGTGTAATAATTTTAAAGATTTGTTCTAAATGAAGTTCATTATCATAAAGGTCCTAAATATACAGAATGAATGAACTATGGGTTTAACGTCATAATCTTCTAAACCAGTCTGGATCATGATGTCAGATCAGACATGTCACGCATGTCCATATAATTATGTTGGCCTACACTGATCAACCTGATTTTGTCGTCTCATCAGAACATAAGGTTGTTATTTAATGATAGTGGGTAGTATGTGATAAGTATTTGATAGTATTTGGTTAGTTTTTGCTTGTTTTAGGTGATATAGGGAGGCAAAAGGAACAGCCAGACATCTGTAATCGCATTTGAAGTACAATTCCCACGGTATAACTAATTATTTTTGAAAAAATTCAATTGATATGCACATTTTGCAGTATTATGTTGTAGTATTTGGTAGTATGTGGTGATTTTGAGGTAGTACTGGGGTGGTATTGGGTAGTATTGGGTAGAATTGGGTAGTATTCAGGGGCGGATCCAGGATTTTCAGAAAGGGGGGGCGTGCTGCACCAAGTTTTGAGTGGACAAAAATGCCTACAAGGACTAATTTCATACTAGTATGTAAATTACGATTTCCAACCTGAATTGTTTTTGTTCTCCTTTCCCGCGAGAAAATATGGAGCTAAAAATTGTTCGTCACCGCAAAAAATAGAGGGGGCGTGCGCCGGGTGCGCCCCCCTCTGTATCCGCGCCTGGTATTGGGTAGTATTGGGTAAATCGTCCCGCCGTCTAGGTTCATCTAATATGTAACAATCCGTAGACAGCGATCCTATGTAATCTTAAACTTATTTTATAGGGCTTTCAGACCATTCCGAATAGAAACATTTGTTTAATAACATTCGCATAATATATTTATTTATTTATTACAAACCGTGTGGCAGAAATACATCAATAAGCGTGGGTCGCGTGGTGCCACAAGAAAGTCGACCACGCTGCCAAATCTTCATATCATGTAGATCGACATACAAATGAGTGTTAATTTTCAAATTTAATGGCTTAAATTATAAATAAGCAGATTAATAATGATTTAGCAAAAATCCGTACTTCCGCTAAATTAATTATTGTCATTTTTAAGACACTTCAATTACGTCAAACAACCGCTATTTTCATGTTTTCAATTTACGTCAAAAACAATGATGCAAGGGAGAAGGAAGAACGGTTTTATTATTATTGTAGACCGTCCCATTTGTTGACCTAGTCAATTGTTTAGGCCAGGCCTGTATGAGTATGTCTCAACCGATTTTAGAATGGTGTCAAGACGGAAACAGTCCTAAACCCCTGAACTGGATTGTATCCATCCTTCCCGAACGACGTAATTTTTCCTTAAAAAGTGACACACAAACTATATAGGATGAATGTATTAAATGGGTGAATTTCAATTTCGTATTGGGGTAATTTAGAATATTATGAGAGAGATATAGAGATGGGGGGGGGGGGTAATATCCACTAACATATTGTTCAATTTTATTTCAATAATTCGCTGCGCGTAGGGGTCTTTAGCAGAGGGGAGAACCGGAGGAACAGGAGAAAACCAATGAGGACGAACAGGCGACTATACTTGTTGCTAGGTACAACTGGGGAATCGAAACCACGCCAGTTGACACACTGACAGACCATTCGCACCCCACCCTCACCCCCGAATATTACAATGATAAATTATAGTCACGACAATAAAATTAAAATCCGCGATATTTTTGTGTATCCTCTACAATAAGAGGGCAACTGCTTAAGATGGAAGGCAAAGGCGCGGATCCAGAGGATCACCACCCCCACCGCGTTGCTCAGGTATTTCACCATTAAAAATGAAACATCAAAACATTGTTCATCTTCAAATGATATAAAAAAAAGTCTAGTTTGACCGGAAATGTCACATATATATATATACATTTTTTTGAAAAAAAAAATGGCGTTATCATGTGAGCTTGACACGTGACGTTGGGCTATTAATCAAAACATCGCTCATGGCCAGACGGTTGTCCCATTACCAGATGGTTAGGCTGATTTTTTTTATGTCCGTTGGCTAGTAACGTAATCTGCAATCATCTACTTTGGCTAACGCCCTCCCCAACCTCGTGGGTTTTCTCCGGATTTTCCCGTTTTCTTTTACCGCTAAAGACCCCTAAGCGTAAGCGAATTATTGAAATAAAATTAAACCAAATGTTAGTCCCGAAACAACCTAGTTTATGTCGAGTGGGCGTTAACCCTCTCTCTCTCTCTCTCTCTCTCGGTTTTTTTAAACCGATTTAAAGAGCAAGCGCATTACACACAACAAAACAGTTATTGCAACAAAAATCATAACAAATATCAAATAAAGTGACTGGATCCCGAGGTCAGTTGAAAGCATCAAAAATGTCATTCAGCAATTGTAAGAGTGACTTGATAATTGTGACAATCACTTCACTACAATAACCTTGATATGTTATAGAAATTGTCATCCAGGCTTAAACAATATATTACCACCTATCATCCTTTCGACACGTAAGCTTTATTAACACGTGCTCACGGTTTACCGTGAGTTATTTTACCTTATGCAAAGAGAAGTATACATTACATTGCCGGAAATCCGGACTAATCAATCATTACTTGCATACCACACATAATATACGATAAAAACTCACTTTACCGCTTCATAATGTTCCTGATCCAGATGTAAATAAAGTTGATGTTTTCAAAGCTCCCTTCAAAAGGCAACATGTTTTTCCTATTTTGAGAAAACAAAGGAAAACGTAATAAATGAATATTAAATCCCAGCGTATCCACTGATTTGACTATTGAGTTACTAGGTTTTTCCGTGGCATACTAGGCAAATGAAGGGAGTTGCTAGGTTGTGTCATGGGTGTAACTGCTTACAAAATCAAAAGATTGGAATCTCTAGTATAATAACAACAGAAAACATATACCGTAGTAAACTCAAATTTGGTCCTAACTCAATTTTGATAAGAAAAAGGTGAGTTACTAGGTTTTGACTTTTTGACGGGAGATAGCTAGTAGTTTGTTTAGATTATAAATACCAGCCGCCAGATATGCGTACGAGCCAAGGACTGGGGGGGGGGGCAGCTATGCTGTGTCCTAAATGTCGGGCAAACTGACATTTCGGGAAGACGGGTAAAATTGGAAAGATAAACTGCGCAAATTCTAATAAAACATTAATGTGACTTTGCTTTTGATTGTACTGAATTTTGACTGTGGATTCAAACATTTCGAATTTGTGTGACACCTTTTGGGCAACGATCATAATTTGTGATGCAGCTGCATCTGTCTTATTGAATATTTGAATTTCAGGTCGGCATCCGTTGCAAGCAAAAGCTCACGGGCTAGATTCTAGGAGAATAGCAGAAAAAGCATTTGCGGCAGTTAAATTCCACCACTGAGATAGGTTAGCCTATGTTGGGCCCGTTGAAGTTTCTTGAGGGTGGGTCGCCCAACGTGGCAAGCCCTTTGACTACAGCGCACGCTAACATCTGGATATGCACTCTGTAAACGGAAATTTTGTCGACATTTATTCAGTTCTGCTTCAGCCCCTAACATTTATCAGCCCCATACGCCTATGATGTGTAGTACCATGAGTCGTCTGTCACTCTTAGTTCCTATCTGGGTCAATATTGAGAAGCAAACACAAAACAAAATGCTGATTTTCCGTTTTCGGTGGTATTTGTCATTATCTAGGCCTTCTGTTTCAGTTTACGAGATCATACATTGCATTCAACTCGCACAGATAAAGAGATAGTTCATCCCTTTTTTCACGTATGCTAGGTTCCCACTGTAAAGGACAGGACAGGACAGGAGACAGAAAAAAGGAAGCTTTAGTCTGAAGTGCTTGGAAAATGGGTTTGCGGTTGTCAATTTTCAAAATTTTACTGGGGGAGACCTCCCCCCCCCCCACTAAACCCTTCTCGGACGCTCGTACTTTGTATGGGCCATGATCAATGACCTGACAAGGCCCATCAGTCCGGCACTGACTATAGGATTGCCTTTGTTGAGTCCATGGTCAGGTACGTACAGACACCTTCGAATACGTTTCGATACAATCAACAGTCAACACTATTGCTATACGATTGACCAGAATCGTGATAGTGGGAACCTCCTGACATTTACAGCGACATATCTCTTTCTAATAGCTTTTCAAATAATTAGCTTGTTTACCGTTTAATTACTGTCGCTTACTTTAAAGGCGCTAAATCGTTTATATTTGGGACCTAGAAATTGACCCAAACGGAAAGCAACGCATATAATAATGTAATATGGTTGTATATGAACTGATTTACATTCAATTGTTTCCGTTTGGACTCATAATTTTAAATCAGTTATGTCTAGTGAAATACGGCACGAGTCTCAGCCGAATAGAAATTTCTAGTGTCTGGTTATTCCAGTCTATTGGGCATGCTCTCCAGATAAGTTATGGCGTCGCCGTTTAATATGAGTCGTGGAATATGTCTAGCCTCGTCCGTTCTAGTCACTTGTTACAAATTATCCTGAAATGCACTATGGTACACGATTCATGTACCAATGATAAATGTTTATTTTGTCTTAAATATTGAAATCAGAAGTCTACCTTTTCAAGGTAAGATAACAACATCAATGTTAATTTGACTTGACAAATAGTTCGTTTTTTCAACACGATTGATATTCAGTTAGAGACTTAGCAACTTTAAATACCCGTCATTTTAGATACTATATATTAATAACGATATTGTTACTTTACTGAATGTAGAGTAACCAGGATCTTCAAATAGAACACGCCCTAATCAAGAGGGTCGCGTGGTGAAAAGATAATAAAACAGTTTGATTTGCTATTTTTAGGTATAATCTTCGCATACTGCTGAATAAATTCCCGCCCAATATGGAATTTCAAATCACGTACCGGGGCATCACGATTTCTGTCAATTGAACGCATGCATAGCAGCACGTGACAAACTTACGAGAGGGTCTGGAAGTAGGGGTATTTATAAAAGTGCGTATTCAGAAAATCCACCATGGTATCCATCCATAGTTACCAAAACGGCGTCAACCTTTATCAGGGTGTGTGCCATACATAACATCCGAAGATCACAGCAAAGTTCCGAAAACCCTTGTAAAGGCAATAGAGACTACAGATTATGACGTATTTATCAAGCTCGTGAACACTACAGAGATAAGATTTCTTGAAGCTTATCAAGTTTGTAGAACATCCAAGTCTTGCTTTCGGATAAACTGATGTATATGTGACTCTCGTTTGTTTTGTTTTGTTTGGTTTTTTGTTTGGTTTTTTTTTTGGTCGTTTTTTTTTCTCGAAACGTACCTGCCGTGATAGCGCATTCCACTTTATATTCTTTGACCTTGTTTAGTTTAGAGGGATTTAATTTTGGGTGGATAAGGGAATACAAGGTTCACCCTTAAATATCCGGTTTAATAACCCCGACCTTAAGTAGGCCTATACATGTAGTTCTTCTCCTTAGAAAACTGATTAGTTTTAACAGTAGGACGTTAAACCCCATTTCAGTACAGTTCTTTAGACATTTATTTCCATGACAAGACCATAATCAACTCTCTTGGACATCGGATGGCTTCGATTTTAAGCAGATTAAAAAGATCCAGCCATTTTCTGATTTGATTTAAAAATGGAGAAGTGAGGCCAAGGCTCGAATATACCAATACCGTGGATACAATAATAAATAATCAATGCACACCTATTTGTCAAACCTACAAACAGTTGTAACTTCGATTAGAAATTTTCAATTCATACATGACGACCATCTTTTATCTAAATCTTACATAGTACATCTTTGCTCTTAAATAAAATTCAAAATAGCCGATAGGCTTGCCTTCTTATAGAAAACAAGGAAATTGACGTACTCAGACCTTGTTGAATTTTAATAGTGAATATTTCAGACAAATGAATGGTCTTTAACGTCCACTCGACACAAACATTTCAGGAATAAAATGTGGTTCAATTCCGTTTCAATAATTCGCTTGCGCATATGGGTCTTCAAAAATAGGAGGAAACAGAATTTCACAGCGAAAACCCACGAAGTTGGACAACCGACCCGATTCCTTGTCATGTACAAGCGGGACATCAAAACCACGTCACTTGACTAGATTACAGACGTTCTAATCAAGCGAGCACACGTTAACCATTAAAGCTCACAGGGGTTGCCCATTGTAGCTCCCCCTAATCAGTGTTGTGGGGCAATGCACCTCATATTATATGGTCCATGGAGGGACAGAGGTCCATGGAGGGACAGAGGGCGGGGAGAAAAACGAAAGACTCGTTGACGTGCACCTAAAATAACCCTTGAAAGTTGGAATTCGAGGAAGAAATCCCATTTACAACTGATGAAACGTTACATGCACACTAATATGAACAAGAGACCGAGATTGGTCCGTCCCATGCGAACTGCTAGACACCGTTCCTCGTCATGTTCTTCGTCCTGCACTACTGACGAGGAAACCACGCCGTTATTTAAATAAAAAAAACGTGCAATTCAGAGGGCGTGTTATACATATTACTTATATGTTAAAATCGAGTTTATCAGGTTTATGTTAAGTTCACTAAACCACGATCTAGGTCCGTCTAATAATAGCTGTTAAGGGTTTATTTTTGGACGTATTGGTGAATAGTACACGTCACGTGATCATTATTCATTCATCCATCTTCCCACATCCTGTTTGTAAACACTAACGCGACCTTGAAGCTTGTTCACTCGTGAATGAAACATCGTACAATGTTTTGTTTATCTAATTTTTATGATTCAAATATTACGTCTTTGTCGAGTTCGATTTCTTGTGACAGACAACCACTTATTGAATTGAGTAGACAGCAATTTTCCCAGGAGGTGCAACGGGTTATGACGCGGCCAACCTGTTGTAGGTGTGGGCTTGATGATACCCTTTCGCTGAGAGAGAGAGAAGAGATAGAGGGAGAGAGGGGGGTGTAACGTCCACTCGATTCAAACTAGATCATTTCGGAACTATAATATTTCAATTTTATTCAATAATTCGCTTGCGCATAGGGTTTTAAAGAACCTACTCTTTGTCAAATACGACCGGGGAATCGACACCATCTCCAGTTACATACCGACCCTAAATACAAACTAAAATCTGGGAATCCCATTGCTGACTGCAAGTGCTCGTCTGAACAGTGATGACCAGTCTCACTGGGGCTGAGGGGGGCGGCCCCCTGCCCACCTGGATCCGCGCCCGAGTTGACACAATGACAGACCTAATGATACAGCACGCACGTGCAAACTATTCGGCCATCCAACCTCTTTTCACTGAATCGTTGGGTGGGGTTGAATAAATTCCATATATCATTTCCTGGGGTAAATTCACGTGTAATAATTGGAATTACAATAGTACGAGATTATTTGTAAATTTGTATGTGAATTTCCCAGTGAAAAGTGATGTCAGACACCATTTAATAAAAACAATTCGGCAAACAAATACTGGACGTCAATCCAATGTGTGGTCAGTTTTTGGTACCATTCGATCGATTCGAGTAGAATTTCCAAACATGGTAGCCCCTGCAGTGACTCTCTTCTGCACCTAATGACATGGCAAAACTATACTGGGAAATTCCGGGAAACTTTGTCGACCAAAAGAGGGATAGAACACGGAATACCCAAGTGTTTGTGCCTTATTCACCCTGACAGAGAGACAGACAGACAGACAGAGAGGGGCGAGTTTTAACGTCCAAGCTTTTAGCAGTTGGGTAAAACCGGGGGACCCGCATGTTCCTAAAGCAACGTCCGCGAGTTTTACAACATCTAACCGTTGCTTCAATTCCCGAACTTTTGCGCCCGTTGTGTAAACACGTGACTAATTCGCATTGTCCGATCCGAGGTCGTGGCACATAAAACACTGTAAACAAACAAGTATACAGCCGTTGAAAGGTTTTTTTTTAAATTGAGAAACTCACGGAAACCAGTAACCTTGACATTGATTGATCTTTGAACTTTGCAACGCGATTGCCACATGTAAACATTTTAGCTAGAAGCGCGAGTCTGGGTATTCACGACGACCGATGAATCTGATAGGTTCCCAAGCTCGGCTTGTTACCCAATCGAACTCAGTGGCGAAATATGCAGGGTATTACGTGAAGGGCTTGATAAGATGTACGTTATAGTTAAGGCGAGATCAAGTCTTCTATTGAAGATGGGGGACCCGGAGAAAGACCACGAGGTTAGATAGGCCAACTTACATGCAACCGTATTCACTAAGACACGACGGTTTTCCGGGAGCACATACAAGCGCTGTGGGTGATATACTTTGAGTCCTGATAGCAATACTAGGGGCTTGGGAACCATTGATTGTGGGATGAATCTGATTTTTTAAGCTCCACTTCAGTGAGTTCTGTAGTTTGATAAATATGTGATAAACGCATTTTCTTTTCGAGGGCCTACGTCATGCAAAAATGATGAGGTGAAACCAGGCTCGAAAATCCTAGAAACTTTCCTCTCCAACTCCGGGTACGAAAATATGACTGTCTGGTTAGTGCAACCTATAAGAACTGAACCACCGAGTTCATGACGCAGGTGACCCCCCCCCCACCCACGAGGTATTTTCTGTTTATATCCTCCCAAATGTTTCAAGACGAAGAAACGGCGTCTTTTCGATCGGGTCCAATAAAAATTCAAGATCATGTGTGCGTAAAAGACCCCTGTTGTCTTGGCGGAATTTCTCATACAACACACTGCACTATCCTGGTCGGTGAGGAAAAGCAGAAGGTTAAACCCTTTTTGATTTCTTTTCACCCCCCAAAATTACCCAAGTTTGGAAATACCGTAACTACCAAATTATTTTTAATTTTTGGTTAATTTGGTGGGTATTTATGATATTACAGTGAAAATCCTACTTCTTCGTCAATCAAGCCCGGGAAGCCCGCGTATTCAACCGGTTTTCAATAAACACTTTATTTATATTCAGACTTCTTGTTTCGAAAGTTATCAGCACAATTTATTCCGCATTCCCTAATTGCATCACATATCTACGGTTTTGTTGATCTGAAACCAAGCATCCAATGCTCCCGGTAGTGTTGGGCGTATTTCTTCCTATGACCGACGAGACTAATTAGCGACATATTTCCGCACATGTTAGAAACATGCCCAGACGCATGCGCAACATACAAACTGCCATTTCACCCTCACTGCACCCTAATCTTATTATACACGTGTGCTTCTAATTGAATAAAAATTTATTGTCACGGAGGTTAAGATTTTATCAAATTGTCGGGTTTTCTACACCCAAGACATCTAATCGGTTTCACACTACAGAAGTACCGCTAAGGCCTTCTTCTTAAAGGTTTGATCTTATTCTGTGTTTAACGTCCGCTTCCACTAATGGTGATATCGCAGACAGGTTGTCTTATCGTATTACGCTTAGCGCACGCGCAAGGAATTTCCTGTGGAAGGACACCTGAGTACCAACAAGGTCGGGAAGCCACATACGCTCACGTCAGGGATCGAAGCCACAACCGCAAACGGGGTAAGGGGGTGGGATGACCGGCCAGCTAGAATGTGCTAACATTTAATTTGCAGAAGGAAAAGAGTTAATACTGTGAGCTAATTAACCCGCACCGACGTCATCCCTCCCAGTGATATTAGTTTGGCAGCATCTTACTACTACGTACATACCAATAGCGGCACCCAAGATGCTCCCTGGTAACATTCCTGAACACTCTCCTGCTTTTGCTTATTTTCTTGCTTATGTACCTAGATAAATATTACAAGAAGACACGAGTGGTGCACTCAGGGGTAACTTTGTTATAAATTTCGTGAGCTAATTGTATGCCGGATCTCAATGACATGATGCTCTGGACTGAACTACGTATTCCAATCCTCCAACCTCGCGACCAGGGGAAGATGAAAATATGATTTAAACACAACGATGATGGATGTTTCATTGAGAGAGAGAAGGGGGGGGGGGGTCAGATTCATTTCACAAAAAGTTTAACTATAGGTCATTCTGGGACTACATATGGTTCAATTTCATTACAGTAAATTGAGAAGTTTCGAGCAACTAAAAAGAATTACATTTATTACGAATTGTATAGTAATAAGGATACATTTACTTATTCTGGTTGGTGGAACTTATCCGCATATTTTCATTTAGAAACGGCAATTCCATTAAACAAATCCACCTTTAAAATCTGGAAATACCATCAAATACAAAACCGAGTTTTATTAGTAGACCAATCGTTATTCTCCAGCGATACGGACGAAACACTTCAAGAAGTACCTGTACTAAATACCGACATGGAACCGCTTAATTTCTATTGAATATCAGACTAATACCTCACCAAAGATCGGTGCACTGTGGTCATTGTTGTACGGTTCATCACGATGACGTTACACTCACCCCCCCCCCGCGTCCAACATCGTTTCTCAGCATCGTTTCTGAATTAATCACAGAAGGGGACACATCACCGTAGTTCCGTAGTTAAAAGAGGCAACATTTGGAAACCAGTGAAGTTGTACGTAAACAGGTTTGATATGATCATGATATTTACTTCCGGTAATGAATCGAGCAGCCCCGTTCTGAAGATTTTGTAATATATCAGACGAGATGGCAAACAAATGAGTAATGAATTACAGTGCACCAATCGTGATGTGACAAGCGTCGGCACATTAGTCTTCATGGATTCATCTGGCAAATTTTTACGGATAAATTACCAATATTCCCCAGGATCTCTTCATATAGCTAATTTGCTTTTCCATGCATATGTCGCGCTTAAAAATAACACCGATGTCACAGACTGTCGCAATCTGTTTCACAGAGGATTACGAAAGTCTTCTAATAGCGGCCTAGGGAATATTCGCTGCTGATCAGTGTATGGCTGAAGATCAGGGGCAGAAGGGCCGGTCGGACGATCGCTCGAAGGGCCGGTCGGACAAAAAATGAAAAAAATAATTTTGTTCAATTCTTCTTCTAAAAAAAAACTTTTTTGCTGAACATTATATGGGAGAGTGTGGTATTGGACCGACCATGGAGCCAGCGCCAGATTAACCTTGTGGGGGTCCGACACATACCAACTGTGCGGGGGCCCCATTGCTGTTTGTTCAAATTGTTCGTAATGACCGCGGATCGTACTAGTTTGTACTCCGCCCCCTTGAGTGCCTGTGGTGTTTTCCGCCAGTCCGGGGCCCCCAATATCCCTTACTGCCGAGGGCCCCAATCCTCGCCCCTCAGCCCAGGAACTGGTTGGCTCCGTCCGGGAAAAAATATTAGTATGACATAGAATTAGATCCGACACTGCATGGAGCCATGATGATCATATTGTATGTGGCCGGTGGCTTTAATGGGTCGCCATGCCATCACTGGAGTCCGAAATGGACTGGTATAGACTCTCTGGGCCGGGTATGCTGGGTGTGGGTCGAATTCGGAATCCTGCAATGGGGATTCCGAATTTCAACCGAAAATTTCATCGGATTCATCCGACACTGTCTCCCGCAAATTCACTTAAGTCACCTGCACCCTATTTGTGAGGATACGCCAGAATCCAAAATTCGAAATGCAGCTTTTATGATTTTCATTTTCGTCACTCTGTACCAATGTGTCTCGTGGCCTTCCATCACAGGAGGAACCAACTAGCGCTCCCGGCAAAAAAAATGGGACATTTTTCAATGAAAATATTCCTGCTGATTCAATATTCCTAACTGGTTAATCAAATGGTCAAAATTTTCTCAACAAGTCCCATTTTTCAACCAGTTAAATTCTCTTCACTCTTGACGATACAATGATAATACGTTAATTAATAATATGACGATATGATAATTTCACAGGTTGATGGTTGTAAATTACTTGCAGGTCGAGGTTTTATGCCTAAGTTAATCGATTTATGTAATATATTATTAGACAGAGATTATAATCAGATATGCCACTAAACCGTATATTTGGGGTTCATTTTTCAAAAATGTCCAGGGGGAGGGCCCTCGGACCCCCTCCCTACCCGTCCGCGCTCATCGGACAGTAAAAGGGGCCGCTCCGTCACGGGAGCCCGGGCCGGTTCCCGGCCCCAATCCACCCCTGCTGAAGATGTCGGCATTTCATTCTCACCGACATGTTTCAATTTCATATTTCGGTGTATTGGAATCTCTAATCATCCGGGTAAAGTTGGAATTACAGACCATGTTTCTCAATAATTTTGGAAAATTGAGTAGTGTATATGGTAAACAAAAATGAGCCCAAACGGATGATCGAATGGTTAGTACGTGCGCGTTGCATCAATAGGATGGTCATTGAATCAACTGGCGTGGTGTCGATTCGCCTTTTGTACGTGTCCTCGGGTCCTCCGGTCTCCTCCCACTGCTAAAGACCCTACGTAAAGGCGAGTTATTGAAATAAAATTGAACCATATGCTAGTCTCGAAATGTTGTATCGAGTGGACGTTAAACACCACCTCTCTCTCTCTCTCTCTCTCGTAAGAAAGGGTTGGGTGATAAATAAAATCTCCTACTCGTCTTTTTTGATATCGACAGTCTCGGGCTATTTTGTTTTCTTTTTTTTTTACTTTATCGACTTGTGTTGATATTTTTATATCAAATAAGGCACGTAAGACATTCTCTCTCACGCCAATATGTAAACGGGACCTCGGTTATATTCTTGCTACCCGAAAGACTAGACACAGTCCATGCAACCCCTGCCCCCTGTGGTTAGACAGAGCGGAACCAAATATGTAATTACCGAAAACTTCCGACAGACTAACACTGTGATATTATTGACGTTCGTCGATATTAGTAATCAGCATTTTAGAATATAGACGGAAAATTACCTTCTTTTTTAAATACAATACATGAAACATAAAAGAAACGATCCCAACACGTTGATTGAATAAACTCCTACGTGGAATTAATTAATCACACAGCTATGTTGACGTCACTAGTCTGGTGGAAAACCCGACCTAAATCCTTATACAAACTGATTTACTTTAAGACAGACACATCCGCATTCTTTTTTTAAGTGCAATAGTAGTCGAGGTTGTTCTTTATTTGGGTCTTTATTAGACCTTTACGCCCTCAGATTTAATTCCGGGATACGCTTGAGTGAATTAGATGAGTAGGGCTATAGGGGCAAATAATGTAGATCACAAGGTCTGCCATTGATACCTACTTGTGCGTGACAAGAAGTAGGGTCGCATGCCAAACTTCGTGGGTTTACCACGAGTCCAAAGGTTTCCTTCGACTGCTAAGGACCCCAAAAGATGAATCGTTATCAGAGATAGCAATCCAAAGATTTTTTGATTCCGCTCAGATTTTGCAAATTTACAACGATATTTTGAATTGACCATTTCGTATAATATTAAAATTAATAATAATAATAAAAATAGTTTATTCACAATTGCATGTACAAGCGAGTGTATGAAAGTTACAATAAACATTTAAGTATTCATTTTATTGTTTTGTTGTTTACTCAATCCCTTTCAATTTCTGAATATAGTTAGTAATGTTTAAAAAAATTTTTTTAACATATTGATGCATTACGATATAGGATGATATATCTTTAAATATAGCATAAATTTTCCACATATAAATACTGATGTAACCGTCAATATTTAATGCTACACGTCACCTAGCTCGGCTGCTAGTGCAACTTGCAAAAGGCAAAAATATTTTAATATCTCGTTAATTTGAATTGTCTTTTTTTATTATTAATCTTGGCGTTTACAAATAACACTCATAATTTACAAGTGCGTCATTTTCTTTAAAAAAAAGAAATATCCGGATCACGCGACATTTTTTATTATTTTGAAAATGGGCAGTGTTTTATCGTAAAATGGTGTAATTTCTATTATTAAATTAATTCAATAGTTACTCTATTTTTCGTCATGCTTCATTTTTAATGGTAACAACGGCGTGGTGAAATACCTGGGATTTATTCGAGCGTAAAAACCATTTCCGTCAACGAACATTCTTGGGTGAAGGTCACTTCTTGTGGTTTCAACGAATTCAGTATTGCACGGTTTAAGAAATATGCTTGTCATCTAAAAATACGAAGTTTCTAGTAAAGTTGAAACATACGTTATGCAAGAGCTGAATCTGCCTATTGCAGATTTGTCATTAGGCCTGAAATGTTATCTAAATTATTAATTAGACATCAATTAACCTATCCAGACCATAATCAACGCTCGATGCCACCGCTAGCTTTTTATATTTGAATACTTTTTTAAAAATATAATTCAAAAGTAAAATATTGGGGCTTTGTTTTTTATCGTTCCGACGTTGGTAATGATGACCGAGGCTAGCCTGAAATTCAAAAGCTAATGTCTCGGTTCAGAGTTGATCAATTTGACTGAAATTTGCAGCATAATATTCTATATACGCTATCAAATTTATATTTATTATAGCGAAAACTGCCAACTCTTTATCTAAATTCCTATAACGTCCCTTAAAATTACGTTGTGCCATTTTTTTTTTATCAGCAATGGCTACTAAGAAGCTCAACGCTATCTGGTCGATGTGAGAAGTTTATTAAATTTAAATAAAGGACAGAAGGGTATTTAATTAATGAGAACCAAGTAGAGGTAAATGCGGTTTAACATCCACTCGACATAAACTAGGTCATTTCGGGACTAACATATGGTTTAATTTTATTTCAATAATTCGCTTGCTTTAGCAGTGGGAGGAAACCGGAGTACCCGGAGAAAATCCACGAGGTTGGACAGGCGACCCTACTCCTTGCCACGTACAACCGGGGATTTGAAACCACGCCAGTTGACTCAATGGCAGGCCGTATGATACAGCGCGCGCACGTTAACCATTCGGTCATTCGGCCACGCAGCCCCTATACAAAAGGGTGGCGTATTAGTGATCTAGATATTCAGTCTGATTAAAATACAGATCGATATTTCGTTTCGGTTTGTGTTATATACTTTCGATGGTCTCTACTACATCTGACCAGTTGTAGTGGAAGGTTGCATCAGAGGTTATACGAGGGGCTTTTGACCTTATGACGTCAGACATGTGATTAACCAATCACCGTTTATGTTTCTAGAGGGATGCACACAGTTCGGTGCACCTCATGCCAAGAGCCCCACAACGCGGGTTATATAAAAACTCTTCCAGATCCTAGTGTAGTAAAGCCAAGTTAAACAAAATTTTGAACTATGAAAAAAAAACCGCAAAAAAACTGTATTTAATCGGATTGCTAAATATTTTATTTTCTAGCGATTAGGCAATTTTAATTTTATTTTTGTCAAATTTCGTAACAAAAGAAATTCACTTTTACTTTGTTTACGATAAAACATTGTCCCTAAAAAAATTTATTTCACAATAATAGACGGGTCATCGCACTTCAGTTAACACACGGTTGTTTAGTGTGAAAATGGTGTAGTTTTTCTATTATTAAATGATTACAATTTCCCGATATTTATACACGCGTTCAATTTCAACGATGTGATGAAATACCGGACATTTATTCGAGGGGAAAATTATTTCCGCTTTTTGTGTTTGGGTAAAGGTCACTTCTTATCACATATTAAATTCAATGAAACGTAAAACAAATATTGCACGTTCCATCACCAGTGAACCCCACTATTCAAAAACTAAAGTAGCTTAAAGCCCCAATAACACTCTTGTTGTAATTGAATAATATGTCCCAATCTTTATTCTGGCCAACAAATTGTATTATTTTACAATATTCAAATTAATTGATGATACAAATTTCATCGTAACACACCTAATTTAAAGAATTGGAAAAATTCAACTACATGATTTGAAAAGGTTAATGTAAACAATTTTCAAATGTGACTTGGATTTTAAAATATTTTCAAACCCTCTGAACAAGTAAAATATGTTGTAATGGATAATTTACACAATAGGTAGGACAAATAAACATCTAGTACTTAGACTATTATTTATTTTCTAGAGCTGCCAAGCGTGTTATTGTCCCTTTAAGGACAGAAATTCATTTTATTGCCTTCCTATAACTCGAAAAACCACAACGCCATGTGATACCCTTATCCACCCATATTTTTACCTCACTTATGGCTTTGTTTAAATTTGAGTTTTTTGTTTGTTGCAGTATGGTAGGGTTGAAGCTGTTATATTAGGTCCCAGCAATGATTCCTATGGTGGCCGATTTAGGACATGCAAAAAAACATGGGACGAAAAACCGAAGTCCCGTGAACACATTGGCGTCCACGTAAAAGATCCCTTGACAGTTGGAATTCGACATAAGAGTAGACTGTAGTGCCCCGCTGTCCGGGCAAAATGTCCCTCAAAGCACACTGTATGGCGTATGTTCGTCTTCATTAGAAGTTCGACGCAGAACAGTAGGACGTTATATTTCATATCATTCCATTTAATTTCTTTCTTAACCAACGTCCAGGTTAGTGAACCAACGTCTAAGCTTACTCAATAATTACATGGTTTGGATTATTTTATCCAATTATCATCTGATGGGTTTACGCGTATTACGAATTATTCTATTCGATTTTAAATCTTTTCAAACCTGGTGTCTGTTTATTTTGATTGACGGCGATTACATCAAAAACAGTAAAATACATCCTGTTCGATTGGTTATTAACGCACACATTGTTTCGGCCACACCAATTTAATTTTTAGTTTTTCCGGCTCCTGATAAATACATAGCCACTTAAAATCCCGTGAAAGGTGTTTCGTTCAAAATTTTTAAAAAATTTGGAACTAAAAGCTTTTGAACAGTGCAACCAACAATCTGATTAAAACACAGACCATATTTCGTTTCGTTTTTTATAGTTCAAAATATCATTTTACTTGTCTTTTCTACACTTGGATCTGGAGGGTGGTAAGTATTGACTCGTTCTGGATAATGTGAATGATTAGCCTATGAAACGGTCTGTTATGGTGACTTCATGACGTGCCATGCACGGAGCTGTGGGTAAACCACTAGAAACGTTAACGCTGATTGTTTAATCAATGTATGGCAGTCATAGGGTCAAAAGCCACTCGTACGACTCCTGACAAGGCATTCAAGTACAACGTGTCAGATCTTCATGTAGTGTAGGCCATCGAAAGCATAAAAAAACGAAACGAAATGTAGATCTGTATTTTAATCAGATTGTTTTAGGTCTTTTTCTAGAGAAACAAGAATTAAGATTTTAACAAGTGTTTCCGGATAACAGAAAACAAATTGTTCTGGCCTTATTGTTACAAAACATGAAATTTGGAAAGATAAGATACATAAATTTTACGATATTACCAAGTATGCTATAAGTAGAAATATACACACTACTTTTCTCGTAAACGTTACGTGAAGAAGGATGGAGTATTACCTAAATATTTCACAACTCTAATTCAAAATGTATAACAACTATTTGGTAATCAAATAAAATTAGCTGTTACTATTTACAAATACAAATACAAATATTTAATTTGGTATAGCGCGTTTTAGGATAAAAATCATCAAAAGCGCTTTACAAGCAATGTAAACATAGAGAATGTCTGGGGAGGAGAATTAAAAATTGATCAAACAGTATTGTTTTTAATTTGATTTTATAAACATCTTCACTGTCTGTATGTTTGATAATGTTTGGTAGTCTATTCCACCATATAGGTCCCTGAACACTGAAAGAACGGTTCGCAAACGTTTTTTTTCCGAATTGTTGGAACTTCAAGCTTTTTGTACATGCTGCTAGATCTGAGAGTTCGGGAGGGGTTGCTTAGAGTCAACATGGATCGTATGTATTCGGGGGCTGTGTTGTGTAGTGCCTTGTATACCAGAACTAGAATTTTGAACTGTATTCGTAACTGAATTGGAAGCCAGTGCAGTTTCTTTAAACATTATTTGTTCCGCAGACCCCCAGCTTCTCTACCTAGTACTACACTTGCAGCTATATGTTGAACTCTGTTCAATTTGGCGATGGCGTTGGCATAATCGAGATGTGAAATTACAATTCCTAGTGCCAGTGTCTCTGCGGCATCTTTGGTAATGGTTGATCTGATAGACTTAATTCTATGGATCCCATACATCGCGGTTTTACATTTCTGTTTAATGTGCTGATTGAGTGTTAACTCTTCATCCAGGGTCACACCCAGGTACTTGATACTTGGTGATCGATGGACGATGTTCCCGTTGACGTTGATAGATGAAGTCGTGCATTTCTGTAGCTGTTTCCTGTGACCAAATAATATAAATTCAGTTTTAGATGAATTCATTTTTACCCGTTTCGCATCCATCCATATTTTAATAGAAGATGCATTCTTTCCTGATCTATGTCGCTTGCACAGAAAGATGCATATATAAATGTGTGGTTAAATGTATAGATGAATACATGGTTTAATGTAACGTCCAATGCCATACAAAAACTAATTAACCTGAAAACTGTTGATACTGTCAACATTCTCTTCTGGGGTTTAACGTCCACTCAACACAAACTCTGCCATTTCGGGACTAATATATGGTTCATATTTATTTCAATAATTCGCATGCGCTTAGTGGTATTTAGGAGTGGGAGGGGGAAACCGGAGTACCCGGAGAAAACCCACGAGTTTGGACTTTACTTATTGTCACATACAACCGTGGAAATGAAACCACATTACTCAATGACAGACCTTCTGATACACCGCGCACGCGTTAACACCCCCCCCCCCCCTCATTTTATTGAAACCCACCAATAGGGATAGATTAAGCAGTTGAAAATTATGTGCAATTTCCCTCGTGTAACATGCCGCCAGTGTGGATCCATCGTTTCAAATAGTATCTCGATGGAAGATACTTTATTTGTGATTGTTTGTCATTCAAAAGGACTGACTGAGATTCGCTCTTCCATTGCCCCCCCCCACCCACACACACACACACACACACTATTTATTTAACATGACTGTGTTAGTTAATCATCCAGAATATGCTTCAATATGCACTAAATCGAATCTATTTTTTTTTCTCTTGTAATTTAATTCGGTAGTACAGTTAACCTGAACAATTTTCCCACTATTTCAGTGATAAATTTCAGAAGATTGTAACCCCTCGTTCCACAAAATCATTACTTAGCAGCTTTCGTCACTATTCAAACCAATAAGTCTCAAAAGTGTGCGGTGTACTGTACCAACTATATTTCTTAAGACATGTTTGGACGATTTTTTATCACTTTTAATGTTATTAGTTCTGCTGTTGACGAAAATACATTTGTATATATATTTAAAACAGAGGACGTTTTTCCATTATGTGATTATAAAGCCGAATCTGGACTATCGGCCAGTATTGAACCTCAGCGTCTTGTCGAAAACATTGGAGAGGGTTATTAAAGAAATGAAATGAAATGGGGTTTAACGTCCTACTGTTCTGCCCCGAGATGGGCTAAGAGAGGTTATTAGTGCACAGTTAATATCGTATGTTAGCGAACATAATGTAAATGCGTACAGTAAGTATTTTTAGCACCAAAACAACACTTATGCGTGTTCATAACGGTGATCTGTCAACTGCATTCGGACAATTGATTCTGGGGTCTGGCATAACCTGCAATGCATTGTACTTCTTAGAATCTTACATCACTGATAGGAAACATGGTGTTTCTGTGAACGGCACATCGTTGTCACAACGATCCCTTGCATATGGTATTCCCCAAGGTTCCGTCCTCGGTCCCCTACTTTTTAGTTCATGCACAAAACCACTATAGGTGTAATTGTCAGACAATACGGTCTATCATTCCACTTACATGCGGATGATACCCAACTTTATATCTCATTCAAACCTTCAAATAATGATATTTTTCCAACGAAGTTGGAGCTAGAGACGTGTATTTGAGAAATAAAATCCTGGGTCCTGTTGCTCTAAATCTTAACTAAAGATAAAATCCAAATTTTAGTGGTGGATACTTCAATTTTTATTATCCGCTCTAATTACTAAAATTTGAATTTTATCTCGGTTAAAATTTCGTGAAACAGGTCCTTGGATGCCAAATAACTTTTTAAAACTCAATGACGAAAAATCTGAATTCCTTGTTATTGGTTCAAAGATGAATTTATCGTTTGTATTACTCTATCAATCAATGGTGATAGCAGTTCAATCAATTTTGTACATGCAGTTAGGAACATAAGTGTTACATTTGCTTCTATTATGTCTATGGAGAAAGTCATGTCAGTAATATTTGCATAGTAGATTTTCTTTATATTCGTAATATCCGGGGTGAGGGGGTAGCACGTATCATAAGGTCTGTCATTGAGTCAAAAGACGTGGTTTCGTTTCCCCTGTTGTACGTGACAAGGAGTGGGGTCGCCTGTCTAACCTCGTAGGTTTTCTCTGGGTTCTCCGGTTTCCTCACTGTTAAAGACCCCCACGCACAAGCGAATTATTGAAATAAAATTGTTGAACCATATGTTAGTCCCGAAATGGCCTGGTTTGTGTCGAGTGAACGTTACCCCCTCCCTCTCTTTCTCTCTCTCGTTATAATATTCTAAATTATCCAAAAACGAACTTGAAATTCATCCTATATAGTTTGTGTGTCATTTTTCAGGAAAAATGACGTTGTTCGGGAAGGGTGGATTATACAATCCATTCCAGCTTTAGGGCTGTTTCCGTCTTGACACAATTCTAAAAACGGTTAAGGCATACTCATACAGGCCTGGCATAACCACTTGACTACGTCAACAAATGGGAAGGTCTACCATAATAAAATAACCGCTCTTCCATCGCTCGTGCTTTTAATTTGCACTGGTTGCCTATCCATTTCAGAATTCAATACAAGATTTTATGTGTTCATAAATTAGCGCCCTCAAATCTCTCTCTAGTCTTTTACGCTTTTATATCCCCATCTAGCAATTAGGGTCTGTCGCAGAATTATATCTTATTTTAGAAGAAAATAAGGGGGCACGGTGACTGTGTACGTAAGACGCTGACTCACTATCCTTGAGGTCGGTGTTCGATTCCTGCATTGGGGAGAAAGTTCGGGTTTTTCAGGCGTGCTTCCCCCTTGACAGCGATGCAGACCGGGGGGGGGGGGCTGACAAGGACAGCTGTCTTAGTCGTTCGGATGGGACGAAAAACCGAGGTCCCGTGTATACATTGGCGTGTGCGTAAAAGATCCCTTGACAGTTGGAATTCGATATAAGAGTAGACTGCAGTGCCGCTGTCCGGGCAAAATTTATGTCCCTCAAAGCACACTGCATGGCGTATACGTACCCGTCTTCATTAGCCCAGTTCGGGGCAGAAAATGAAGTCAATGGTGTCATTTGGAAAAAAGGCTTTCCCCGTGACTGATCCTAAGCTGTGGAATAAGATTCCCCATTTCATCAGAAACCGCCCATCTAACAGCTTCATGTTTCAATTTTCTATATAGGCTATATCATATTTAGACTTCTTTTAGACCTGCTTATCATATTTATTTTGACTTCTTTATTTAGACCTATGCTTATCTGTATGTTAATGTTTTATCTTATGTTCGATGTATAGTTCCATTTTAAATCATATATTTATGTATTTTATACTAATACTAATTCTATTGTAAAGCGCCATTGAAAAGTGCACTATATTATAAATCTATGATAATAATAATAGTAGGGCCTACATAATATTAAATTATCTAGTGGGGTTTTTTTTCTATAAAAACAACGCGGTGAATTGGACTACAAAGACGGGTTTGTTTCATGTTACATTGAAACACTTTGGTATATTATTTCCGTTCGAGTAATATATGCTTTTAACAGCGTTATAATTTCCGACCAAGCCAGTAAGGAAAAAAAACAGTTTGCGTTCTAAGGGAGGAAACTCTTTTTTTTTACATATATGTCGTAAATATAATAACAACTTTTTTTCCTAAGAAAGTAAAAGCAATTGATTAAATATTATTTGTAAAGTTAATGAATATAAATGAAGAGTTTGCACAGAATATTTTGATTTAACAGGACTTGGAAAACTTTACAACAAACGTAAAGCAGTCGTTTCTATACTACTTCCGTTTTAATCGTTTTCTGGTTGCCAAAAACGTAATTTTTTGTTTATGATTTCTTTATCTATCCATACGTCGAAAAATATATGTAAGCATGGCCGATCTTTTGAAGAGATAATTGAAGTAGGTTTAGATTTGTACTAGATTTATCAGAATAGCTGAAAATGGCGTTACAGAAGGTAAAAGAGAATGATATGATCGTGTCTGTTATTGACAACAAATCGAAAGTAGTGAAGAAAGCAAAGAAAATATTGGATGAAGACACGTACACAGAGGTATAAATTTTAATCATAATTAAAGTATCTGATTTGTGTTGGTTAATTCCTATTTTTTTATGACAGTTCTTTTATAGTTTTTCATGGAGCTCATTGATCGAAAGCTTAAACATACATTAATATGTTACAGGCCTTGCCTGAGTAGAGCGAAGCTGGTTTTTGCAAAAAGAACAAAAAAGTGTGAGAATTTTCATTGACGTCAAAAATATGTGACGTCATTCATTCGACGCGTCATAGAAATATTTCTTAGAGACGCGAAATCTCGCTTGGGCGAGATTTGGTAAGTTGACATGCGCTGACATGCGCATTGCCAGACATGCGCATTGCCAGACATGCGCATTGCCAATTTTGCCCAGTAGATCCGGTTCCGGTCTGAAATTTTTTTTAATCAACAGTCTGTGGGTGACATTTTGCTTACGCTCCTGTGTTACCGGAAAAGAACTTTGCTCAAGCACCGCACTTCGTGCGATGCTTTAGAGCTTCGCTCTATATCATTATGCAAGATCAAAATCTGCCGACATTGTACATGTATATTGTATATGTCTTTCTTTTGGCCTGAAATGTTATAAAAACTATCAATTAGACATTAATTAACTTATCCAGACCGTAATCAACTCTCGATGGCAAGGCTAACCTGCAACATTTGTTGTATTGTAGTTCGATTTGTTGCAAAATTTTCCTTTGTGATTGACGATTAAATGGGTAATCGAGACTACGGTACTACTAGTTTTATCTTACACTTACCGACTTTGGTAATGATGATCCAGACTAAGCGGAACTTTCATTCTTTTAGTGCTCGATTCATAGTGGATCAATTTTCAGCAAATTGCCTTTACATTAGCTAGTTTTTAACTATTATAGTGAGAACTGCCAACTAGTCATCTAATGTTCCATAATGACCAATGACAGGACATGGAACGCATTTGGTGGCGTGCATATTAAGATTTAGAACAGTAAATGAACAAGTTTTTAACTAATCCATAATCTTTCTGACAGCAAATGAACAGGCTTTTATTACAATAAAACAATATTTTTATTAAAAATATGGTAATGCACATAACATTTCGTTTGGAATTTGATAAACAGTAGGCCCAACGTGTGTAGCTGTAAGTTAATGCATGGTTTTTCTATAGAATTTTATTCTGAAACTAAAATGATAATGATGTGGGTTATAGTTTTGAATGTTTTTTTTTTCAGGAAATAACAAAGATAATTGAAAGAGATTTTTACCCCGATTTACCAAAACTTGATGCCCAAGCGGAATATTTGGAAGCTTTAGAGAAGAATGATTTAATTACATTACGAAAAATACAAATGCAATATGGTCCTTCCAGACCTGGTACTGCAAGTTCTTCACAATGTAAGGCATCAATATATTTTCATACCTTCCCTCTACTCTGTCTGTCTGTCATCCAAACTTCTTGGGTCAATAGAGGCTACAATTATTATATTAATCTTTGGAAAATTTAAGCAAGTTGTTTTAACTCTTTTAAAGGATGAAACCTTCAGGTACTGATTTTTAACATTTTTGGTTTATTACCTCCTGAGTTATGCCCCTTTGTTAGATACCTCGATAGCTGCCAGAAGTTTATGTAGCTTGTCAATTAGTTGAAAGGAAGAAATCTTTTTGATTTAAATATCGAGAGTTATTGTTACAGAATCTTTGCTAGCATATTGAAGGCTTTAATTATGATCCAATCTTTCTGAAATCGGTAACCAACTTTAAACACATATTACCGTAACTGCTTGGATAACTTATATCCTGGGGTATATGTTTTGCTGCCTGCCAAATTATATTTTTATAAGATGTAGATCACATTTAAATATTTATGTAATTATTACTACAAACTGTGATGTTACATTTGTAAAGTACTTAGAAATATAATGATAGTGTAGTTTATAAGGGGTTCATGATCAAGACCCCCAAATGCCGATAAACGTTTTTTAAGTAATTTTCTTTATTTTGTTCAGATTTTTCTCCAGCAACATTTGAAACACCAGATCCAAGTCAAAGAAATTCCTCTCCGAAACTTAAAGCTAAAGATGGAGATGCTGACCCTTCTGCTCCTCCCAATTTAAATCCAGTTAATCCTGAAATTGACAAGTCAAATATTGGTACCTACCTGGAAGTCAATGGTAAGTACAATTGTTTATGAATGCTGAAGAAGGCTTTAAATAATAAAAAATGGTTCACTCATCCAGGTTACACTAACTTAAAGGTCACAACTCTCCGCCTATAAACAAGCGTTGACGTAATTTTAGTCCTTCTGCTCATATTCAAGTCTATATTTCTATGAGCAAAAGAACTAAAATAAGGTAACAGCTTGTTTATTGGTGGAAAGTTATGACTACTCACAGACAACAGAGGAAATTTGTAGTGTTGAAATTTATCTGTGGCAGGTATCATTGACATTTGGGATCGTGTTAATACTTATGAAAAGGATTATGTTGACATAATTACTTGCATTGTTTTAACAAAATTATGAGGCTTTTTCAGGGGATCTTTAAAGGAACCAAACCTCTAAATACCCACCCCCATCCCCTTTTCAGTAAACCATGTAAACATAGTAGTGCAAATGTATTTCATCTATAATTAATATTCTTCTGTGTTTTAATTTCAGAAAGTCGTAAGATAGGTTTAGATAAATTTTTCAGTAAGAATACAAGTGAAGATAATGCAGCATTCGATGAGATATTAAGAGAATCGGATCGAAAACATCGAGCCAAGCATGCCTGGTTATTTAATAAAGAAGGAGAACAAATGAAGGTAGGTCAATTATATTAAATCGAGAATTTCATATTTTTAAGTTATATTTTTGAAATGTATTAAAATAAAGCCTTAAAATCGATGGTATCTGTAAACAGTCCTACCTTGTTAAAGAATAATCCCATTAATCCTATAATTCACTATTGCCAGTTGTGAAATTGGCAAAAATATCATTTTCAACTTCAAATTCAAACATTTGAATATGGCTATTCACATGGAGGATAGAAAAACATGGGAGGTAATTTTGTTATTATTTCCAGTGTGAATGATTTTTAAGTGTGAGAATGATACCTATGATCGTATAATAGTGAGTTGACAACCTATTAAGCAAAAGACATAGAAATAATTATCATCAGTCCTCTAGATATTTTTTCTTGTTTTTTGGGGGGTTTTTTGCATATTTTGTACGAAAAATGTATGGATGTCATTCTAAAAGTTTGAAGTAGCATGTTTTGGGTAATATTTTGGTTGTATTTGCGGTTCGATCTATTTGATAAGACCAACTTCAAGTTTGGTGAACAGTCACAAGATGTAAACAGGGCTAGCACTAATACTAACCCTCTACGTAGCACCAACACTTACCCTAACTTACAATCTCGCTAACAATCACATGCCCTAACCTTTTTTACGTCTCTACAACCATGACATGGATTTTGGCTCCTGATTGTATGAGAAATTTTGCAAAATGTTTGCGTATCTTGCATGGTAACTGCTTGTTAGTCCTTTAAGGGCCCCTACCTTCTTTTATTATGTATATTTTTTAATATTTAAATTTGTTGATATCTAGGAGCACGAAGAGAAGTTAGCGTTACCATCAATAGAGAAACAGGCTATATTAAATGTCGATAAAAGTTCTGTTGATACGTGGAAATATAAATCAGATAATTCACTCATGTACGTTCCTGAGGGTGAGTTCATTTTTAGTATTCAATTCCAGACTTAAAGGGACATTACAGGAGATTAGATAAAGAGTTAATAAATGTCTGATTAATAATTTAGATAACATGTCCGGCCTAAAGAAAGATCTGCAATAGGCAGATTTACCTCTTGCATAATGTATATTTAATTACATTGCTGGCAATCTAATTAAAATTCAGATCTATATTTCGTTTCGTTTTTTATAATTTCAATGGCCTACACTACATGTAGATCTAACAAGTTATAGCGGGAGGTCACGTTCAGCCAGTTCAGATGTCAAGCACGCGACATTTGACCCTATAACCTCAATCATTCGATTAACCAATCAGAATCTTTGTTGCTTTGTTTTGATTACTATCGCTGATAATGCCTACCCACAATTCCGCGCAAAAGAAGGTCAAACCCTCGATTCGACAGACAATTTGATTGGCTGACCCCTCATTTCAAGCAGAACACGAGTTAAATAACAAGTCTTTCAGATCCAAATGTAGTAAATTCAAGTAAAACAAAATTTTGAACTATAAAAACGAAACGAAATAGGATCTGTATTTTAATCGGATTGCATTGCTGGCATCATCTATAGAAATAGGCATTGAATTTTCAGTAGGCAATAAATGATACATGTATATAAACGGGGAGCTGCGTTGGCTCAGTGAGTAAGATGCTGGAGGTCTCGGTGTCACTTCTGTTATTGGCCAAGAATATTCCTCAGGATTTTCTGGTGTGGTTCACCCTTGTCAGTGGTGCAAGGTGGAGGGCCTGATCGTGCTCTGTCCGGGCAACCTTTTCCTCATAGCACACTGTATGTCATATGCCTGTCTTCATTAGCACAGTATAGGAGCAGAACAGTAGGACGTTAAGCCCTATTTCATTTGTGTTTATAAAAATTAAAGGACAATATTGGTGCCAGTCATTATCACATATGTGATAGAGCCGGTTAAACACATTCCAAATATACTTTTAACAGATAGATCAATGCTACGATAGCTGAGTAATACATGTTTCCCAAATCGGAAGTGACGAACGCCAAAGGAAAACACGAGTCACCGCTTTATATAACTGACTAAAGCGAAGAGTGATAACAGATACACGGCCGAATATCTGCTCACTAATAATTCCTTCGAAGACCAAAAGTTGTTAAATGGGACTGTAAGAGGATATCTGACAATTCAATAAAGTAATTGAATGTCATTAGATAAAAAAACAGGAGAAAAATAGAAATAGTCCGTACATTCCCTTGTTTATATTCATTCTATACCTTATAAAAACATGGTAATGCACGGACTTTTTCTGCTTTTCTTTCATGTTTTCTTATCTAGTGACAGTCAATTCTTTTTATGAATTGTCAGATATCCTCTCACAGTCTCACACAACAACTTCTGGTCTTCGAAGAAATTATTAGTGAGTAGAAATTCTGCCATGTATCTGTTATCACTCGTCGCTTCAGTCAGTTAAATAGACCGGCGACTCGTGTTTTCCTTTAGCGTTCGTCACTTCCGATTTGGGAAACCTGTATTACTCAGCTATCGTAGCATTGATCTCTCTGTTAAATGTATATAACCAGCTCTATCATATATGTGATAATGACTGGCACCAATATTGTCCTTTAAGATCATCAGAAAGTTATATAGGCCATGAAATGTCGTGGATTTAATATTAAAAGAGAATTACTATTCCCTCCTTTTATTTGCTGCCACTGTGGTTTTGTTTATGATATTAAACCTGTTGCTACAGTAATCAAATTGCACATTTAAAAAACATGACTTTGAAGGTTGATGGTCATGGGGAGATAACTCCATTGAAAAGGAAAAAAATGAAATGAGGCTTAACATCATTTGTTTGAGATGTGATGAAGTAATTAATTTTTTATGATATTTTTTTTTGTTTGTCAGGTGTGGAACTCAGTGAAAAAGAAATTATTGAAGACAAAAAGTTTAAACCGAGAGAGATAGTGCATGAAAATACGCGATTTCAATTCACCCCTTACAACCTTCATAAAAATAAACAGATAATGCAACAAGCTGCAGTGTCTAAAGCATTGGTGAATCAAGGGAAGATCGGCCATGACGGTAAAGAGTTATCAGCCAATCAAACACCTAGAGTGAATGGATATGGTTTTATGGCCACGCCCTCTCCTGCCCCAGGGGTTGATGAGTCACCTTTAATGACCTGGGGAGAGATTGAAGGTACTCCGCTAACTCTAGATACGGGTCTTACTCCCTGTAATACCTCTGGACCAGTGTTTAAGGTACATTTATATTTAAAATATTGATATTGTGATGGAGCGTAATGCACATCACTGAGTATGCTTAATTTTTTTGGAACGCTTGACTCTCAGAATTTTATCCCAGTCAGATAAGCCTGCCCCCCAAAAATCGAATTAGCCCACCCCCCCAATATTTCGCCAACAATTATGATTTCTTAGGAGTATTCTTAGCCGGCCACATTCTCAGCCCCTCCCAAAAATTCTGTAAACCCGCCCCCCCCCCCAAATTTTATCAGCTGTCTACGGCCCCGATCACAGTGATAGTTGATGTAGCTAACAGATTTAGATCAACTTTGATTTTGTGATTTCTTGTGTGCACTTATAAACACTAGACTAAACCTCGTCTGCATAATTGATGCTTTTTAGAGATATTCTAATTTCATTCTAATTACTTCATTCTGAGCTAAGTTATCACTGTTTGTAGTTTTGACAAGATGTGTGTATTGTGGTAACCAGGACACTGGTATATTCAAGACTTAGCCTTACATTTTAAATGGCAAACCATTCTAATCTAGTTAAAATCTTGAGTATGTGATGCCATCAAGAGTTAATTATGATCTTAATTGTTTTGGTAATAAATATCTAATTAATAATTGATATAACATTTCAGGCCTAAAGATTTAGCTCTTGCATAATGTATGTTTGATATTTCATTCTGTTTCCAACAAGCTATATTTTGAGAATAGGTTTGAATGGTGATGTGTCTTCTCACTATAATGACTAGAGAAGCCTTGCCTTGCCGAAACGTTGTTTAGTAATAAGCTGTAATTGTATTCCAGTGTCTTCTCACTATAATGACTAAGAGAAGCCTAATGGAAACATCACTCTACTATAAGCAGTAATTGTATTCCATGGAATTGTGACCTGTATACAAATGAGAAACTGATGATTAAACGCTGATATGATGACAGTTGACAACCACCTCTCTTGTAGTAGTCATATGTCACTCAAAATAACCAACTAATTGAATTGAAATGATGGATGTTTGTCACAAAATGACATACTTTTGTACAATGAAAACAGATTCCAGTAATACCAGCCAGATATCAGCTTTTCTTTTCTTTAAACATACATTAGGCAACACAAATAAAATAAGTTGTTTCTCGGGCACCGCCCGCACCAAAAAATGATTGCACATGCAATCTTTTTATTTAGCTTCATGAAAAAAAATAAATAAATAACACCCTCCCAGTCATCGATACGTAAGTCAAAAAAATATGTGGCGCATGTGCCTACAAGTGTCATACATATAGGCTATATCCATTGTAGTATATTAAATTGATCTAGATGAAAATACTTATTTACGGGTCTTTTATTATCGATGCACATTGAAAGAACCTCCATTTTCAATTACGTGACATAAAATTACCTCCCCTGATCATGATGAAATAGAAGTTAATTCGTACACAATGAACCAGTTCACAACAATAGTTGAATGCATTTGCATAATACTTATATACCGAGGTGTTAGCGAGAAACGGATCTGACTTTGTCATGATTCAATATATCTCCGGCTAAATGTAATTGTGTGAAAAAATATTTTTTGGAGAAGTTGTCATGCATTAACAGCAATGTAACGAAATCGTTAGTAAAAAGTCGTCCTTGCACAAAACGACACCGTCGTATGCTCATGCTAAACGGAAATCGTGGTCTCTGTCTCACTAAAGTCAACAACAGACAACAGCGATGACTTTTAACTTGACCATTTGTACGTGTAATTGGTAAAATGAACCACTTTTTGATCGCCATGTGTTTAGGCCTATTGATTTCCTCCAAGTCAAGAAAGGAGGTCTTTCCGTTTCACCGTGGACAATTATTGAGGTTGACGTGATACCCATGGTCATTGCTTTGGAACAATTATGCACATTGACATGCAGTCGTGGTGATCTGGTCCAGGGCCCTCACGCCCATACAATTTTCAACAATAACCAAATTTTACTTTGCACCGTCGGGTAGCCGACATTGAAATAAAAAAAAAAAGAAGCAGCCCTCCCCCCCTACATTTTCAGGTGCCAATTGCCCGAGAAACAAGACATTTATTTTGTATGGCCTTATGTACCAGCTAAATCTGCAGATTGCAGGTTCTTCTTTGGATCTGAAATGTTATATAAACTATTAAACATACGTTATGCAAGAGCTAAATCTGCATATTGCAGGTCTTTCGTTGGGCCAGAAATGTTATATTAACTATTAATCAGACATTTATCTACATGAAAAGACCATCATCAACTCTCAATGCCATCTCCGGCGTGATTTCCCCTTGTCAGTGATACAGAAGGAGGGCCTGACAAGGACTGCTGCCTAGTCGTTCGGATGGGACGAAAAACCGAGGTCCCGTGTACACATTGGAGTGCACGTAAAAGATCCCTTGGCAGTTGGAATTCGATATAAGAGTAGGCCGTAGCGCCGCTGCCCAGGCAAAATTACCCTCATAGCACACTGTATGGCGTATGCCCGTCTTCCATTAGCCCAGGTTAGGTGCATAAGAGTAGGACGTTAAACCCCATTTCATTTCATTTCATTTCTCAATGCCATCTTAATTATGTGTTGGATTTTCACTGGATTTGAATGTGATTTGCTGCTTAACACTCATTGATGATTTATTCCAAAAATGGATAATCAAGACTAATTTTTTTTATCATACTGACCTTCGTAATGATGATCCAGACTAAGACTAAAATTTATACTTTAATATCTCGGTTCAGAGTTGAGCAATTTGAATGAAATTTTCAGCATATTCCCTTTACATTATCTTGTTTTTAACTATTATAATGAAAGCAGCCAGCTCTAATCTCCCATTATGCCCCTTTAACTCGTTCCAGATTGATCAGCTTGCCTTAGATTGAATAAGATATTATTTGTGTAACTCTTTTCAGATTCCAATAATACCAGCTAGAGATCAGCTTGCATTAGATTTAGCAGAAAAAGCCAGTAAAACTCATCGAGCTAAGAAAGAGGCTGCATTAAAGCAAGTTACCAGAAACTTAGCTAGGTAAGTTATTATGGATTTAGCGTGCATGGAACTCTTGGCTGAAATGTCATCGGACCCTTGCAACAACAGTGAAAAGGGCCATATTCTGGTCATTGTCGGTCACACTGACACAAGTACAATTTGTAGGTTCGTATGGTATCGTACAGCTATCGCGATGGTCTGAAGCGACACGATTATCAGTTCTTTTCTTATTGAAAATTGTCACGATAACACCAAGATAATGCAACGATAAATAACTTGGTGTAGCAGTCGGTATCGTGTGACAGGGTAGGCCTCGGTGCAATTTTTCAAGGGTATTTATTTTTCCTCAGCAGAGAAAACCCACGAGGTTGGACAGTGACCCTACTCCCTGTCACACACATGTACAACCAAGGAATCGAAACCATGCCAGTTGACTCAATGATACAGACCTTATGATTCAGCAGACTCATGCTAACCATTCGGCCATCCAACCCCCAGCAGTATTATTAAGTCGTATGCCTAGTACATAGCATAAGGCTATATAACCAGGTTTAGATATTTATGCTGTGTTCAAAATGTTGTGTATGGTTAAGAATCACTTTTGAATCACTACACAAGATATTCTTTTAATTGCACATCATAATAGTTTTTCGGTTGTCGGTTTTACTTACTGTAAAAATGAAATGATCGCAACACAAGTGTCCGATGTAAAAGAATATCAGTTCATTGTACATGTACCGCTATCAAATCAACACAAAAATTAAAGGCACTTGGGTTTTTTTTGAGAAAGAATAATTTATTTCGATCGAAGAGCCTATATTCTACATCCCCAAATCAACGGACAGTCCTCTACCAAGCGTCTGCTGTGTTCCTTCTTCAAATTCTTTTCCTTGACAAATATCAATTTTATTCGTTTTATCTGTCAACACAGTGATTATTAATGGCAACAATTGCGTTATTGGGGCGACAATTAGTCAAGAAAACAACATATCAAAGAGTACAGAGAATTAATTGCCTAAAAAAAAAAGTGTCGGCTCTGTCAGTTCAACATATGAAAAAGCCAAATCTGCCTATTGCGGATTTTTTCTAGGCCTTAAATGTTATCTAAAGTATTAATTAGACATTAATTAACTTATCCAGACCATAATCAACTCTCGATTTTATCGATAGCCTGCAATATTTACTGGATTCGAATCCAATTTGCTGCTCAACGCTGGAATCCAAATTGCTGCTCAACTCTCATTGATTATTTAATCCAAAAATGGATAATTGAGACTATGTTTTTATTGTACCGACTTTATTCAACTGTAAATATGACGATTTAAACATCGTTTTGTTCATATTGGTATTACATGCAGGGGGGGGGGGGTGAAAATTCAGCAAAATGAAATTTGAAAAGAATAACTCGATAGTTAGTCATATTGTAAGAGTTATTTTATTTTTCTTTATTTTGACATATTGCTTTTGAAAAGAATAACTCGATAGTTAGTCATATTGTAAGAGTTATATTTATTTTTATACGCCCACATTGAAATGTGGTCGTATATTGTCATCGCCCCCGTCCGTCCGTCCGTCCGTCCGGCGGTCCGGCGTCCACAATTGCTTGTGGACGCTCTAGAGGCTAAAGTTAATGTCCGATTGACTTTAAATTTATACACAGTGTTTAAGGTCATGAGACGAAGAAGCCTATTGTTTTTCAGCGATTTCCGATAATAACTACCAGAGTTATGGCCCTTGACGACTTCAAAAAATCTTGTGGACGCTCTAAAAGCCAAAGTTAATATCCGATTGACTTTAAATTTATACACAGTGTTTAAGGTCATAAGACGAAGAAGCCTATTGATTTTCAGCGATTTCTGATAATTAGTGCCAGAGTTATGGCCCTTGATCACTTCAAAAAATCTTGTGAACGCCCTAAAAGCCAAAGTTAATATCCGATTGACTTTAAATTTATACACAGTGTTTAAGGTCATAAGACGAAGAAGCCTATTGATTTTCAGCGATTTCCGATAATAACTACCAGAGTTATGGCCCTTGACGACTTCAAAAAATCTTGTGGACGCTCTAAACGCCAAAGTTAATATCCGATTGACTTTAAATTTATGCACAGTGTTTAAGGTCATAAGACGAAGAAGCCTATTGATTTTCAGCGATTTCCGATAATTAGTGCCAGAGTTATCGCCCTTGATCACTTCAAAAAATCTTGTGGAGGCTCTAAAAGCCAAAGTTAATATCCGATTGACTTTAAATTTATACACAGTGTTTAAGGTCATAAGATGAAGACGCCTATTGATTTGCATCAATTTACGATAATTAGTGCCAGAGTTATGGCCCTTGATCACATCAAAAAATCATGTGGATGCTCTAGAGGCCAAAGTTAATATCCGATTGACTTTAAATTTACACACACTGTTTAAGGTCCTGAGACTAAGAAGCCTACTGATTTTCATCGATTTCAAATAATTACTTCCAGAGTTATCTCCCTTGATCACTTCAAAAAACCTTGTGACGCTGTAGATGGCAAACTTATCATCCGATTGACTTCAGATTGATACAGGTGTTGAAACGAACAAGTATTTTGATTTTCAATGAATTTTGATAACTGAACAGCTAATTCCATGATGTTAAATATTTCCTATACTAATTGTTAGCTTGGGGCAAAACTGTATAAAAAGCAAACAACTTCTAATGATTTTCAGATAATTACATAATGAGTTGTTACTCAGATTTTAGTGTATTACAAATGTTTCATTACCAAAAAAAAAGTAAAAATATGCGACAACCCTTGTTGACTGCCCGGACGATTTAGCTGCTGTGGACGTATGTTTCGTTGCCTGGCAACCTATCTTTCTTTATTTTGACATACTGCTAAAAATCGGAAGAACTGACAAGGACAGCTGTCTAGTCGTTTGGATGGCACGAAAAAAATAATGTCCTCTTTACAAATTGGTGTTCACGTAAAAAGATCCCCTGACAGTTTGAATTCGATAAAAAAGTACATGGACATCTCTTTTGAAAATTTCTCATGCGTTAATTTTTAAATGAAACTCCTAAATTGATTGACAGGAACAGAACCAACTAACCCTTCTTGAATGCCAACCATTTGCATACAGGATTCAAATTAACACTGATTGGCAGCTCAGTATCATAACAATTGTGATAGTTCTTTAATAATGTTGTCAACCATTTTGGGTAATTTGACAATTAATAATAAAAGTCGTATTGTCTACATCGATGGAACAATTTGTTATTAAAGGGGCGTCTATTTGGGGTTTTTTTTATGTCACATGTCAATTCACGTTTTGGAATCTTGATTGACAGTATGCATCCACTCAGGCTCTTTGATACATTTATTCAGCAAAGTTCCATAAACTTGCTGACAGTGAATTCTGGTGATGTGTACTTAAAAATCAGAAGACACAGGCTTTTATTTTATTTATGATTTGAACAAGAAGATATATAGTACTTCAGGTATGATTTCCCGATATTAGATATAGTATATGACTTATTTGTCAGTAATTGAATTACTATTTAGATGGATAAAACTACGCTTCTGGTAAGACCAGAATCTATGGGTGTGCATTCTATAATTTTTCCATAATTTAAACGAATTTGTAATAGTCAATCGATGCAAGTCTTAGAAATTTCGAACATATTAAACAAGCATTATGCAAGAGCTAAATCTGTCTATTACAGGTTTTTCTTTAGGCCTGAAGTTTTATCTAAATTATTAATTAAACATTAATTAACTTATCCAGACCATAATGAACTCTCGATGTCGACGCTAGCCTTCGTTATTGACTGGATTACAATCCTACATGCTGCTTAATGCTCATTGATCGTTAAATCAAAAAATGGATAATCAGAACTATTGATCAAACAGACTTTAGTAAAGATGATCGAGGCTATTCAGAATTTCAATTGCTAATTCTTGGTTCATAGTGGATCAATTTTACTGAAATTTTCAGCAAATTCCCTTTACATTATCTAATTTTTAACTATTATAGTGAGAACTGCTAGCTCATTATCTAATCGCCCATAATGTATATTTAATGTATCGGTATTGGCATATTTCTGTCTAAAACTAGAAGACTGAATGACCGTGCTCAGATTGTTCGAAAAATGTGTTTATTCCTGTTTTGATTTCGAAATAGTCGTCAAATGTTAGTCTTTAATAAAAAAAAAAACCAACGCAGTAACTGATCTATAACAGTGTATTTCACCTAAAATAAACGATCACTGAGGCAGGTCTATCGTGTTAGTTAATATTCATTTGATATTCGGGGGGGTGGGATGGCCTAGTGGTCTAGAGTGCCGGCTTCGACCTTTAGCTGGCCGATCACCTCTGGCTTGCGGCTGTGGTTTCGAACCCTGGTGTGAGCCTATGTGGCATGGAGGCGCCTTCTCAACCTCGTGGGTTTCCTCCGGGCGCTACGGTTTCCTCCCACTGCTAAAGACCCCTACACAGAACTTTGGCTTGTACATAAAAGAATCCTTGGCAGTTGGACTTTGATGTAAGAGTAAGTCATATGGTCCTCTGTCTGGGCAAAATTCCCCCCCATAGCACACTATGGCATATGCCCATCTTAATTAGCCCATACGAAGCAGAACAGTAGGAAGTTAAACATCAATACTTTGACTAAGTTCAATTATGAGGATTTTGTACTGTATACTTATAAAAAGTTAAATTTGCAATTTATTTATGAGTTGTATATTTATGACATTCCTGATTGTACGAAAAGTCGTGTGTCCATTCTCATTTGGTTTTTGGACACTCAACAGATCACAATTTTCATCTAATTCTGACAGAAATTGAAATATATCGGTTCATATCCCTTATGATATGATATTGGACCATAATTTCATGGATTATGGCCCCTGATTGGGTAATCCAGTTTAGTATATAGATCATGAAAAAAGCTGTGGTGTGTTTTATTAACTTCCTCACACGACAGAATTAAAATATGCTTTACGCAATGCACTTAGTGGATTTATTTCCCGTGCCATGTTTGATTCATTCTATCTGAACGTTGAATTTACGTGTTTAAATTGAACCATGATTTTCAAGCATTAACTCGATATTGGTGTTAATTGAATAATTGCAATCAAATTTCAACAAACAGTCGATGGAGTTAAGTAACAGACTAGCTTGATATCCAGCTTGAATGAGCTATAGAGTACATTAGAGTCCTATTCATATATTGCAATAGTTCATGGTGATACATGTAACAATAAAATGATAATATATATATATATATATTTATAACCAATGGTTTATTTAACATGTGTGCAACATCGATAAAACAATCAACATTTATTGTTCAATAGCTAGAGTTGATATAATGAATCATTAAATCAAATTAATTGATAATGATATATGGTATGACAGCTGGCAACATCTATAGTTGCAAATCATTTTTGTTATAAGCTCCCATTTTAGTGTGGGTTTGGTATATAATAATGTCAACAATGTCTATCTTTATACGTTCATCAACAATTGCCCTGTCAAAAGATACAGGATACAATTTCAACCTTTCATACCAGAGTTGTGCTCCCCTTTTCTGCAATCATCAAGCAATTTGGAGTCATCAAAAGTGCTCAACATCCAAGTTTACCTTTCAGATAACCACCCTAAAAAATAGCCTATTTCCAAGATATATATATATAAAGCTTAGATATTAACAAACGTTTCAGACTAATTACAGAAGCTACTAAACTCTTTGACAATCCAGGTCCAGCTTCATTTAGCTATAAAAACAGGTAGTGAGAGGTATTGTAACAAGGGAGGGCTTGTTTACCCTTTCTGGGGATCATGTGGCTAAGTGGGTAAGGCGCTGGCTCGCTAGCCTGGCGGTCGGGTGTTCGATCCCAGCATTGGACGAGAAAGTTCATCTCGATTTTCCTGCGTGGGAGGGCCTGACAAGCACAACTGTCTAGTCGTTCGGATGGCACGAAAAACTGAGGTCCCGAGTACACATTGGCATGCACGTAAAAGATCCCTTGGCAGTTTGAAATGCGATATGACAGTAGGCCGCAAAATTTCCCTCATAGCACACTGTATGGCATATGCCTGTCTTCCATTAGCGCAGGTCAGGTGCAGAAGAGTAGGAAGTTAAACCCCATTTCATTTTGTTTACCCTTTCTAGAACACTCTATAACACCTCTCATTTAAAGAGATCAGATAATAATGGAGTAATTATTAAAGTAGGAGATGGTTTTCAAATCAGTTAAATGTATTGTACGCTTGAAGTAAAATATTGATATACACCATGGTAAATGATTATCTAATATATGTTGGCACGTATAATAATAATAATAAAGTCATTTATATAGCGCCTATTCCATGCCGAGGCGTGCTCTAAGCGCTTCTAATGTAACTCTGGATACGCTTGTCGAAAAAGGTGTGTTTTTAACTTTTTTCTAAAGTCAAGTAATGTTTTGGCACTTTTGATGGAAGTGTTGAAGTGTTTGTCGTTCCACAAAGTTGGAGCAGCAATGCAAAACATTCGATCACCATAGGTAACTAGGTTTGATGTTGGCAATTTTAGGAGATCTTTGCTTGATGATTGGTACGGCGTTCAGAATCTCGCTGTTTTATGAGATCAGCGAGGTAGTCTGGGGCAGCATTATTCATGCATTTATAGACCATGCAAAGAATTTTGAAGTTTATGTGGAATTCAATCGGGAGCCAGTGTAGTGACTTTAGAACAGTCTTTGTAATTATCCAGGCAGCGGTGTTTTGTATTTTCTGAAGTCTGTTAATCTGGTACCTAGGTAGGCCATAAAGGACAGAGTTACAATAGTCCAGACGAGAGAGCACCGTGTATTGCATTAATTGTTTACAAACTTCTGTTGTCAAAAGATGGCGGATATTGGCTACACTCCTCAGGTGAAAATAGCAGACTCGACACAAGTGATCTATATGGTTCTAAAGTGTTAATGATGAATCAATTATCACTCCTAGATCATGTACAGACTGCGAAAAAGTAATGCTGGTGTCTCCAATTAAGATACTAGACTCCCATAAGTAGTGCCTCGGTCTTGTCATCATTAAGTTTCAGCTTGTTTGCGTTCATCCAGCATTTAATGGCAGTGGCACATGTCGCAGTGTTCTTTAGGGACTTCAGGATTTCAGACGAAGCGAAAGAATCAAGGAACTGTGTGTCATCAGCGTAGGGATAGTGCTTAACACTATGCTCATTAATGATACTGCCGAGACTAGTAGTGTAGAGTACAAATAGCACATAGTATAGTATGTTTGTTAAAATTGTTTTTCACACAGAGGGACGGAGAGAATGGGGTTGATGTCCACTAGTCATTTTGGCACTAACTTGTGGTTCAGTTTTATTTCAACAATTCGTTTGGGCGTAGGATTTTTTACCAGTGGGAGGAAACCAGAGAACCTGGAGAGAGAGAGAAGGAGAGAGAGGGAGACGAGAGAAAGAGAGGGAAGAGAGAGAGAGAGAGAGAGAGAGAGAGAGAGAGAGAGAGAGAGAGAGAGAGAGAGAGAGAGAGAGAGAGAGAGAGAGAGAGAGAGAGAGAGAGAGAGAGAGAGAGAGAGAGAGAGAGAGAGAGAGAGAGAGAGAGAGAGAGAGAGAGAGAGAGATTTTCTACATAAAACACAATTCCTTTAAATTACAATTACTGTTACTGGAAGTTTTCAACAATGAGGGAGAGTTTAACGTCTATTATCCAGACCCCCCCCCCTCGCTGCAGGCCAGGTTCTTATCCGGTAAATATTGCAGGCAAGCTATGACATCAGGGGATGATTATGGTCAGGAAAGCTTCATAAAATAAATATCTAATTGATCATTTAGATAACATTTCAGGCCTAAAGAAATACCTGCAATAGGCAGATTTAGCTCTTGCATAATATATATGTTTTAAGATACATTATGGGAGATAAGATAAAGAGTTGGCAGTTCTCACTATAATAGTTAAAAACAAGATAGTGTAAAGGTAATTTGCTGAAAATTTCAGTCATATTGACCCACTATGAACCGAGAACGAAGCGGGTGAAATTTCCCTCTAGCCTTGGTCATCATTACTAAAATCATTAATATAAACAGCATAGTCTCGATTATCCACATTTTAAATTTAATTATCAATGGCCGTTAAGCGGCATATAGTAATCTAACCCAGCTAACATCAAAGGCTAGTCTTGACGTTGAGAGTTTATTATGGTCTGCAGGCCTTCACGTAAAAGGAGCGCGATCGCCCTCGCTCTCCTGGGCGCGCCTGGATGTCGGTCAAGGTGCGCTTTTTATCGCTCGCCTATGTAGCTAATTTGACTCTCCTCAACGAAAACGAGTGTCAACTTGGGTCTCGGATCTCCATCGCTGTTTATTCTTTACTAGTCTTTCTTTACTAGTCTTACCGTCGGATATATGAAATAGCCAGCGGTTATACCATAGAAATATGCGTCTGGTTAAGTTAGTCTATTTTGTGGTTGCGCTTACTATAACAAGACAGTTCATTGGGTTACTTGACAAAAATAGCCAATCAGAATGACCCTTCTAGTTAACGACTGTCGTCTTGGCAACTCTGACTTCCTTTCTCGTAAAAAAAAAAAAGAATGGTTGCTTGCTCTCAAATATTCTGAACGAAGTCTCTCATTCTTTCTACTTTATACCTAAGTTTCGTTACGTTTTTGGTATGGAACTGTTTGGATAAAAAAAGCTGACTCTTTTACTCTTCATAACACAAGACACGTGTTCCTAACTTTTATTTATGGTTCATTTTAACACATGATAATAAATACTCATTCTTGATGACGATTAATACTTTTATCTTTTCACTGAATCCACCATAGACCAGATATTTAGGTCCCTAATCAAAAACGAAAAAAAGCTCTCCCCAAGAGATTCAGGAGAGTTTTCTCAGGAGAGCGATTTACCCTATTTGCAATTTTAGGAGAGCTTTTTTTGACTCTCCAGGTATTTATTCACGTGAAGGCCTGGGTCTGGATAAGTTGATTAATGTCTAATTGATAACATTTCAGGCCTAAAGAAAGACTTGTAATAGGCAGATTTTGCTCTTGCATAATGCATGCTTAATTAAAGATACATCATGTACGCTAAGTTTCGTTCCTCCATATTTGATTAAATCAAAGTATCTCTGAACCGTTTCAATCTATTTAATATCAGAGATGCCATCGAGAGTTGATTAAAGCATGGATCAGTTAATTAATGTCTAATTAAAGCTTTAGAACACATTTCAGGCCTAAAGAAAGACCTGTCTCACTAATAGTAACAATAAACTATATAAAACTAATTAATTCAGTTTTTTTCTTCTGGAGACATGTTATACAATGAATATAATTATGGTAATGATATTCTGAAATAAATCAAATTTTGATTATTTTGAATATGGAAATTGGGATATTAAAGTTTATTGGTACATGCACAAAGTTTATTGGTACAGGCACGAATGTTATATAAGCAGCTAAAATTACTGAACTTTAAGAAGGGCAAATTCTGATATGAATTGTTAGCATTTTATGTAAGAGCACTCTAAAATGTGTCAGCATTCTTAGACTTAACTTTCAATCACGGTTTATGAGAAATATCTTTGATCCAGAAACACAAAACTTTGCACATAGTTTCTTATTGATGTATTTGATACATTAAAACAATAAACGTTTTAAAAAGGGCTAAAATTTAATAAAAATAAGGCGAACAGTTATGGGTAAAGTTTTAACTGACGTCTGAGAATGCTTTGTGAACTTGGGGCCATGTCTGTCATGGAAACTTTTTTGAGAACAACATCTATCGTCCAATATTTTTTAAGATATATGCTTTATTTAAGTTATTGAAAGGAAGAACCCTTTTCAATAATATACAGCTAGTAATCTTTGGAGAATCTTGTGAAGGCTCAAAAAACAAAATTTATCACTCATATTCGCTTGAAATTTCATTTCCACTTGCTGAGTTCTTAAATCTCTGCTTTTGATTTTTATGCTTTGCTTTGCTTTGATGATTGGAAAAAATTCTCCATTCCAACAAATTTCTACAGATTTCGTCTAGAGTTATAGTCTATGAGGGCTCTAGTAACCGATATGCATGAAATTTTTATGCATTGTTTTGACAGTTTCGATGAAATGCTTCTAGTGATAAAAAAATTGGCCTTGCACACTTCCTAGAATTTTGTGAAAGCTCTAAGATGACGGCATGAGATAAAGAATCACACTGCAATAATGGCAATATTATATACCGGAAAACAACCAGAAAACAACCGCAAAACATCATGTTATACTGAATACCGGAAAACCCCGGAAAAACACTACATACCGAAAAACACACTTCTTAAAATTTTGTGAAAGCTCTCAGATGACGGCATGAGATAAAGAATCACACTGCAATAACGGCAATACTATATACCGGAAAACAACCGGAAAACACCATGTTATACTGAATACCGGAAAACACCGGAAAAACACTACATACCGGAAAACACACTTAATACCGGAAAACACCCTAAATAGGTAGCCCGGGGCCTGGTCCTATGTGTGCATGGGTTAGGGTTAGGTTTTTCCGTTGTGGGTTAGGGTTAGGGTTAGGTTTAGTTTTTTTGTCTGTTTTCTGGAGGACCAGGCTCTGAGTTGCCTGGGGGTTGGGATGGCCTAGTGGTCTAGAGTGCTGCGCTTCGACCTCTAGCTGACCGGTCACCTCTGGCATGCGGTTGTGGTTTCGAGCCCTGGTGTGAGCGTGTGAGCGTATGTGGCATGGAGATAGGGGCGCCTTCTCAACCTCGTGGGTTTCCTCAGGGCGCTCCGGTTTCCTCCCACTGCTAAAGACCCCTACGCGCAAGCGAATTGTTGAAATAAAATTAAACCATATGTTAGTCCCGAAATGACCTAGTTGTGTCGAGTGGACGTTAAACCCCATTTCTCTCTCTCTCTCTCTCTGAGTTGCCTATTTAGGGTGTTTTCCGGTATTTAATGTGTTTTCCTGTATTTAGTGTTTTTCCGGTGTTTTCCGATGTTTAGTATAACATGTTGTTTTTCAGTTGTTTTCCGCTGTTTTCCAGTGTTTTCAAAAGAAACTGCTTAATTTCCACTAGTGGTGGAGAATGGAGGCCATGCAAAAAAAAAAGGCTCTCTCGTACATAGTAACATGAAAGACCGGATAATCTAGTTCAGGACCTAGATATGCTCAAATGTTGACAATTCACTCAGTTGAATATTTGCCTGAATGATAGAGACTACATGCTGAAGACAGTTGGGAATGGAAATAAAGAGTAGGTAGACTATAATTCCACAGTTCCCCCCTGTAATGCACTATGCGACCTAGCCCACATTAAAGTAGCTAAGTCTCTTACTCAATATCATCCAAAATCTTCAACATTGAAAACACGAATTATTTGTAAATTTAAATCAACATTGATGCTGTGGTCTTACCGGAAAAAGATGGACTTCTGATATCCAATATTTAAGACAAAATTAACATTTTACCATTGGTACACGAATCTTGCACCATAATGTGTTTCAGCCCCAGTTCTAGCAAGAGACTCGAGGAACGAGGCTAGAAACATTGCACCAAATCAAACAGCATATGTAGACTGGAATAACCAGACGCTAGAAATCTGCATTCGATTGAGACTGCTGGCTTTTTTTGATGAACATAACTGATTTGAAATTAGAGTAAAATCGGAAACCATTGAATGTAAATCAGTGTACATGTATATACATTCATATTACAGTAATATATGTGTTGCAACCAACTTGGTGTTGGAATGTTGTTTAATATGTTCTTATTAAAATAAATGTATCAACTAGTGAATATTTGATAACTAATACTAAGTGACTTGATGACATGATGGATGGCTTATAATCTGCCATTCTTTCATTTATTACCTTTAAAGGGTTTATATAGCTTTATTCTTGCATTTGGAACCTAAAAATATACGACAATATGTATAAAAGCCCAAATTATGAAATATGAATGTATATAAAGTGATTTAATTATTTAAAAAAAAGATAATTGTATTTCTAATCAATTATGTTCAGTGAAGTATGTGAGCAGTCCAAATGAATAACAATTGCTTAGGCTTGCTTTGTCAGTTCTACACATATTTTTATTAATATTTTGTCATTTGTGAATCCGCGATTACTAATTACTTCCATATTATCTTGGGGAGTTTGGTGGCCGAATGGTTAGCGTGCGCGCTGTATCATACAGCCTGCCATTGAGTCAACTGACGTGGTTTCGAATCCCCGGTTGTACGTGGCAAGGAGTAGGGTCGCCTGTCCAACCTGCTGGGTTTTCTCCGGGTACTCCGGTTTCCTCCCACTGCTATAGACCCCTACACGCAAGCGAATTATTGAAATAAAATTAAACCATATGTTCGTCCCTAAATTTGTGTTTTTAATTTCAAATATCTTGTAAAATATAGGTACCTATATAATAAATATTTGGGGGAATGTGGTCGTATATTGTCGTGACTCCCGATCGTCTGTCTGCCTGGATTCCACAAGCAATTATTACAGGAGTTATCATCCTTGATCACTTGGAAAAATCTCGTGGACACTCTACAGGCAAAAGTAAATATCTGTTTAGGTCATGAAATGAAGAAGCCTATTCATTTTCAAAAATATCTGATAATTACAGCCAGAGTTATGACCCTTGATCACATTGTAAAATCTTGTGAACGCTCTAGAGCCTACAGTGAATATCCGATTGACTTGAAATTTATACACACTGTTTAAGATCTTGAGACAAGAAAGCCCAGTGATTTTCAATGATTTATGATAATTACTACTAGAGTTATGGCACTTGATTACTTTGAAAAAATCTGTGGACACTCTTGAGGCTAGAGTTTATATCTAATTGATTTTAGATTTATACACATTGTTTAAGGTCATGAGACGAAGAAGCCCACTGATTTTCAATGATTTTTGATTATTGCTACCAGAGCTATAGTCCTTGATCACTTTGAAAAATCTTGTGGACTTCAAATTTAAGGTCATGAGAGGAAGACGTCCATTGATTTTCAACTATTTCTGATAATTACTGCAAGAGTTGTGGCCCTTGATCACTTTGAAGGCTCATAAGAATTTAAGGTCTAGAGATGAAAAGGTATATTTTCAATGAATTTTGATAACTTGAACAGCTAAATCCATGATATTAAATATTTCTTATACTAGTATGGGGCAGAATTAAAAGACTCTCCATCAGATTTCAGTGTATTATTAATGTTTCATTACTGACAATAGAAAAAAAATATGACAACTCTTGTTGACTGCTCAGACGACTTAGCTGCTGTGGGCGTATGTTTTGTTGCCTGGCAACCTATCTTTTAAATGACTGGGAAATTTTCCACCCTTTCACCCCCTTCTGTTAAACATACATTATGCAAGAGCTAAATCTGGTTATTGCAAGTCTTTATTTAGGCTTCAGTTGTCATAGAAATTATAAATTAGATCTTTATTTAAACAACAAGCATAAAATCAACTCTGTAGACTCACGTATGGCTTGGATTGAGCTTGGATTTAAACAGGATTTCATTGATTGATTTAATTATAAATGGCGTCGTGGGAGGAGATTAACAGTTACGTTGACGTCATACTCCTAGATCGAGGCTATTAATGATAGAGTGTACAAACCGAGGCCGGTGTTGAGCGAGGTAATTAGGTCAACACGCTGTCGCTCTTTTGTCACTTGCGTTTACAGTAAAATTATGGAACCATCTGAATTGCAGCCCCATCGGATCACTTTTTTCTGTTTGCCTGCTTCGGGAGTTACGTAGGCCTACCTAAAGTACAAGAATACACGCAGGCAACGGAATAAGTCAGCTATATACACTAGTATAGTATAATTATTTACAATATTGCCTCATTGATTTGGTCCATTCCTTTCAAACTTTAAAATTTTGTTGCCGACTTTCTCTTTTTATCTATATATTAAAAGTCTTAATTCTAATTTGTAGTAGAAAATAAGTGTAATACGAGTTGAATTGCAGCCCCATCTCCAACAAAATAGGCTAAATGTAGGCCTACCACAGTCATTGAAAACATTACTTGAAAATCGAGATTATGTAGGTGGAGTTAACGCCTGTCAATCAAACGATCAGCCATTGGTGTAGATGGAGTTCTATACCATTTCTTGTCAAAAATAACAGTGGTAATAACTATGTTCAGAATAAAGTAATTGGACTGAAATTTTCAATATATTTTTCTTTCATCATCTATTTTTGAACTGTTATAGCAAGAATAGCTAACTCCTTATAAAAAATCTCCCATAATGTATCTTTAAAGAATGCATGTTTGAATTTAAAGTGTAATAACTCTTTTATGTGAATGTTTGTGTAAATTTTATTAGCTACATATATTTATTATTAGTGAGCTCAAGACAGTTTTCAAGAACCTTGGTAATCGGAATTGGCATTTATGTGAATTGTGTTATTAGTGTGATTCATAGGGGCACCCGATAAACTTGAAATGGGCGTTTTTAGTGAAATCTGTTTAAAGTTTTATGTCGACATTTTGTTTGACAATTGTGTGATTCAGATAGTTTTCTTGAACCTGAAATTGAACGGGAAATAGTTTTATTAGTTTACGTAACCTTGGTAATACCTTGACCTAGATCTGTAGCTTGTTATACACGTATCTGTACTTAAAACTATGCTGGACGGAGGTTCTGACATGGACAGCTGTGTAGTCATCTGGATATGACAAAAAACCTCCCGTATACACATTGGCATGCACATAAAAGATCCCTTCGCAGTTGGAATTTGATTTAAGAGTAGGACGATAGCGCCGCTGCCCGGTCATAAATTTCCCTCACAGCACACTTTATGGTATATGCCCGTCTTCATTTACATTAGCCCAGTATAGGAGCAGAACAATAGGACGTTTAACCCAATTTCATTTCAGGGATGAAAAACTAAGTTAGTATTTTTCCTGACTAAAATTTGGATAAAATGATGGTTTTATACGCCCACATTGAAATGTGTGAATCCGAATGATGAAGTGAGAGGAATCCAAAACCATTTAAATAACATAAACTTAGACGGGATCAAAGTCCTTATATTGTCTGAAGAAGTAGGTTTTTACTTACGAAACATTAGATACTTTAAAAGATGGTTTTGTGATACCTTCGACTTTGTTTTTAACCACATTGAAATGTGGTTGTATATTGTCGTCATCCCACGTCCGTCCGGCGTCTACAGGCTAACGATAATATCCGATTAACTTTAAATTTATTCACAGTGTTTAAGGTCATGAGACGAAGAAGCCTATTGATTTTCTGCGATTTTCAATAAGTACTGCCAGAGTTATGGCCCTTGATCACTTCAAAAAATTCTTGTGGAGGCCAAAGTTAATATCCGATTGACTTTGAATTTATACACGGTGTTGAAGGTCATGAGACGAAGAAGCCTATTGATTTTCCGATAATTTCTGCCAGAGCTATGGCCCTTGATCACTTCAAAAAATCTTGTGGGCGCTCTTGAGGCCAAAGTTAATATCCGATGGACTTTAAATTTAAGGTCATTAGACGAAGAATCCTATTGATTTTCAGGGAAATCCGATAATTCCTGCCAGAGTTATCTCCCTTGACTTGATCACTTTATAAAATTTGTAATGCTCTAGAGGCCAAACTTATCATCCAATTGATTTCAGATTGATACACAGAGTTTAAGGTCTTGAGAAAAACAAGTACATGTACATTGATTTTCAATGAATTTTGATAACTGAACAGCTAAATCCATGATTTTTATACGCCCACATTTTCATGTGGACGTATATTCTCGTCACCCCTGTCCGACCGGACGTCCGTCCGTCCACAATTTGTTTGTGGACTCTCTACAGGTCACAATTCTTATCCGATTTAGACGAAACTTCAAATGTAGTTTTATCCCCATAAGATTTCGGCTGCTCTTGATATTGGCATGTATCGGATCGAAACTTCATGGATTATGACCCCTGATTGTACAAAAAATCATGTTTTTAGCTTGTGGACCCTATAGAGGTCACAATTTTGAACCAATTTTGATGAAACTTGACATGTATGTTTATAACCCAAAGATCTTGGTTCCTTCCGATATTTGCACCCATCGGATCGTAACTTCCTGAATTATCGCCCCTGATTGTCCGAAAAATCACCCTTTTTAGCTTGTGGTCCCTCTGGAGGTCAAAGTTATTATCCGATTTAAAAAAATGTTTGATTATGTCACCGTTACATGGTAATGAAGATTGAGTTCAAATTCTGTGAAAATCGGACCACAATTGACGGACAAAAGTGTAAAAATATGGTGTATAGGTTGTGGAACCTGTAGAGGTCACAATTTTAAATCAATTTTGATGAAACTTGAAATACATGTTTATAACCTAAAGATCTTGGTTCCCTTCGATATTTGCACATATCGGATCATAACTTCCTGAATTATGGCCCCTGATTGTATACGAAAAATCGCCTTTATTAGATTGTGGTCCCTCTGGAAGTCAAAATTATTACCTGATTTAAAAAACCCTTTGATTATATCTCCGTTACAATGTAATGAATGTCGAGTTCGAATTTCGTGAAAATGGGACCAAAGCTGACAGACAAAAATGGCCGCCGCTTGTACACGAATACTATAAAAATATGGTATTTCAAGGTTGTGGACCCTGTAGAGGTCACAATTTTAATCTGATGTTGATGAAACTTGAAATGCATGTTTATAACCCAAAGATCTTGGTTCCTTTTGATATTCAACAGATAATATCGGATTGTAACTTCCTGAATTATAGCCCCTGATTGTACGCAAAATTGACTTTTTTAGCTTGTGGTCCCTTATCCAATTTTAGAAATAATATTAAATGTTTGGTATACTAAACGTTAGCATGGGGCAGAATTTTATAAAAACCAAACAAATTTTCATGATTTTCTGATAATTACTTAACATGCGACAACTCTTGTTGACTGCCCGGACGATTTAGCTGCTGTGTGGGCGTATGTTTCGTTGCCTGGCAAGCTATTTTAAATGTTTCGTATACTAAGCATTAGCATGGGGCAGAACTTTACAAAAACCAAACAAATTCTAATTATTTTCTGATAATTACATTTTGAGTTGTTAATCTTAATCAGATTTCAGTGTATTATAAATGTTTCATTACCGAAAAAAGTAAGAATATGACTGCCAGGACGATTTAGCTGCTGTTGGCGTATGTTTCGTTGCCTGGCAACCTATCTTTTGATATTGTATTCTATTAATTGTCATATGAAAATGTGGTTGTATATTGTCGAGATATGACCCTAGTTTCATTTTATTGCACCTTGTGAACGCCTTTATGACAAAGGTTATTAACCGATCTGTATGGAATTTACGTGTACATCCTTTAAATAGGGCATGGCCCTTGAATCACTTTGTTGAACCATGTTATGTATGAAATTTATATGCAATATTTAAATTAGTGCAACAAAAAAGCCTAGTGCATTTCAGCACTTTCCATTTTAATTATGTCTAGACTCTAGAGTTATGGCCTTTGTTTCATTTCGAAGATTCCTGTGAACAAATGACGAAAGTATTAATCAGATCTGTATGAAATTTATATATATCATTTAAATTTTTTTTCTGGGATTATAAGGCTAGTTATTGTCATTTCCCGTAGCCCTAGGTCTTGACGGGCATATACGGCCAAACCATGCTTAAGATGACCCTTTTTTCGCATTGTTGCACTTTATTGAACCGTGAGCAAGCTCGAATGATGAAAGGTATCATCCAAACTGTATAAAATATACATATTATTTGAAATTAGTGAAACAAAAAAGCCTATTGAATTTCAGGCATTTCCAATAATTACTTCTCGAGTTATGGGCCTTGTTTTACTTTATTGAACAATGTGAATGCTCAAACGACTGGTTATCATCTGATCTGTATGAAATTTATATGCATTTTCTAAGGCCATTGCATCAGTTTGTAGCATTTTGTGAAACCTGCAAAGGGCAAAATTTATAATCTGATCTTCATGAAATGCCCCTCGTTACCACAGGCACTTGAAGGGATTAAAATAAAACTTCTTACTACTGCTTGAGTATAGTATAGTATATGTAGAAGATATATCAGAGGCCATCTTTGTTATTACTTGTTTGCTAAATATCGTCTGCTAACATCTCACAATACTCACTAGTTCTAAGACTTTCCATCGTTTTAATTCCCAACGAGAATTTATTTGATCATTATACACCCTCCAATGTAGTTAAATTGGTCATTTTACAGCGTTATTAATTACAAATCAAACTTAAAGTGTGTTCACTTGGCTATTCGTATCTTCAACCATCTTCAACGGACCTGAATTACGTCGAAATCAGGTCAAAAGAAGTCTGTATCACCCAGTCCCTTATAAACCTATCATTACTCAATATGTGCCTAGGAACTGGGTGATCAAGGCTCGCTCACTTTACCGTGATAGAGCCTACAAAGCGAGGCCGTTGTTGACCGAGTCTTGTTACTCTTAATCAGATTTCAGTGTAGGCTATTATAAATGTTTCATTACTGAAAAAAGTAAGAATATGCGACAACTCTTGTTGACTCCACGGACGATTTAGCTGCTGTGGACGCATGTTTCATTGCCTGGCAACCTATCTTTCATCTTATTATGGATTTAAAAGGTAAGGAAGCATCAACTTCACAGAGTTTCGTTCCCCTTAAGTATTGATGGTACTATATATAATTAAATACTTTTTTTTCTATTTTCAGTCCATCTCCAAAGTTCAGCCTTTCATCCACAGACCGTCTAAATTCCTTGTCTCCTGCTGCTCAAAGATTAGCGAGTAAAAAGCTTGGAATCCGAACACATACAGATAAAGCCTTAAAGGACAGTTACACTCCTTCTCCATCTCATAGACTATCGGGTGACAAGACGCCCATTTTACGTGGCACTCCAACCAGAACACCCAAATCTGTCAGATCTTTGATCGTAGCCAGTCCCAAAACACCTGTAACTCCCAAAACAACTGGAACACCAAAACATTCAGGATCGGACATCACTTCCTTAACCGATAATTTATTACAATTGCCTAAAAGAGCAAAAGCATCGGAATTTTTCTGAATTCAGTGTGAAATATAGTGTTTGTGTAGGGATCGGCCACACTTTAATAGAGTAGATATTTGTGGACAAGCGAATCAGATCTGAATAACTACTGGATCATAAGATGTTGCCGTTGGAAAGAGAATATGAAGATGCGAAATGGATAAAACTTTACTTATTTATTGACTGGAATGTTCCATGTGTGTCTGTTAATCCAGAAACTCAAGTTCAAACTATTTCTTGGGGGTTTGTTTATTTCTATTTTGATTTTTCATTTTAAACTTAATTCTATAATTTGAAAAATTAATTTCAAATTTTTATTTTGAATTCCCAAAATGGTTTATATTAAATTTTGAAAATTAGTTTATCGCTGTGTGCGTTGGGGTGGGGCTTTAAAAAGTGATGGTGTAATCAAAGTTTATCTTTGTTTATAGAATACAAAATACAATAACAGTGTGAACTTTTTAACTATTGAGGAATGGTATCAAGTGTTCTGGGTTGAAGTTGTTAATAAAGAAATAATATGAACTTCCCTACATGTATTTCTGTGCTCTCATTTGCATCTCTGGAGAAATTGTATGTTTTTAATTTGTCACTTCAAATATATAGGATTGAATTAAATTCATAAATGAGGGCTACAGCTGTGACATTGATTAGGATTGTCTAGATTTGTTTAACAATACTGACATAAAAGAGAAACATTTCATTGGGGTTAACTAGGGGCAATCCCATTACTCAATATTATACTGCTTGAGGCTATGATATTGTTTATTACATCTTTTAATGTCTAATACAAATTTTGATTTCATTGAAATTATTTACATACAGAAAAGGCATAAAAAGAGTAAAAACAGAGAAAAAAAAAGAGAAAAGAATTTGCTTGATTTATGTGGCGCCTGATCAAATGTTGTTTAACAACAACAATTTTTTGTGTTATATGCTTGTTGAAACATCGCAGTGAAATAACTCTTCTCACTACACTTATTATTTTAGCGTTTTCCAAGATTCTATCCGGATTATCGCCCTTATTGTTGAAATTGTTTGACGTTCTAACATCTGACGTCAACTGGCAGACTATCGCCATTGAAGAGACGACCATTGTCAAGATCGGTCGCATTATTTCTGTTACCTCTTTTTTTTTCAAATCAATTTTAGTGAAGCCTGTACCATAACAGGCCCGGGACTGTACAGCGCAGTGGACGCTTACGGCTGGCCCCCGGATCCATTCACTTGATTTGATATTTTCCGCAGGTTAATCTTATAGGTTTTTGTTTTTCGTGTAGTGCGGTCCTCCTGCACTTACTATTAGTAATTGTTGTCCATAAATAGTGTTATTTTATTTGTTTATGTATGAGACAGAAATGGGGTTTAACATCAACATGACACAAACTATGTCATTTTGGCACTAACATGGTTCAATCTTATTTCAAAAATTCGCTTGTGTGAAGGGGGGTCTTTACCAGTGGGAGGGAACCGAAGGACCTGGAGAAAACTCTTGTCACATATATTTTTCATTTCACATTGAAAGAACCGCTTCCAATGACTATATTTTGACTAGGTTAATCAAGACTGATTTTTAACCCAATCAGTGGCCATGTATGACATTACATCCCAAATGCACACCATGTGAAGGTTATCATGTCACATTCATGTAAAGTTGCCATGTCCCATATAGACATCATATTATAATGTGTTAGTATCATAAAGCCTGGCATTGAGTCAACTGGCATGGTTTCGAACCCACGGTTGTAGGGTGGCCTGTTCAATCTTGTGGGTTTTCTCCGGGTGCTCCAGTTTCCTCCCACTGCTAAAGACACCTACGCGCAAGCGAATTATTGAAATTAAATTAAAACTTGTGTTAGTCCCGAAATGACCTAGTTTGTGTCTAGTGGGCGTTAAACCCCCATTTCTCTCTCTATAACGGATTATTATGTACCAAATACGCCCCGTATAAAGTTATTATGTCTCACATAAACACACAAAGTTATTATGTCTCATAATGCCATATCCAATATAAATACCGTACTACAAGTCCCCATAGGATCATTATGATTATTATTATTACAACATATTTATATCGTGCCCGTTCATATTAGGTGTTCAGACATTTTACAAAGGGACAATTTAATCATACAAAAATAATATGGAGATGTTAACAGTTATAAACAGAATCAGTGAAAAGTTTGTTCAAATAAATGTGATTTAAGTTGTTTTTTTTTTAAAGATTATAGGTAGAGATGTACAACATCTTAAATTAAATGGTAGATCATTCCATAAAACGGGGCCTGGAAAACTAAAAGAATGTTGACCACAAGAGACTATATATAGTTGAACTGTTTTCGGCTTTAAAAGTAGTTTGTCTGATGTAGGTAATGTGCGCCCAGGTGTATCATGTTCTAAAAAAAAATCAATAGCTAAATTATTTAACCATTTAAAAATAATTTACAAGATGTAAAAATCAATTCGATGTTTAGCAGGAACCCTTGTAAATTATATAAAACAGGAAATATGTGATCCTACTAACAAATATTCGGTTTTATCATCATTCAATTTGACATCCGTTTTCACAATCTGTTTAAAACTCTGGCCCCGAGTTCACAAAGCATTCTCAGACTTAAGTTGAGAATTTACTCAAACTTGTTCACCTTATTGTAACTGAAATATACCCCTTTATAATAATTTTGTTGTTTTTATGTATAAAGTACATCAATAAGAAACTATGTCCAAAAGTTTTGTGTTTCTGCATCAAGGATATTTCTCATAAACAGTGACTGAAAGTTGAGCAAATTCTCAACTTAAGTCTGAGAATGCTTTGTGATCTCGGGGCCTGATCCTTTTCGTATCATTTTTATATTGTTCAATTTTTTTTTTAATTTGCATTCACTACACTAGGATCTGGAAGAGTTCGGTGATTATTGCCCCGATTCCAGAGATCTTCTCCATGGAGTGACCCAGGGCTGTGTGCTTGGACCAATCTTTTTTATCATCTACACTTCTCCGCTCGGTGACACACAACCTGCACTTTCACCATGATGCAGGCGACATTCAACTTTATCTTGCCTTTAAACCAACTGATCAGCAGTCTACTCTTGAATCATTCTCTAGACTTGCATCTTCAATGGAAGGCTTGATCTCGACTCAACTGCGTACCTCGTATCAAGCCCTTCACGTAAGTCCCTGCATATTTCGCCACAAAGTTCGATTGGGTAACAAGCCCAGCTTGGGAACCTATCAGATTCATCGGTCGTCGTGAATACCAAGACTCGCGCTTCTAGCTAAAATGTTTACATGTGACAATCGAGTTGCAAAGTTCAATCAATGTCAAGGTTACTGGTTTTCCGTGAGTTTCTCAATTTAAAAAAAAAAATTTCAGTGGCTGTGTACTTGTTTGTTTACAGTGTGTTATGTGCCATGACCTCGGATTGGGCAGTGCTAAATAGTCACTCGTCTCCACAACGTTCGAAAAGTTCGGGAATTGCTAAGTAGTGAAGCAACGGTTAGACGTTGCTCAAGGAACATGCTAGACTTGAAGCCTATGTGACTGACATCAAGGAATGGATGTCAGCTGAACAGTGACAAAACTGAGGTACGCATAATATCGTCAGGACTTGCATCCTCTCGCATGCATCTCCCCAAGTTCTGCATTGATGACCAAGTTATTACCCCAACAACTGAAGCTAGAAAACTGCATTGAAACTGAAGGTAGAAACCTGTGATTCATCTTGGATTCACACATGGTATTTGATTCGCATATCAGGACTGTTTGTGGGAAATCATATCATCTGCGGAATATCAGTCGCATCAGAAAGTACTTGAATGAAGCCACTGCGTCCACGCTAGTCCATGCGTACATCGCCCCCTGTCTAGACTACTGTAATTCTCTACTTCACGGTCCACCTGACTACATCATCCAACGGTTACAACGTGTACAGAATATAGTAGTTAAACTGGTCACAAGCACAAAGAAGTTCAACAACATCATACATGTCCGTACCAAACTTTACTGGCTCGCTGTGTCTTGCAGGATACGATATAAGATCCCCCCTCTTCCGAGTGCGTCAACAACCAGGCTACCCAGTGTCCAACCGACCTCGTCACCTGGTATAGGCCAACCCATAGCCCTATGGTCATCTGAGATCCGTCTCCTGTATGTGCCACCATCCGGATCCGTAGCTTTGGAGACCCCCCTCCCATGGTTGCTGGTCCTTACATGTGGAACCGGCTCCCCCTCTGGAGCTTAGAGCTGTCGACAAAGTTGATACCTACAAATCGAGATTGAAGACGCGCCTTTTCCGCGAAGGCTACTGTTAAAGACTCGTGTTTAACCACTGTTTCACCTTTGTGTCATTCAGTTGTCTATCAGTGCCTTCATGGAATGCTCCTTCGTATCCTACCGGTCAATGCGACCTATGCGATCCTAATCTCAACATTATATCACAGTATTGAATTGATTTTAAATCATTTGAAATTTCAGTGGCTTTGAAGTGGAATGCTCTCTCATTAGCTTTAAATTGTGCTCAAACATTTTCGATATTTAAATCTAAATTAAAGACATTCCTGTTTTCTAAATATTAAAAACAAACTCTAAAGTAACTTAGAATAAACTTTGAGTGCGCTTTGAGCAGACTTTATTATTGTATTGAGTTTTAGCGCTGTATAAGAATCCTATTATTAGTCAGATGAATGTCAGGGGTCACCCATTAATACGGTCTGTTACGGCAGGTTCTTGACGAGCTGTGTACGGAACTGTTGGTAAACCGTTAGAAACGTCAACGCTGATTGATTAATCAATGTATGACGTCACGGGGTCAGAAGCCACTCTTGTGAACCCTGGTGCGACCTTCGAGTACAACCGACCAGATCTTTATGTAGTAGAGGGAGAAATGGGGTTTAACGTCCACTCGACACTAACTAGGTCATTTTGGGACTAACAATGGTTTCAATTTTAATTCAATATTTCAATAATTCGCTTGCGCGTAGGGGTCTTTGGCAGTGGGAGGAAACCGGAGTACCCGGAGGAAACCCGCGAGGTTGAGAAGGCACCCATATCTCCATGCCACATACGCTCACACCAGGGATCGAAACCACGACCGCAAGGTATAGGTGACCGGCCAGCTAGAGGTCGAAGCGCGGTACTCTAGACCACTAGGCCATCCCAACCTCCATATAGTAGAGGCCAAAGCACTGTATCTATATACGGTTTTGGTAGAGACCATCGAACGTATAAATAAACGAAACGAAATATTAATCAGTTTGCCGGGATTTTTTAAATTTCACTAATACGGTTCTCGTGTTGCAGTTTTGATAAATTGAAAGACGATGGACAATTAATTAGGCGTAAAAGAAATATTTAGTATAATGTGCATACAAATGAAAGCTTAGACCATATTTTCAGACAATATCGCCTAATGGGGACGTATGATTACATTATATTAAAAGATCCCTTGACAGTTGGAATTCGATATAAGGGTAGGCCGTAGTGCCGCTGTCCCTACAAAATTTCCCTCATAGCACACTGTGTGTTGTATGTCCGTCTTCATTAGCCTAGTTCGCAGCAGAACAGTAGAACATTAAACCCCATTCCATTTCATTTTTTCACGTTATATTAAGCACCATGTGGGGTATGGGTTTATTACCGTATAGGATTTACCGTATAAAAGCAACACTTAATACAGATACCATGTGATGCTGCTACCATAATTTAATTAAGGAATTTGGATATGAAAGGAACTACCAAATCTTAAGTGTAACACTACGATTCTACGACATAATTGGGTTAAAAGGCGTGGTTTCGAATCCCCGGTTGTACGTGACAAGGAGTAGGGTCGCTTGTCCAACTCCAACCTCGTGGGTTTTCCCCGGTTCCTCCAGTTTCCCCCCACTGCTAAAGGCGAATTGTTGAAATAGAATTAAAGCATACCTTAGTGAAATGACCTAGTTTGTGTCGAGTGGACGTTAACCCCCCCCCCCCTCTCTCTCTCTCTCTCTCTCTCTCTCTCTCTCTCTCTCGATCTCTCTCGATCGACCGATCTTACGTGACACATAATCCCAACCACTCAAATAACCACAACAGACCGGTGAAACCACATAATGCAGTCATACCTACCATCAGACTTGTGAAGCACTAAACTTTAGCAAATATTAACTATTATACATATTACAAATTGTGTTATAAGGCCGATATTGTTATGGTTCTCGAGTGTGGGGTTACGAATATAGAAGAGAGTGCATGTCGCCGCTTGTAAAATTTTTCTTGGCATTCACAAAACTAGCACAACAGTGAGTGTCTTGGGGGAGTGTGGAAGAACTGAGTTGTTTGTGCATTATTTACAAAACTGTATTATATTTTTGATTAAACTCATTTCAATCTCCGATACCAGATAACCAAATCAGGTGCGCATAATACTTAAGCGACTTGACAGTATTGGTAGAAAAACATGGAGTACAAAAATAAAAATCTTATTCTGTTCGCTTGGCTTTGGTTATTCTAAGTCAGCCCAAAGCATCGGTAATAGAAATAATCTTATCAGTTTATTGAAAACACGTCTTACTGATACAGAAATTCAAAATTGGTCTGCTAAGCTAAACGAAAGTAGCAGTTTAAATGAATATAAACGTTTTCAACTAGAAGAATATTTAACATTGGGGATAAATTTTAAAGGTAAAAAGGAATATTACAAAACTAAGGTTGAATCGTGTACTATACACTGTAAATAATATTTGTGTATTTTAACCGTAAATAAACTGTCAGAACGTTGCCAGTACATTGACGGCATTTTAACACTGAATTGTAAATTAAGACCTAAGCGGTAGATTTAGATTTACAAACATGATGTAAATTTACACTGTGTATTTTTACAGCGTTATGTTTTAAAAAACGCATCTTTTGCATTGTAATTTTACATTTAATTTTACAGTATAGCTACAAATTTTTTAAATAGGAAAGTGAGAGATACCCTTTTTGTCCATTATATAAGATATGTAATGAAGATAATATTCATTCTTTATGTGTTTGTTACAAATTAAGTCATATTAGATGTATATATATATACCTGCAAAACTTATTAATAATGTGAACAATACACTAAATATATGTTTCCTGAGTTATGTACAACTAAAAATAAATCTCTTTTAATTTCATTTAGATCAATAGATGTAAATATATACCTGCAAAATTTATTAATAATAATCATAGATATTTGTTTCATGAGTTATTATACACAACTAAAAAATAAATCTCTTTCAATTTCAATTTAACATTTTATTAATGTCGTTACAGATCAAACTACATTAAGAATTCTCCATATGTATATATATTTAAATGTCTATTATTTTCGTATTGTTTAAATCACTGCTGTATATAACTGTTTAGCAGTCTATTTTTAGTGCAATTTTCTTCTTTGCGCCATTTTCACCCGGGTGATTTCGATGCATCTAGTTGTTAACAAATTAGTTAGCTCAGAAATATAATTTAACGCGCACCATGCAATATTGACATTTCATTTAACACCGTATCTTTCTACACGAATAACAATAAATTGTTTACTGGAATTTTCGATTTAATGTAAACATTTTTTGCAGCTAGAAACTACTCGCTTAATATACCAATTATTGTTAATTTATATGGTAATTAAGAGCTACCGTGTAATACGGATATTTGCAACACTATATCTTTCTACATGAACTAACAATTTATTTATATTAAAAAGTAACTACGTTTTGCATACAGTAACATTGATCTAGAGCATTTCTCGATTGCCATAAACAATTACAATACTCCCCATAAACGTCTATTAATTATACATTAGTTTGTTTATTTAATCAAGTCATTATAATATAGGGCTTTGCAATGGGTGATTAGCGGTCAATAAATGATGTATCACTACGCCGTAATGTCACCAGGGTGAGTAAAACCTGTACCAAAGAGTTATAACGTTTATTTGTGTGCATAAGAAATTATTGGGGAATAAAGTCTTTTACTGGGCTGTTTTGATATCCAAAAATATCAACATTCGTCAATAAAGTAACATAGACTCAGCAAAGCCTCGCCTTTTTACTTTATCGACTTGTGTTGATATTTTTTCAAATCAAAAAAGACTCTAGAAGATTCTCTATACATCCCATCCCGTGGACTGCAATACCCCCAGCCAATCAAATAACCACAACAGACGGGGTGTCCACTTAATTCAATGCAGTCATACCTGCAACCAGACACGTGAAGGTCTCAATTTTAGCAAATATTAACTATCATACATCCTAAAAATAAAATACAAAATAAAATGTTTTAAATAAAAATGTAGTACCATAATCCGATTATTTGGGACTATACCACGGCTATTTAAAGGAGCTAAATCGCTAACATTTAGGACCTAGAAATTGACACATGTGGGTCGCAACGCCAAAAAATACTGTAATATGAATGTATCTTAACTGATTTACATTCATGGGTTTCCGTTTTTACTCCAATTTCAAATCAGTTATGTTCGGCGAAATAAGCTAGCAGTGTCAATCGAATGCAAATTTCTAGCGTCTGGTCATTCCAGTCCAGTCTACACATGACGTTTGATTTGATGCAATGTTTCTGGCCTCGTTCCTCGAGTCTCTTGCTAGAACTGCGACTGAAACGCATTATGGTACACGATTCATGTACGAATGGTAAAAATAATGTTTATTTTGTCTTAAATATTCGATATAAGCCCATCTTTTTCCGGTAAGATCACAGCATCAATATTTCGTGTTTTCAATCTTGAAGATTTTGCATAATAGCGATTTAGAGACTTGGCTACTTTAATATAAGTATTGCCATACGTGACAGCCAGGGGGGATCATATGCTTAATTTAACAGCAATAATCAGTCGATGTTTTGAAGGAAAAAAAGTAATAAATTGACACCTTTGCCAATCTGATTAAAATAAAGATCCTATTTCGTTTGCTTTTTATAGTTTAAAATTTCGTTTTAACTTGTCTTTACTACATTGCACGGCCAAAGGCGGTACACAATTACGCATTTTAAAAGAAATTTCAAAACTTCCATTTCTTCAACATAATAAGTTTGACATTTCTTATAACTATATTACTGACTACATATTGAATAATGATTCCATATAATTTTATTTAAATTTCTTCTAGATGTCTAGTCCTGTCTGGATTATCGCCCTTATTTTTATGCCTTTACAAATACACTTATAACTTACGATTTCTTTAGCATTCCTGTTTTGCATTTCTTAGGTGGGACATTATATAATAATTATACTATGGTTTGTACAATTGCATGGTCTCAAAAACTAATAGTTTTTTTTATATTTTAACGTTATTTCATCTGGATTATCGCCCTGTCTGGATTATCGCCCTTATTTTTATGCCTTTACAAATACACTTATAACTTACGATTTCTTTAGCATTCCTGTTTTGCATTTCTTAGGTGGGACATTATATAATAATTATACTATGGTTTGTACAATTGCATGGTCTCAAAAACTAATAGTTTTTTTTTATATTTTAACGTTATTTCATCCGGATTATCGCCCTTTTATCGGGAAATTGCACCTTCTAAACTACGACGTCATAACAACTATTACGGCAGATTCACGTCACGCCACTCAGTCAGCAGACGGCTGTCTCCCTAGATGGTCTACATTCCTTTGCTTCTTTGCATTCAGTTTTGTTTGTTTCTGTGACGGTTGTAATGTGTGTCCAAATGCATTCAATATACTTCAATCCTCTTTATTGATTCAGTTTTATGAACTAGGCCTACTTCTTTGATACTTTTAACGATGTGGTTACTTGTATAGCGGAATTTATACTACAATATGCTTGCATTCGTAAATCTTGCAACATATAATAAATAGATCATGACTCATGCTGACATTATATAATTATTTCTTTGGGTTGCATTCCCAATTGTTTTTCAAATATGTGTGAAGTCTGTGTCACCACAGGCCCGGGACTGTACAGCGCAGTGGACGCTTACGGCTAGCCTCCGGATCCATTCACTCTTTTTGATTTGTTTATGTTTGTGGTCTCTGCGTATGATGTCTTGTCTATATTTGTTTTTTGTGTAGAATTGTGTGTGGTGCAGCCCTCCTGCACTTACTATTAGGATTAACTCGTGTTCTGCTTGAAATGAGGGGTCAGCCAATCAAATTGTCTGTCGAATCGAGGGATTGACCTTTTTGTGCGCGGAATTGTGGGTAGGCATTATCAGCGATAGAAATCAAAACAAAGCAACAACTATTCTGATTGGTTAATCGAATGACTGAGGTTATAGGGTCAAATGTCGCGTGCTTGACATCTGAACTGGCGGAACGTGACCTTCCGCTATAACTTGTTAGATCTACATGTAGTGTAGGCCATCGAAATAATAAAAACCGAAACGAAATATAGATCTGAATTTCAATTAGATTGCACCTTTGCATATTAAAGTGAAATGAAATGGGGTTTAACAACCTACAGCTCTACCCCGAACTCAGCTAATGAAGACGGGCAAACGCCATATATTTGTGCTATGAGGGAAATTATGCTCGAGCAGCGGCGCTACGGCCTACTCTTATATCGAATTCCAACTGCCAATGGACCTTTAACGTGCACTTCAGTGTGTATACTGGACCTCGCCTTACCCACTTAGCCACCGCGGCCCCGTATATTGAGGTACTATGTGATACACAACAGACTATTCTCAAAGGAAATGTAAAGTACCATCTCTTATCTCGAGATTCGCAGGGTCAAGAGCAAACTGATCCCGCAGTGAATATTCGCTTGGCCGCTACAATCACTGATAAGCATGACATCGACGAGGCTTAATGAGTACGGCATATTAACTTTTTTACTCCGACAAATTAAATTCTCAAACATTTTTTTGAAGTATAAGAAAAATAAATAAAGACGTTTGAAGTATTTGTAGTCAAAAAATATTTCCTATTTAGTGTAAAGTGCAGTTAGGTGTTATGTAAACAATGCACGAGCCGTTGAGCCAAATACTGACGCCACGTGAAGTCAATGCACGTGTTGTGGACATTCATCTGTTACAGAGATAATTCGTAAGTAATTTTCTGTGAAACAGATTGGGTCAAGAGATGGGATTTGGTATCTGGGTAAACCTTGGGGAACCAACGTTACTTGGTGGAAAAGCTAGAGTCGCAAGAACTCTTTTCTCCGGGTTATAGCACGCAAGACTTCTAGAATGCTCTATACTGATTCCAGGGTAATGAGACTCCCACTTGCGATGGTCACGATTTGTTAACTGAACATTCGATCTTTTTTTTCAACCCCATTTTACTTCCGTTGTATCTATGACAAATTAGGCAATTTAAATCAGTTATGACCAGGTAAAACAGGCGGTTGCTATGCAAAATACGCTCACATTTTCCAAGAAATATACGTGGAAGAGGTAAAATCAATAGGGTCAATCCTGACATTCAAGATCTGAACATATTTGTTAAGTTTTATCTGAATGGGATAACAATTGAAAGGCCTAAAAATTCAGACACATTTCACCTTTTGCGTAAAAAGCAGTGGCTATAGGTAAGGTCTGATACCAAAGTTGATCTCAGCCAGGAGCTTTTAATCCTTAAAGCGAGAATATCACATTTTAAAGTTATATTTTTAAAATGTATTAAAATAAAGCCTTAAAATAGATGGTATCTATAAACAGTCCTACCTTATTAAAGAATTATCCTACTACTCCTATAATTCACTATTGCCAGTTGAGAAATTGGCAAAAATGTCGTTTTCAACTTCAAATTAAAACGTTTGAAGATAGCTATTGCATAGGGAGAATAGAAAACAAGGGAGGTAATTGTGTTATTATTTCCGGTTTGAATGATTTTTAAGTGTGGGAAATTATGTTCATGATCGCATAATAGTGAGTTGACAACCTATTGAGCAAAAGACATAGAAATAATTATGTTTGACTTTCTTAGAATGAATCGTACAAACATTGTAGCCCCAGGAAGGTCCACAAATTTCACCTTTTTACTAATCAAAAAGGAACTGACCCAAGAGCTAGTGATACTCGTTTTATCTGAATTGGATAATAATGCTGACTTCTAGATGGTCTACTACCTTAGCATTACATGCTTTTATACTATTTACGTAAACGAGAGTGGCCAATTGACTGACAGTTTGGTCCGATCTTTAGGAAATTCGGACTCAACCATAATTATGATATAACGGTGATGAATTTGAACGGTTTTGAAAATAAGATTTACAAAAATGGTGACCTTGGCTGTCTACAAGCTAAAAGCGTGATGTTTCGTATACCCAGGGGTCAATATCCAGAATGTTGTGCGCCAATACCGAAAGCAACCCAGGCCTTTGGGATGGTAGGGGATTCAGAAAAGAAATAAAATCTCACTTCATTGCTTAGTAATTTCATTAGCCTAAGCGGCTCCTGGAACTTCGCCTAAAGTCCTAGGATGGTAGCCCCCCCCCCCTCCACCTCCACAAGCAGGAATTGCTTCAGCCGTCCCTGCAATGGCTTGTAATATATAAGGTTTTTAAGTAGCTAAGTTCAATTCCAAATTTGGCCAAATTTAAAACGGCAATCAAAATAGTATCAATAATGGCGATTTTATTCCACGTACATATATGTTTGCAGGATTAATGAATTATATTTCGGTTTTTAAAATAAATTTAAGCCTTCTGGTAACCTTACTGTTTTCTGGACACCTGTTACTACTGTTTGTCGTGTATTTTGTACAAGGTGAATATTCCATTTGTTGATTACACTATTTTGCCTTTACCGCTTTTTTTAGGATTTCGAATTTTTTCTAATGGTTTGGATTGTTCGCACTTGGTTTTCATTTATTTTTATATAGTGCAATTTTCTAGTTGATATATATCTTTGCATGCTTTTCACTGGGGTTAAAAGTGGTTACAATATATCTAGTGGTTACAAATTTGTGCATTGATAGTAGTTCCGAAATAATTATACGATCCGTGTTTACAGCCCTTGTGTGGTCAATAATCAGGGATAGGATGAAAAAGAAAAATGAAACGAAATGGGGATTGAACTTCCTTCTGTTCTGCTCGTACTGGGATAATGGAGACGGGCATACGCCATACAGCGTGCTGTGAGGGAAATTTTGTCCGGGCAACGCTACTATGGCCTACTCTTATATCGAAGTTCAGTGCCAAGGGATCTTTTACATGCACGGGTCCTCGGTTTTTCGTCTCTTGTGGGGTCATCCGTTCTACACCACTGACAAGGGGAAACATGCCAGAAAATACCGATGAGCTTTCTCGCATGGTGCAGGGATCGAACACGCGACCTCCAGGCTTTAGAGTCAGCGTCTTACCCACCTAGCCACCGTGGCTTCCCGAGCTGATAAGGAATATGGTAGTTCCATGGGTCTCCAAACTAGTTAATGTCCTTGATTAAATCGGGACCCCGTTTTGGTAAATGAATTAACGTGGTGTATGACGAATTGTTAATATTGCCGCATAAGTTAGAAACACCAAGATATATTCTAGAAAGCACAATTCATAGAGTGGGAACCCCTCACAGAGCAGGATGGGTCGATAGTACCGACAGCTTCAATTGAGAATGTACACAATTAAACAACATTTAAATATGGCCTATATACCACCTGTATATAGCACTTTCCCCTGGAATTAACAATAAGTTGTTTATCGGAATTTTCGATGAAATTGAAACGTTTATTCAGCTTAGGAATCGGCTGAGAAGGGAGTTTTTCTCCCGTAGCTCATGATACAGTATTTGGTTCCAGGTCACACATTTCATTCCAAATCTTATTTTCTATCCAGGCGGACCTTCCATATAATAGTATAATTGCGTAAAATATTTGTAAAAATACACATTTTAACACAGTTTAAATATGCTCTTCCACTTCTTAAATTTTCGATTAAAGATAAACTTTCTCGACCAATATGAAAACTGTTAATATATATGATAATTTAAGGTGTACCACGTACAACGGAAATTTGACACCATATCTTTCTACATGAAATAACAATTAATTGTTTATTTGAATTTTCGATTTAACGTAAACTATTTTGGAGCTAGAAAAATACTCGCCCAATATACCAATTAAATTGCCAGTTAATTTATATGATATTTTAAGGTGTACCATGTGCAACGGATATTTGACTCCATATCTTTCTACATGAAATAACAATAAATTGTTTATAGGAATTTTCGATTTAACGTAAAAAATTTTGTTGCTAGAAAATACTCATCCAATATACCAATTGTTGGTTAATTTATATGGTAATTTAAGATCCACTATGTAATACGGATAACTCTATATCTCTTTACGTGAACAAACAATACATTGGATATAACGGAAAAACGGAAACAGTTTTTCTTATAACTGCAAAATAGTATACGAATTACAATTTCATATGGCGTATTTTCACTGATAAGTAAAATAATCAAGTAATGCAGAAATTTGCAACACTTTTTTAACAAAATATCTTTCCCTGTCCCTAAAATAGTTGATGTTCTTGGGCAATTTGAGGTCCCTTTTCGTCATGACTATTCCTTTTTAGTCACGACTTAACGTCGTTTTGGGTGTATTGTTAAAGGGACTATCCCGATATGAACAAAGGCTCAAAAATATAAACAAAAAATCTGAGTACTTTTGAAATTTAAGCGCCAAAATACATGTATAGAGGAATTGTGTATTTACCCTGTCTCAAAATTCCAGTTCAAAATATTGAGTTGTATATGTGCATCGGACTTATCGACCACGGGCTGTTTTGGATAATACTGTGACACTATGTCGGCTACCCTTGCATGGTTCCTGACACCATTTATTTCTGGAGGTGACTACTGTTGTGTCACTGTTCGTTAAAAATGATATCCTATTACGTAAGCAATCAGACATCTGCTCAGAGGTCTCTGCATCTTTGGTACAGTACAGATTAGCCCAATGTGACAAGCAAAACGGTCACAAGCCTCGTGGGTTTTCTCCAAGTCCACCGGTTCCTCCCACTTCTAAAGACCCCTGCGCAATAATATTGAACTATATATGGTAATCCCTAAATGACCCCACTAAAGACCCCTGCGCGCAATAATATTGAACGGTATGATTGTCCCGAAACGACCTCATTTTTCATTATCTGTTTGTAAACTATTATAGCAAGAACGACAAGCTCTTTATGTAATTATACGATAATGCATTTAGACACCAAAGTATACATTAAAAACGTCGTAATCAACAATGATCGAGGGAGAATAACACGTGTAAACAAATCTATTGTGCATATATACATGCAATTTAAATATTTGGTTGAAACGATTAGAATGGTTTACAATGTTGTAATTATTAAAATAATATATGACACTTTCTATAATAAATAACCGCACATTTTCTGTTACATTACGGAAGTGGTAACAATGGGATGGTGTGGCATCAAGCACGAGTGCCAAATTGGCTATTAGAAAAGGCGACAGATAAAAGTTACTTCCTGGAAATATAAATTGAATTTTGTGTCAAAACAATTATAACGATCAATACGATATTAATAACTAAATTTAATATGACACCATCTACAATTAATGACAGCTTAGTTTCTACTAGAAAACGGAAATATGACTTGGGAATGGGGTGTGACAGGCGTTCCGCCCACCTGTCAGGTCATTGTCCAAGGCCCACACAAGTAACGCGCCAAAGACGAGCGTACCGAAGGCGCGCGAGAGTCCAAGGGGGTCGGAGGGGGTGTGTGTCTCCCTCCATGAAAATGTTGAAAATTGACAACCGCAAACCCATTTTCCAAGCATTTTAGACCAAAGCTTCCTATCTTTTATTTCTCCTGTCCCGTGTCCTGTCCTGTCCTGTCCTGTTCTTCTTTCTTTCTTTTCTTTCCTCTCGCTTTTTTCTCTATTCTTTTTTCTTTTTTCTTTCTTTTTTTTCTTTTTTCTTTATAGGCCTAGGCCACCTTTTGTTAAATGAGCTCAGGCCCACCTGTCACGAACAGGTGGACCCAGTCCCGCACTGCGTGTTATCCAGCACCGGTATCTAATTAGTTTTTAGAATATGTAACCCTTAATGTGATACTTCCGGATGTAGGGTTTTCTCCGGGTCCTCCGGGTTCCTCCCACTGCTAAAGACCCCAACGCGCATGCGAATTGTTGAAATAAAATTGAACCATGTGTTAGTTCCGAAATGACCTAGTTTGTGTCGGGTGGACGTTAACACCCCAGAAAAAGTACACCTTAATTTGAGCAAATAGTTAAACATACATTATGCAAGAGCTAAATCCGCCTTTCTTTATTCCTGAAATGTTATCTAAATTATTAATTAGATATCAATTAACTTATCCAAACCATAATTAACTCTCGGTGGCATAGGATTTGTCCGATTTGAAATAGATGAGAGAGAGAGAGAGAGAGGGAGAGAGAGAGAGGGGTGGGGTTTAACGTCCACTCGACACAAACTAGGTCATTTTGGGACTAACATATGGTTTCAATTTTATTTCAATAATTCGCTTGCGCATAGGGGTCTTTAGCAGTGGGAGGAAACCGGAGTGCCCGGAGGAAACCCACGAGGTTGAGAAGGCGCCCCTATCTCCATGCCACATACGCTCACACCAGGTATCGAAACCATAGCCGCAAGCCAGAGGTGACCGTCCAGCTAGAGGTCGAAGCGCGGCACTCTAGACCACTAGACCATCCCAACCCCACGAAATAGATTAGAACGGGCTCAACCATATCTTGATTAATTTAAAAATGGACGAGCGAGATTTAGCTTCGAACAACCAGGACGGTAGTTGCAATTATCGCACACATCTTGTCAAACCTTCTAAGGCTAATATCTTCGCTCACTGTAGAGTAATTTGGATGAAATTTTCAAATTATTCATTTTACATTATCTATGTTCGAACTATTATAACAAGAATGGCCAACTCTTTATTAAACTCTTAACTAATGTATCTTTAATGTAATACTACCGGATGTGGGGTTTTCTCCGGGTCCTCCAGTTTCCTCCCACTGCGAAAGACCCCTACGCGCAAGCGAATTGTTGAAATAAAATTGAACCATGTGTTACCATGATGTTTTGCTTGGTGCCAAATCTACCCAAAACAAAAAAAAATCATACCCATAGGCGTACGGGTTCGATGACAGTTATGGCGTGGGGGCAGAACCCGAAATGCCCGAAAACGAAAAACTTTCGGGTTACAGATGGCATCGGTCTTCTGTGAGACCGGAGCTTACCGTGTAAGGGACCCCACAAGAAAATTTTGGAAATATGACGGCCATGAATACAGCAACTACAAAGTGGCCCAATATAGTCTAATTAAGATAGCTGGCTGGAATTCCAATCAACCGTTCACAATCCACGGAGAAGGTACCGTCGTGGCTTTTCCAGCAACTTCAGTGTGGTCCAAGATTGCCTAGCTTATAGGTTGCTGACCTGAATCCCAAACAACCAATCAATCGTCGTGGGATATGGGGGCCTTGCCCTCCTGGGGAAAATTTTATAAGTCTATCCCCTACAAATGCGTTTTTCTGCTATTTTAGCTCGTGAGTTAAGCAACTCTAAAGTTGCCAACCTGAATTCCAACCATCCAACCAGACTGTTGCAGCTGCATTCATAATTAATAATCGATGCCCCAAAAAATGTCGCACTAAGTAGAGTGACTCCAGACAAAATGTGGTAATCCATAGTCAATTCAGTACAAATTCGTGATATATATTCGATTTAAAAGTAAATTAAAATTAGTGTATTATTAGATTTTGGCGCTTTATTTTTCCATCTAGATGAAATAATAATTCTTTTTTCACTTTACCCGTCTGCCCGAAAAGTCAGATTCAGCCCCCTCCCCTGTCTCATGGCTCGTTCGCTTGTGTTCATACCACACTAATAGGCAGATACAGCTCTTACATAATGCATCTTTAATAAATGATATATATTTGATTAATTACGGCATTTTCCTTGTATATATTTGAAATTAAGATGCACACGACTAAGCACTTCTTTTTTTATTTGTTTTATTCAAATGTTATAACACGCCCTGCACAAATGCAATATGTCAGTAACTTGTTCATTTGTGCTTGACATTTTGTCGGGTATAACTAACATCATTATTACAAGTCCTGCACACAAATGAATGTTTTATAAGCACTTTTGAAAAGACTAAAAGTCATCGATTATATGAACGCACAGAAAATCTATAATAACGCTTAAATGTCTAAAAAGAAAATCTTGATGCATTGTACAAGTCATGACAAAATAATTAATGTGTAAAGTTTAAATATCGAATGACTGGCCCCTATCGTCATAGAGAGAGAAATGGGGTACAACGTACACTCGACATAGTCTACTTCATTCCGGGATTAACATACGATTCAGTTTTAAAAGTGGGAGCATTTGACCCCCACCCCCCCAAACCATGTTAATTCGGTAGAATATTAAATCAATACTCCATTGCGGACAAGAGTTGGTTCAATTTAGACAAATGCCAGTTCTGGATCCAGAAACTCATCAAGTCATATTTTAGGAATACGGCCAGCAATCATATTATCATCAGAAAAAGATTCGCTTACGATAGGAGGCAATCGATAAAAGTTTGCCTTGCTATGGAAAACTAGGTCACAGAGAAACTGTACAGGATCCATTGTAACGACAAGAAAGTGGTGGATCATATTTCCTGCTCACCGTAAAATAGTTAATCGAGGACATCCATTATATAAAATATTTATAAGCTTAAGATGAAAATCATAACAGTTTCCTGAAGAAAGTTGGCTGTAATATCACAAACTCAAGCAAGTAGATCTAGAAGTCCCATTAAGTAATCTCGGTTTACATAATGATGACGTCAGTCCAGGTGTATGACGGGTGTACGGTAGGCCTATGGTGGCTTAAATTTGTATACAAATTTCATTGACTATGAGTGCAGTTCGCATGCAACGCTGAAGGGATTAATTAAGATCTTTAGTCTTACTGTTGAGCGAGTCTTTCCTGTTGGAGAAACCCGGAGTAAAGAAGGGTTAGATTGGTCACGAGATCCTAACCCTAACCCTGGACCTAGCTTCAAGCCTACAATCTCGCCATCAATCACGTGTCCTAACCTCATTTACATCTAAGCAAATTTGAAGAAAGTTGAGTTGGCCTTAACAAGTAGAGTTTCAGAAGGCACCCCTATCACCAAGCCACATAAGGTCCACGATCACACCAGGGATCGAAACGACTACCACAAACCATAGGTGACCGGTCAGTTAGACCTCGAAGCGCAACACTCTTTAGCACTAGGCCATTCTAATCGCCATGCGTGGACTGATTATGGGTGAGAGAAATACGAAATCTCATTATTTACCTTGTGGGGTTTGAGGAAGTATTGCTCTGATCTTACAGTTGTCTGTTAAAGTATCAGGGGCCCGTTTCTCGAAATTTTAAACTAAAGATAAAATCCAAATTTTAGTATTTGATAATATTAGATTGATTTTAGTGCGTAGCCCATCAAAATTGAAGTGTCTACTAAAATTTGGATTTCGAGAAACATGGCCCTGATCATTATTCTGTCAATGTCTCACTGATGCTATCATCCGACTGTCATCGACTGAATCAAGCTGCATTTCCTTTAGTCCGGCTCCAGTCCGGTTGCGGAAGATATCACTTTCATAGAATTTTAGTAAGAGTGTTTCCTTATGTGTGGGTGGGGGGGTTGGGATGGCCTAGTGGTCTAGTGCCGCGCTTTGACCTCTAGGTGGCCGGTCACCTCTGACTTGCGGCTGTGGTTTCGAGCCCAGGTGTGAGCGTATGTGGCATGGAGATAGGGGCGCCTTCTCAACCTCGTGGGTTTCTTCCGGGCACTCCGGTTTCCCCCCACTGCTAAAGACCCCTACGCGCAAGCGGATTATTGAAATAGGGTTAAATCATATGTTAGTCCCGAAATGACCTGGTTGTGTCGAGTGGACGTTAAACCCCATTTCTCTCTCTCTCTCTTATGTGTGGGTGTGGATACGGTTCTTTATGCGGCGTCCGGTACGGTTTTTCGAAACGGACCATGTCGCGTTCGGTACGGAAACGCATGCGGAACCGTGTCCGTAAACACACATAACGCACATGAGGAAACACAGTTTGGGTAGCCCGCATGGCAAAAAGCTAAAAATAGGTAGGAACATTCCAATTTCCGCCCTTTCTTAGACACGTGCCATGTTGAAAAGAGAGTCCTTCCGTTTGAAAAACCGCATATAAGGTTACACAACCTGCCGTGTGTCATGTCTGCTCCCGGACCGGAGCCGGACCGGAGCCGGGCTGGACCCGTACTAAAGGAAATGCAGCTTTATTTGTCAATTTAAATCAACATTGATGCTGTAATCCTACCGGAAAAAGATGGACCTCTGATATCCAATATTTAAGACAAAATAAACATTTTACCATTGGTACACGAATCGTGTACCATAATGCACTTCAGCCCCAGTTGTGAAAAGAGACTCGAGGGACGAGGCTAGGCACATTGCGCCAAATCAAACGGCATATGTAGACTGGAATAACCAGACGCTAGAAATTTGCATTCGATTAAGACTGCTTGCCTACTTCGCGGAACATAACTGATTTGAAATTAGGGTGAAAATGGAAACCTTTGAATGTAAATCAGTTTATATACATTCATTTTACAGTATTATGTGCGTTGCGACCCACTTGTGTCAATTTGTAGGTCCCAGATGTTAGCGATTTAGCTCCTTTAAGCATGCCCTTAATTTTGAAAACCTTGCTATCTCTAGAAGGAACTTGAAAGTCTCCCCGGAAGGGATGTCAATCACTACTGTGAAACAGAATAACCTTCTGTATTATTTAGATCTAGTGAGACCAGTAGCCTATGTTGTATCTAGGGATTTGTTTTTATCTATGAAGGCAATATTATCAATTTTTTTTTTTACTTTTATGAACCTTGCCAATGCCGGTGCCATGTCGAAAAGAGAGCCCTTCCGCTTGAATAAGCGCATATAAATATACACAACCTGTCGTGTGCCATGTCTGCTCCCGGACAGGAGCCGGACCGGATCCGTACTAAAGGGAATGCAATGTCTCCGAGGTCTTCTACTTCTACTAGGCTTCTCTGTACCTCCCGAAAGGCTGATTATGTCTCGCTATGGATAAATATGCTTTGGAAACTGAGAAATATATCATATAATTCAGAGTCTCAAAAATGAAGCTTGATAAAAAACAAATTCAGAAAGAGGCTGAACGATATTGACTATGAATTGCGGCTAAGTCTGATTTTTAAAGAAGGCGTTGAAGATCAATAATTTGTTTTTCGCGCGTTAAATGACAACAGTGAACTAATAGTGAATTCCGTTTTGGGTTTATTTTGTAGCCAAATCGGATTAACCAGATACACATTGTGCTTTTCCTTATTGATTTCCGTACCAGGTTAATTTCTATTCAAAACATATAAGCTGTAACAATGTGTTGAACCAACCAGTGGTGTTCAGGGAAATGGAAATAGAGCAAAAACAACATTACAAATGAAGACGATACGATACCCGTGTGTGTGTGTGTGTGTGTGGGAAATATCGTTCGTTTCTGGAATTCAATGTCCACTTGCAACGGGGTGATAATGTAGACAAAGCCGGGGGGGGGGGGCTGCTTCACGAAATTTTAACTGAGATAAAAAACAAAAATTTTAGTAATTTGATTGGATAATATTAGATTGATTTTAGTGCTTAGCCAATCAAAATTGAGGTATCTACTAAAAGTTGGATTTTATCTACAGAAACAGGGTCCTGCAGCATTCTGTCGCTACTGAATAGAAATGGAGAGATGATTCAGAGTGATGAGCATGCTTGTTTTATTTTTGTTGCGCATGACAATTTTAGTTGGTGACGTAGATACGTGTATTCAGACGTGTTGAGATCGTGGCAAAACCTGATTGGCCCCAGGCCGGAGTACCGCAGAATATAATTATCAACTTTTCAACTTTTTTTATGACATTTATTGTCTAACGATATTGTAATATTACAAATACACATGACCCAATAAATAAGTATAGTGAATGCACGGTCGCCTTACCCCATGTGAACCCTGGACATAGAGGTCCAATGCTAATATATACTATATGTATAGTGTGGCTTGTTGTCAAGAAATACATTTTTGTGTTTTTCAAGACTCATGTTAAATTCTTCAAATGTTGTGTTGATTAAAGATGCATTATGGGAGATTAGATAACGATTTGGCAGTTCTCGCTATAATGGTTGAAAACTACATAATGTAAAGGCAATTTGCTAACAATTTCAGTCAAATTAATCCATGAACTGAGAACTAAGCGGATGAAAGTTCCGCTTAGCCTCGATCATCATTACTGAAGTCGTTAAGACAATACTAATAGTCTTGATTATCCAGTTAATCGTTAATCACGAAGGAAAGGTTTTTTTTAGCAAATCAAACTACAATCCAACAAATATCGCAGGCTAGCCTAGACATCGACAGCTGATTATGGTCTGGATAAGTTAATTAATGTCTAATTAATAGTTTTTATAACATTTCAAGTCTAAAGAAAGGCCTACAATCGGCAGATTTTGCTCTTGCATAATTTATGTTTAATCTTTGCTCTGATCTACAGCGTGTTTCCTTTTTAATGCCTAAACACTGATTTTGTTGGAACTACTTATGCGGTGGGAATGTAGTTCCAACAAAATCAGTGTAAATAAGACACCAATCCTATTATTAAACTGAGTATTGAATTAGTTGGGTATTTTTCGCCGTCCCATTGTAATTCCCTTCTTATGACTATAGGGCCCCTTTTCACGTTGTGTATTTTCTTCCTACTATCTCAGTAGTTAAGATGTTTATCTACCGGGAATAACAATGCAACAGTTCGTTTCTACATTTTATATCAAGCACTTGACAAATAGGTTACAAACTCACAATACTTTAAATTAACATGTCTTTCACCCCACTCACTAACTCGCAGAAAGAATGTACTGACGGAACACACTACAACAAATGGCGCTCCTTCAAATCATTCGGATGCCCTCAATCCAGATGGTGTCTCGTAAACCTAGAAGATTTGAATATACCGGAAGTTGATCTGGAACAGTATTGCTGGGAGAAGGATACCAAATTGAGAACATTACAACCGGTCAACTTGTTCCTGAGTCTGTCATGTTGCTCTTAAGATGCAATAGTGACAGCTCGTGTAGTACTTTAGAAATGGTTCCACTACTGATGTGACTTTTCCTACAGAGTTCCTTTGCGCAAGTTTTTTAGTCAAATGACTACAAAAAGTTTACTGGCCCATCGCTCCCTTAATGTACACATATACTAACCCAAACCTGTACTGCACATAGCTTAACATACAATAAATCAATTCCCATTGAGATAAAGGTGAAGCCTTACCGCATAATTATATGATGTGATGAAACCCAAGTGCTACGCGAAATTTCGAATGGCCGGTGTCAAGGCGGCAATTTGCGTAATACGTCATTAGGTCTACAACATAAACATCGCTATGCAAAGAAAAATTGTCCGGTAACTATTTTAATGGTCCAGTCCCCATTATTTGTGAAAGAATTACTTATTCCAATACAAACTGTAATGATATGTGTTGACAATTGTGCGTTTGAACTTGCGTAATGGTTCTTAGACTGTATCAATTGTAACCTTAACACAGTTTAAGGTTGTAAGTATAGTAACTAGTAGTACTTGTGCTTGTAGGACCACTAGGGATGACTTAGAATATACAGTACTTTGCGCTTGTGCTGTCACAGATTGCAGCCTGAAACACGACTATTACCTAGTTTTGTGGAGGTTGTGTTCCTGTTTTGCGGGTTGAATTTGTTTTGTTTTTTTTTTATTTTCAACAGTAAACTCGTGCCTTACTTTTCAGGACTGACCCATTTAGCCCCTGATAAGGATGTGTGTGAGGTTATCCTATCTTTCATACGCTCCTATGTCCAGAAATATATAGTTTGTATCTAGATATAGGGCCTACATGTGGTTTGGTTCGGTGAAATAATCGCCCCCAACCGCCGCTAACTAGTGAAAGGGCCATATTGTCTGGCATGTTTGATTTTACTATCAGCTAATCACCCCACAAAATAATAAATGATTTCAGTGTATTCCTTGGCCCTAGGTTAGACACCAAAATTATCATCCTAGAATAAATACCATGGGAGCTATAGGGGATTATTTGATGTGGCGGCCGTCTTGGACGCCATTTTGAATTTCACAAAACGCCCAAGGGTGACCGAGGTTCACCGGGCAGGTTCTGAAAGTACACCCAAGGCTGCTAAAATCAATCATAAAAAACTTTGTATATAATTTCCAGGTTCACTCGAAAAATTGGGTTTGGCCACCCCCGGACTATTACTTCCAGTCACTGTTTGTCTACGATATCACACCTGGTGGAAGTGGACGTTAAACCCCAGAAACGAACGAACGAATAAACCGTCACCGTGTCGACGGTGAAGAAAAGATCAACGGTTAAATCAGGACAAGTAACAATACAATTGCAGTCTTTTCTGAATGCATGCTTGTAGGTACAAAACTATTATACAAAATAGAATCATTCGTCTACAAATCAAACAGGTAATTTTCATGAAACAAAACAAAGAGACAATTTCTGGTACAAAGAGATGTTTTAATAACATAAAAATAAAAGCTTGCTCCTTTAAGAGAAACGTTTTAATACTATGGACAAAAAGCAGCGAACAATGGAAATAAATCAATATATGGATATGACAAGTCATTCGTCATTATGTACAGTTCTCAATATATGCTTGATGCATTTTCCAATATTGTAAAGAGTGGACTACTTTAAAGAATTAATTTTTAATATGAAATTCCATCTGTTTTATGGTTCATTACTTGTAGTTACTTTATTATGAATACGGCAGTGAGAGAGAGTGGTTTACCGTCCACTCGACACAATCTAGGTCATTTTGTGACTAGCGTATACGGTTTAATTTATTTTCAATAATTGGCTTGTGTGTAAGGTTTTTTTTAGCAGTGTGAGGAAACCGGAGGACCAGGAGAAAACCCACGAGGTTGGACAGGCGACCCTTCTTCTTGTCACGTACAACCGAGGAATCGAGGATACAATAGCATCTATTTTTCAATACGTACAGTTCTCAACATATATGCTTGATGTATTTTCCACTAATAATTCCTAATTTAAAGAATTAGTTTTACTCATTTATCTCTATCTGTATTTTGCCCTGCATTTTCTATAGGCCACATTATATTATAATGTCATAATGTTTCTTTATGGTTAATCGCTATTTTAAAATGCTTAATGTTGCTAATGGCAAATTGAACATTTTAACATTAGGGAAATCGATATGTAGGATACCAACGAATTGCTACATTAGTACCATCAATTGGCTTTATTACATTTTAATATGCTATAAATTTCGAACTATTCCCACAGATGTACAAAGGGTTGTATAAAACAGTCCTAGTATATTCGTCTCCAGATATCCACATGACACAGGAAGTCACAGATGTGTGTTCCAATAAGCTCGTAGCTAATTGTGTTACAAAGAAAATTCTGAGAGAGAGAGAGATGGGGTTTAACGTCCACTCGACACAAACTAGGTAATTTCGGGACTGGCATATATATATATGGTTTAATTCTATTTCAATAATTCGCTTGTGCATAGGGGTCTTTAGCCGTGGGGAGAAACGGGACTACCCGGAGAAAACCCGCGAGGTTGAACCGGCGACCCTAATACTTGCCACGTACAACCGGGGATTTGAAACCACGCCAGTTGACTCAATGGCAGGCCGTATGATACAGCGCGCGCACGCTAACCATTCGGCCATCCAACCTCACAAAAAAAGAAAATTCAGAATTATAGACAATGACAACTCCCAATCAACACACATGGCTGTAAATGTTTCATAAAAGTAGATTTATTTCAGAATATAATACACACATAATAAATACTCTTCTAATACTCATTTCCTAGTTAATAGATACATAATTCGTAAATTACAAACTTATTTTCCAGTCATTAACTTTAGAGACAGAAACTGTGATTAGTTTGAACAAATATAATCCTGGTTGAATAAGTCATGCCAGATGCTCACTAAAAGATTGCTAACCTCGATATGTTTCGTTGATCGATATTGTCACATTTGTTGTTGCCGAAAAATCCTTGGTATATTATATATAATATAAATAAATAACAAATGCCCCCAGTTAAAAATGTTAACCACTTTTACGTCTTCATTCTGATACACGCCAAATCATTTAATTTACATCAAAATCTAAAGTATTAGTGAGTGGACGCAAAGATGGAAGTAGTCTCTTCTGTGTAAAATGTCCCGTTTTGATCTATTTTTACCTGACAGTACACTTTTTTGTATTATTTATTTTATGTATTTTTCAACCCTGACAATAAAATCACTCTGAATATAATCGTTCAAGTTAGGTCTGGTCTTAACCTTCATCTGTCCTGGATCTGTAACACATTGATGACCACCTTACAATCTGGAAATGCTCTTCTCGGCATTTAATGAGAATCTACATATACTGAGCCCCATAGAAAACGCATCACTTAGTTTTTCGTATAACAAAATGATCCACTAAACATATCTTATTATTTTGCTTCTTATTGTGAACAATATTCAAATGGGAACACTTCAATAACACATTTGTACACTTATGGATGTTTAATCTGTAACCAACTGTACAAAGTCAGAGGGGTCAAAACCAAAAGTACGACAAACTAAGTGATGCGTTTTCTATGGCGCTCAGTGTATAATAATAATCAAACACACTACAGATTCCGATACACACACACAGAACAATAGAGCAATGTGTTGGTGTTACCCATTATTATTCAACCTGGTGTCAAGTAAGTATTAATAAACTTATTTCCATAACCTCAACCACAAAAGAATATTTTAATTATACTTCAAAGGATTTTTGAGAACGCAAGCTATTGATGTATTTTATTGTATGTGTCTCAATAAATACAATGTTCATGTGTTAATAAATCATGTTTTTACCTCTACATATACAGTTAAGGGACTAGAGTCTTGCCTTGCAGATTTTCAATTTCTCCGTATTCTAAAATGACAGAGGTCTTCCCTGTTTGTCAGCTAGATTAATCATTCGACCCAAAAAATAATTCATCCTCTGAAAATAGGATGCCCCTAAAACGTCAAGGAAAGGTAAGACCATGAGTGAGACAGTCACTTGGAAATGGCAGTATGGGCGCTGCGCATGCGCTGTGCATGCTAATGAAAATGGTAAATGATTAAAGGGAGAGAGACAGAGAAAAAAATTATTGGGTTTAAAGCCCCAATAACACTCTTGTTGTAATTGAATAATATGTCCCAATCTTTATTCTGGTCAACAAATTGTATTATTTTACAATATTCCAATAAATTGATGATACAAATTTCATCGTAACACACCTAATTTAAAAAATTGGAAAAATTCAACTACATGATTTGAAAAGGTTAACGTAAACCTTTTCAAATGTGACTTGGATTTTAAAATATTTTTGAACCCTCTGGACAAGTAAAATATGATGTAATGGATAATTTACACAACAGGTAGGACACATAAACATCTGGTACTTAGAATAAGACTATTATTTATTTTCTAGAGCTGCCAAGCCAGCAAGAGTGTTATTGTCCCTTTAACGTGTACTCGACACAAACGTCTACATTTGGTTTAATTTCATTTCAATAATTCGCTTGTGTGTAGTGGTCTTTAGCAGTGAGGGGAAACCGAATGACCCGGAGAAAACCCACGAGGTTGGACAGGCGACCCTACTCCTTGTCACGTACAACCACGGTACGGCAGTTGACTCAATGACAGGCTTTATGATATAGCGCACACGTGCTAACCATTGAGCCATCCAACCCACAAAATGATTAAAGAAAGCCGTTACTCGACAGATGTTCAATTTATGCCAATATTACATTTTGTTTCATTCGTATCTTAGATATAAACTGGAGCGCAATGCAAACTCACGACTGATTTCGCTGCCTGTGCTGGCGAAACGTGATTGGTGGGGGGGGGGCTGGAAATGTACAGACACAAAAAAACAAGGCCAAAACATCCTTCATAAGTATGTTATCACATACAAACTTAATAATGTGCACAATCATAAATTTATAAATGCGGTGTGTTTGCACTGCATGTCCGTAAATTACTAAACCGAAAGTCGCATCATTATATTTCCGAATCTCAACGGAACGTATCTTCAAAAGTCGTAAGATGTAAGTCAACATAAATGGAAACCATCTGTTGGCAAATATGTTGCCGGCAATAAACATGTACATTGTGTACGGCTGCCATTTTAATCCAATTGATCTGTAATATTCCAAGGTTAGATTAAGTGTAATACCACCAATAACATTGTAAAGAATATGTGGGGCAAAAATTTGGGATCAGTGAACTACTCGACATTTCAGTGGATCAATGGTAGTTTACATCGCAATACGATTCAGTAGTAGATATTTTCAATTTGCTTCTAAACCAGATACTAATATTTGATTTTATATTTCAGTAAAGCAGGACTTTGGCTGAACAAGAACTGAGCTTACTTGACTTTGTATAGTTAATATTTTCCGGAAATGAATGAGAGAGAGAGAGAGAGAGAGAGAGAGAGAGAGAGAGAGAGAGAGAGAGAGATATGGTTTAGGACCACTCATACAACAGGTCATTTTGGGACTAACATAGGGTTCAGGTATATTTCAATAATTCGGATATATTGGGATGAAACCAGACGACCGTGAAAATAGTAAGGGGATCGGAGAGGCAAACCCACCCGTGTCACTGTCACATACAAGCGCGAAATCAAAATCATGCCATTTGACTTAATGATTTAATACACCCGGTCACCTCCCCCGCCGGCACCCCCTGCCCCTTAAAGCTAGACGGCAGTTGCAAATAGAACTATGCATACTGAACTTTGTTTATTTAAAATTTATCAGTAAATAAAAGGGATTGATCATCGTAGCACCTGCACATAGCTTCAGAAAGAGGGATAATGGGCGTTTCGTTTCCCCATTATTTAATATATAATTCAAATTATAAAACTGAACAAAATAATCAACGGTATGTACTAAAATATATAAACAAAAATACTATAACAATAATTACGATAAACTTTTAACAACAAAAAAAATAACAAAACATAAAAATTTACACTATAACAGGAACACCATAACCTCTTTAAAAACATGGAATTTCTACTTTATGCTAACATTAACCACCTTATAAAAAACATGGTAACAATATTTGACGATCAGTTAAATGTATATTTCAAGCAACCATTCAGATGATTTCTGCAACGAAATATATGATAGCCATTTCATCTGTGGGAGTCCAATCCATATACATTTTACAGCATTCTAAAATCCACCAAATCATCATATATAAAATAAAAAGTTTACAATTAATTCAGAATTTTAAAAAAAAAAGAAGTAAATAGTTATTTTAGCACATATATACAAGGCACTTTTAATCTTATAATTTCAACTAAAAAATAATACAATTCATGTGTAAATTTATAAGGCATTTGTAAGTAAGGGACATAGTTCTTCAGCAGATATGAAAGGTTGAACCTTAATATAGCACATTCGATGATATTTTACTTTGATAAATGATGATATTCAACAGTTCTCTGAAATGGTTCCATATTTAAATCTTTAGAAATATCTTTGAGCATTGTTCATGAGTCAATGAATATAAATGTATCCCATCTCTATGTACACGATTAAAAATTATCTAAAACATTAATGTCCTTAGTTACACAACAAGTTGTTTTTCACCATTCCAAATAATTGTCCTTGATCAATAACTCAATCCCATTTTCTAAAATTATGCATATTTCGTTCGAATTATTGGAGTTTGAAACTTAGAAGTACATAATTTTACACAAAATGTTTAGCACAAAAGGCAACAGTCCCTTGGGGGACTAGACCTGCAAATTTATTGTCACTTTGTACAAATCCCCACCATTATGTGTTCTTTCAAGGTACACAACTATTGCAGTTTCCCCATGATATCCATTTTACATATGTTTGTAAAAAGAAGTAGAAACATTCTGTAATTTCAATTTTATATTACACGACAATTATCCTCAAAAATAATTTCCGAAGGCAGACAGTTTTGGTTATTTAAAGTCGTGGTCAATGTCTCGGTATTTTATTTCACCAACAAGACACGCACATGAACAGCTGTTCATATAATATAATCCAACAAAGATCTATAAATACGCTATGGATCTATTTAATCCAAATATTATCAATTTGCGAGGTCATTCAAATGTTTTACACTAAAAGAAATATGTCTACAGAACATTTAAAATGCCCGACTCCAAAAATAAGATAAGCACCTCCTGCATCTATTCACCTTGTTCATGGACCAGCGACTGTATGCTCGGCTCTCCATCGAAGGCATGCTACTACAGAAGAGCCATTTCAAAACTGTAACAGTAAGTCATCTGTTTGACAAAGGCTGGGAGAAACCTTCCAAAAACTTAAGTTAACATAATATTTAGGTATCCACACTATTGTCTCCTTCATCTATAGAAAATGTTTCTTGTTCAAATCTTGTTCAAATAAACAAAGTCCCATAGCAACTGAGATGACTACTTCCACACCAGGAAACAGCACATATCATTTCGTCCAGAATTTTTAAATCAACGACAGGATTCCACAGGAATTCACGCCAGTAAACGGGTTTCCCCAGGTATATCAACCCAATAATACTGATTGATAGAAAATTGAACCACCAGACCTCTCTAATTATTTTCAAGACGGTTTACACTGTCTAGAATGAATTTGCCAATTCTCGTTCTGAAATTACAAACATTATTTTTAATAAAATTATTTTATCTCAGGAAATCCCAATTTTCTTTTCAAAGATTGGAGCGACGACAGGACTAACCAGGCGCGGATCCAGGATTTTTTGCAGGGGGGGGTGTCTAGGTTTTATAATTGCGGTGGGCTACGCTCAACCAATTAACGGGAGGTTTGGGGGGCCTCCCCCAGAAAAATTTGGTAAATTAGATTCAATTTGGTGCATTCTGACTATTTCCGGAAGGTAAATTCCAAAATTACAGGTCTAAAACTCGTCAATAAAATCGCATAAAATTTTTTTCAAGCCTGAGCAGGGAGGGGGGGGGGGGGTCCGGACTCCCTGGACCCCGCCTCTGGATCCGCGCCTGACTAACCTTTTTTTAGCTTGAATCATAGAAGTTAGGGTTAAAATTTTGAGCTGGCAAAATTTCAACTGGGAACCCTGGTACAACAAATTTTCGTTGAATAGATTTGGGGATTTGAACACACTTAAACATCTGGGCTGAATAGGTTTCAATTGAGACATCGGGTACAAAGATTGGGTTGGATATATGTTAAGATTTAAATACTCCCAACACACATTAAAATTTGCGCTGACAGAGTTTCCACTGAGAACCCGGGTACAAAGATTTTAAGCTAAATAGATTTTCAAACGAGAGTACACTTCAATTTGACAAACCTGGTACCAATCAGATCTTACCTGACAAAGTCCACTACAGTACCACACCTTCCTACACCCAGAGCAGACAAACGATGATTGTTTACTACAAACAATACAAGCACCAGGAGGTGCCAGCCTCTGATTATGGAGAAGTCTTTGATTCTATTGATAAACAAAATAAATAATCATTTCCCCATGAAGATATATTATATTTGTAACACCATTTAAACCGCGTCTAAAATTTTGTTTAATGAACCAAAAAAGTTTAAAAGGCAACCTTTTCATTGACTTCCAGTCTAAAAAGATCAGATCAGATGTCATGAGAGGTCACATACATATGTATATGTTAACTTTGACAAGTGTTTTTCAACCATTAAATATTCCGTGCACAGCTACCGCAAAGCTTGACAAAATATATCATTTCAATGACTTATCCCTAATATCAAATAGTTATTGAAAACTGTTCCAAAACCTAGTGCTATGAGGGCAAAGCAAAAGCTGAATAATAAAAAGACCCCAACAAATTAGAATCTGTGTTTAATCAGATTGTTTAAAAAAGATACCTACCCGATAAACTGGCACCATTTCAGGTGTCATTTGAGGTGTTGTTTGACTGAAAGGAGGTCTATACTGCGAATTTTGATACATCTGTGTTGTTTGATAAGCAAGACTATTTTGTTCTGAGACGGGTACAACTCTGAGATTATGTTGTTGAGCCTGCTTCTGAGGTCCCATTACTGATTGTTGGTCAGATATTAATCTTGGGATCTCTTTTGGTATTATCCTCCTCTTTCCCATATTCATTGCATGATTTGCGATAGCTTGATTAGGGATGATTTGGCGAGAAGTCATTGGATGTGGGGTTACTTGTTGAGGATAGTGATGGATCAAGGGAGGGTGAGCTGTCCAGACTTGATGATTCTGGTCTCTAACTATTTGACCAGGTTCAAGTTGTTGTTGAGCAGGACTAATAACAGGGTCTTGATTTTGTACCACTTGAAACAATGGATACATCGGAGGAGGATGTTGTTGATACTGAACCGGAACTTGTTGCATGGATGTGACTGGCAATGACCGTACGGGATACGGTTGCAAAGGAGAGCTTCTCTGACTCACGGGTGCTTGAGGAGTTTTATGAAGTGGTACTGGAGCTACAACTTGTGGTGCTATAGACTGTTGGTATTTTGTCATGTCATGGTGATTTGGGGATTGAGCAGGGAATCGTCTCTGATGGTGGTGGAATCCTGGAGTAGACATATTTGATGCTACAGACAATCCTTGTCTAACAGTATTCTGAAAACCATGGCCAGAGTAAGGTGCTAACTTTCTCTGAGCATCTTCTTTCTGTCTAGCATTAACAGTATCATCAAAAGGGTCTACTATCTTGTCTGTTTTTTGACGCTTGGGTGGCACTGGTGTCAATTCTCGACAGGGTGTTAGTTCTCTGTCTTCCCTTTTTGTGCTACATAGATTAAAATTCTTCATTTGCACCAATCTATCCCTCTCAACTGATTCAATTGTGAGGTCAATGATTTCTTGTGTCTTGCTGTTCTTTCTCTTACGATCCGTTGGAACAGGCATTTCAACAGATTTAACATGCTCTTGTGTGTTATTGGTGCTTATTATTTGTGGACTATTTCTATACATTAAGGCACTGAATACTGGGTGGTTTTGTCGATTTATTCCTGAATAATTGTATACATTTGAATTAGAATCTTTTCGTTTCTGTTTATTGGTTTCATCTACAGCAGGTACAATCAAACTACCAGCCGGTTGAAAAGGTGGTTGACTATGAGCTTCCTGTGGTAATTCTACATTTGTTTTAGCAGGGCCAGCTGGGGATTCAGTTATGGCGCTTGTTCTTGGTCTGAATGGGCATAGTGTACTAGCATCTTTCGGTAATGAAAAAGCTTCAAGGTTGGGCACTGAACTTTTCTTATTCTGATGAGCTGGTTGAAGATTGGCTTGTGCCAATGGAGCATCTTTCTTGGGAAATTTAAGAAGTGCTTGGCTTATCTGTGCCACAATGCCCTTTCTGTTTTGAGGTGCCGATTTAGAAAGGTCCAGAGCATTTACTGTTGTGGGTATACTTTCTGAAATGCCTAGAGTGCTTGAAGGCAAAGACGTTTTTATTACAATTTGTTGTATGGGACTAGAGGATGATTTTGTAACGGCATCGACAATCTCTTCGGATTGTAATTCTGTAGAACATAATCCTGTTGAGGAGGCAGTAGTCGATGTTGCAGATGCCAATGAAGGTAAGACACTCTTTTCAGGAAGCTCATCTGTAGCAATTTTCATAGCCTCAGCTCTTTTCTTTGCCAGTTTCATCTTCATTATGTTTTCAATAGTTTTTCTGCTCCTGGCTAAGAGTTGTGCATGTTCAAGTTCCTTCTTCTTAGCAAGCCTCTCTAATTCACGCAACTGTATGATTTGCTGGTGGAAAGCTTTGTCCAAATCACTAGTATTTAACTCTGATGTATTAGGTACTGAAGATCCATTGGCTGCTGGAAAACGTTCACGATCTAAGTGTTCAGAACTAACTGCAGAGGATGTCTGCTGAATGTTCACTTCATGATTTGTGGTTTCTGTTTGGGTAGCAATTGTGCTATCGTTTGACTGCGCTTCTACAACCACCAAAGTCTGCATTGTGCTTAGGTCAAGATCATGTGACCTTATTTTAACATTCTCCTCTCTCTTTTGTTGATTTTCTACAGGTATGGGTAGGTCATTGGTATCACCAACTATAAGTGAGTTGACCGCAATCTTTGTTGTTTCTAGAAGATTTGGAGATGATCCTGTAGAGTGATTACTGGTTGTGGTTATCTTTTGAGGTAGTACCAACTGCACCTTAGGTTTTGGTTTCTGTCGAGCTGAAGTGTCCAAACCATCTGTATTAAATAAAAGAAATACTGTTTTGTCAAGATACTAATAAAGACTAAATAGCCACTGTCTGGAATGCTGTTTGTAATTTGAAGTGGAATGAAATGGGGTTAAGTGATAAACACAATTTAATTTCCTACTTATATGCACCAACCAGGCTATTGAAGGCATACTTGTAGCACATGATGCCCAGAAATAAGCAAAAAATTAATGAAGAACCTTTACAGATAGGGCTATGCTAAATGGGGTTTAACGTCCACTTGACAAAAACTAGGTCATTTTGGGACTAACATATGGGGTCTTTAGCAGTGGGAGGAAACCGGAGTACCCGGAGAAAACCCACGAATTTGGACAGGTGACGGATCTGTGACCAGGTCATAAGTATCCACATCCCAAATATGTAGTGATACAGGCTTCATTCCTGGGCCGATTTTAACATGCTTACACAACCATGCCTCTGGATAAAAAGTTTGGGCTTTGAAATCTGAAATGCTGTGTTGCTGCATGTGAACTGGTAAGATGGTATGGGGAAGGGAAACTTAGCTATCAAAAGTTTTGTATTGTTGATGTATTTGCACCACTGCCTAAAGCACAAAAATTGCATTGCAGAACATTTTCAGGTGCAGGTGACGGTGAAATTTCGTTTGCCTTTGGATCGACTTTGGATGTTTCTTTGGATTGTTAATCATATCGACACATGGTTATAAGTAATAAAAGTGTAAGCGTGATATCAGAAGTAATATTCTGGAAATTTCACAAAACTCCAAAACACTGGAAACAGTGCTTTGCCAATAAAACCTTAAAATAAACCCTGCTTCACTCAAATGAAACAAACTCACAAGGGAAGCCATCTAGCTGTGTCAGATGTGTTTACAGGAAAGATCAATACTAACACACTGGTGAAAACAATTAGGACTATTCAATTAGCAAGACAAGGGAGAGAAATGTCCACTTGACACAAAGTTGGTAATTTCGGGACTAACTTATGGCTAAATCTAATTTCAATAATTTGCATGCACATTGGGATCCTCAGCTAAGGGGAGGAAAACAGAGGACCCTGATAAAAACTAACGAGGTTGGACACTTGACTTTTGTTAATTGGCTGTCAATGACTGCCAATTATTCTCAAAATACAAGATATTCAGAAAAGGGACTGAACATAAAATCTTCAACTGTCGTAAGTATATTAATACAATTCATAGTAGGGACTAATACATATGCACAAACATAAAATCTTTCAATATTTATGATTATATTTTCCATATAGCGGTAATATATTAATTAAAGATGCATCATGGGACATTAAGATAACGAGTTGGCAGTTCTCACTACATTAGTTAAAATCTAGCTAATGTAAAGGCAATTTGCTGAAAATTTCAGTCAAATTGATCCATTATTAACTAAGAGCTAAGACAAAACCAGTAGTCTTGGTTATCCATTCTCATTGGTAAATCACAAAGGAAAATATTTCAGCGAATCGAACTACAATCCAACAAAAATCCCATGCTAGCCGTGACGTCAAGAGTTGATTATGGTCTGAATGGGTTAATTAATGTCTGATTAATAATTTTTATAACATATCAGGCCTAAAGAAAGACCTACAATAGGCAGATTTTGCTCTTGCATAATGCATGTTTAAGAAATTCAGTAACGGATTATAGTGGAAATACACAGTGATAGGGTGTTAAACAGTAGTGGTTTAGTGCAAAAAGAAAAAGCAATAAATGTTAAACAGTATATCAACAAAAAAAATGACAACCACGCATGTATACTCAATCAACATATTTTTATATTTGTTGACGACATAACTAGACTTTTGGTGCAGATGAGTTTGCTTGTCGACGAGTTACCTGGCTTCTGTTTGGTTATGGGGATCACTGTAGCTAAGTGGGTGTAACGCTGGTTCGCTAGCTTGGAGGTCGGGTGTTTGATCCCTGCATTGGCCATGAAAGTGCATCCAGATTTTCCAGCATGGTTCCCCCTTATCAGTAATGCAGATGGTACGAAAAACCAAGGTCCCGTGTACCCATTGGCGTGCAGGTAAAAAATGCCTTGAAAGTTGGAACTTGATATAAGAGTAGGCTATAGTGATGCTGTCCAGACAAAATTCCCCCCATAGCACACTGTATAGCGTATGCCGGTCTTCATAAGCTCAGGACATTAAATCCCATTTCATTTCATTTCAGATTGGTTACACCATTTCCATTTGTGTATGTATATGTAGTGAATATTAAAGTAATGTTTGTGCAAGTGCAATAGTCCATATTCTAAATTATGTTAATATCTTGTATTTTAGAACATTATTGTCGGTCGCCGGATGTCAATTTAAAAGAAATCAGCATTCAGCGGTCATCTCATCGGCAGTGGAAAGACAGACTGATGACCTAGATGTCGTCAATTTTCACCCAATCAGCAGATGGCATCGCGCTTGAGTGATAATATAAACGATTTCACCATCCAGTCTATTCTAATATTATTTCATGAAATCAAACTGTTTCATTTCCTTTTCAGACTTTGTATATAGTGAATTGGTTAATAAATATTGTAAAATAATCAGTCGAATCTATATCATGCATGACAGCAAGTGCTTATAACATACAGTATACAAAGCTTTGGTAGGAATTTAAAGATATTAACTTCCCATGCTTCGTGGATATCGGTTAGTACTAGCTAGCTTTAACCAGTTTAACTTTGCGATCAAACCGTGACAGGTCAGCTGAGTATCCATTTACATCCTTAAAAACTAGTGATCAACATTCACAAATATGTTCAAACTTTATTGCAGGGTTAAACTCACCTGAGGGGTTCTTCTTGATAGACAGATTCAAAGGTGCTCTGGCTTCTTTCGCCTCCTCTGAATTAGTAGTTTCTGAATTAGTTGGTCTTTCTTGCAGTTTCTGATCAGTTACTACAGCTGCATTTCTAGAAGAGAACAGACAAATAATAAACTGATTTCAAATATTGATTTATTTTAATCTGAAAAAAAGCCGAAAAACTACTACATGAACATATATCGTTTAAACATTTAGTAACATATTGTAACATGACTATTGCAAAACAAAAATTAATATTACATATTCACAGATTGGTAAATTGACATGAAATGAAATGGAATGTAATATCTCATGTTTTTTGTATCCATACTGCATATTGTGCAGTGATATCATAGACATAATATTTATAGTTGACTATATAAAACTAAACATGTCCATATATTTGACGAGCTCCTGAGATGGGCAAACCGTTGAGTGTAAACCTCCAACCCTACTGCTTGTAACATGTTATCATTCAAACCAAAGCAGGAAATTTAAATCGATGAAGGCCCATACAAACTAAAGAGCACAAAATTAGATCACTCAACCCTCGCCTCCCACCCACCCCCATCCTCGAAATTGAAGAATACAATTTATACATACCTTAAACATGCAACAACAGAAGCTGCTAATTCCATAAGTTTCTTAGGTGGAGGCACTTCTGTCAGAATCTGTGGTGGAGATGGTTGCGAAGGGGTAGGTGGATCTTTCACTTCATTTTTCTCTTGCTCTTTGTTCTTTGATTCTTCTGCCTCAGTACAAGCACTTTCTGTACAACTGTCTTCATCAATTTGTAGGTCCATGGAGTCACATTCTTCATCCTGGATCTTGTTTGTTTCATTAACTGCATCAACAGGTTCCATTCCAGGGGTTTGAGTACTTTCAGGGAAGTCTTCATCATCCATCTGTTTTGGGGAATCTTGCTGAATGTTAGGTGACAATGCCTGTGTTTCATTATTTGTTTCTGTCCTATCTTCATCATTCTCCCTCTTCTTACTTTTGTCCACACCGCCACCCCGCAATTCTGTTTTGGGGCGGTATTTATTCTCTAGCCAATTGTGAAGAGGCAGCTCTAAGCGTATCCTTTCAGAATCCAGTTTTGAACTAATTATAGTTTCTTGCATCATCTGACCATTAACAGACAACTTCTGTAAGCGTCGACGTTTTGGTGGGTGAATAATTGGAAGGTCATCAAGATCTGCAAAGAAATATAAAATACAGTTAAACGAGAAAGTAAATTATTTAAAAAATAATAGGTTACTCATATACAAAATTGACCATATATGACCACCAGGCGGGGAAATAACGGTTTTATATGTACCTGACAAAATGTCAGGCACTAATGAAATAGTACTTGATATTTTCAACTTAGTGCCGGACATGTATTAATAATATCATTATAAAAGACAAATGAGGGTTTGACAAAATGACAGGTACCAAGTTTTGTGCCTGACAAAGCCTGAATCTGTGCCTTACATTGTCAGTGACAGGTGCCTTACTTCCAGGCTTGATGACCACCAGCAGCAAATAATAGCATTCGAAAATATTCTAAATGTTCCACAATGTTGTTCCACAATGAATAACCCCTTAGCACAGCGCTATCATTAACATTTCACAAGATTTATCAGTCTGATCATAATTGAATGAATGAAAAGCATGTCAGCTCCAATCAGGGTATATTGTGTCCAATCAGGATGGAGTAGGGTAACTACATGTGTGCAATTCGTATAGAAACTTCAATAAATGGTTTATCATTATGAATATATATTCATAGTTTCAAATATCGACCAATCAGATTACAGTAAACTAATTAAATATTCACAAACAGAAATCAGAAAGAATTGTCTTTAATTGCACATCAGCCCCAACTCCATAGCTTCTGTGTGACGTCACACAAACTGGTTGAGGCAAAATTTGCACCTTTTACTATTTTGCATACTTTTTTATATACCCATTTACACTAGATAGGAAATAATGTTTATCTAGATATACTTCAAACACCACTATTATTTAATAAAAATGATTATAGAATTTAATTTGCAGAATTAACTCCAAACCCCTGCCCTAAGATGTCATCCCTGTATATACTACTGATCAATCTGTTCTCATTAATTATAAGTAATATCATTATGTTTCATCCAATACAACAATAGGAATGAGGTAGGTAAATGAAGGAATGTTCCAAAGTTTATCAAAATTGGTTTATTAAAAGTAAAGTGATTGTGTTTCTGATAAAGAAACTATCAGAAGATGGCCAATTCAATATACATAAAGATGCCTGCCATTGATGTTCTAGCTAGTTTTGGCGAGTGAGGAGTTATCTCTCTGATTTTTCATATGACAACAAACTTATATTTCAATGTTTTATAAATGCCAATTCACAAAAAATAAAGGTATTACATTTCAACAAGTGGTACGTCTGTCGTCTCTCACATGTGAGGATATTGCCCTCTGATTTTAAATATGGCAATGAAATTATATTTTAACGATTTAGGAATGCCAATTCACAAGGTACTGGTATCAAATTTGAGAACAATTGTGGTGATAAGACTGTCAATTCTTACCTGTGAGGAGATAACGCTCTGATTTTTAATATGAAAATAATGCATCTTAATACCAATGAACAATCCCAGCAAATGCAAAAGAAAGGTTGCCATTTGAATTCTATAAAATCGTCAGACTCCGTAGGTTTTCTCATCTGGTGCACATGAATAAACAATATTCCAAAAAAATTGCATATTATTTATCGTAATGATCTCCCTGATGTTAGTCTCATCAAAATGTTTGCAGTGTTATTAAAACCATAATTGAACAAAATTCCAAAATCTTATCTTCGGTTGCCTGTCTTCTTCTAAATCACATAAACGTGTCACATAATTTTCAAAAGCACAATTAGCTGAAGACGAAGGTTAGTCTAACTATAGTTCAGAAAGCCTAAGGCAAGTTAAAATTTTGATTTATAGCAAAACTTTACGCTACAGTTACTCTGTTCACTATTAAATTGTAGTTTTTGGCCTGTAAAATCTAGATATTTACCACTTTTTAGTGCAGAATTTTTTCCAAAATTTTGACGTCTGTTCTTCAAAAGTCTGTCAATAAATCAGTCAAATGTGAAGCGCAAAATGACTAGGCATCACTTCTGAACCATAATGCAACATTAATATCTGCCATTTTCATTGCTTTGACACATGCCGGTATGTATAAATAAAATTTAACTGATGGTCTGCTCTTAGCTTCTATATGTAAACATTAAAATTTTGAGGAAATAAACATTAATCTGCAGCTAATACGTTCAGTTCCATTGGAACATCATCATACCTTTTAACCATATTTGAGCTAAATATGCCAATTGCAGGTCTTTCTTCAAGCCTGAAATGTTATCTAAATTATTTATTAGACATTAATTAACTCATCGAGACCGTAATCAACTCTCGATCTGATGCTCTACGCTCATTGATGATTTTAATCAAAAATGGATATTGGAGGATGTTTTTTATCGTACCGACTTTAGTAATGATGATCATGGCTAGGCCTAAAATTCAATCGCTAAATTCTCTGTTTAGAGTGGAAGAATTTGACTGAAATATCTAGTTTTTAACTATCAAAGTGAGAACTGCCAACTCTTAATCTAATCTCCCATAATGTATCTTTTTATATACATTCTTCATTATATTACTGAAAGCATTAGCAAGATAATATTGTTTCGTTCCAGAACTTTTAATTTCATTTCAGATAACTAATACTGTGGTATTTCCAGTAAAACAATCAATGAACTGCAAATCCAAATATATCCTTTAATACATGATTTCTCCTGGGTGTCATGAAAAATATATCAGAACATCTATAAAATATCTAAACCATTGTTCCCACTGCATTAATATTCCAATGATATTTAAATAAATCTTAATACATATTTTCACATTTTTTAATTCCTTGTTATTAATTATCGGTCTGTTAGAGAATAAAATTGATATAAATAATAATGAAAGGTTAAGTTTATATCCAAATTACATAATTGATCTACTGACATTTAATTCATCTCTTCATTTCTGTATGGTTCTATTGTCAAATTATACCAGGAAGACTACGTAAATTAATGAAAGTTTAAGTTTTGTAGCCAGATTACACAATTGGTCTATGAACATTGATTCCATCTCATTATTCCTGCATTGGCCATTGTCAAACTATACCAGGAAGTCTATGTACATGAATGTCATGTTATGTATTATATATTTTTAAATCTTTTGTTGTTGTACGTTACATAATATTAATTATAATCCATTGTCATGGAAATCAATTATTCTATTATATATGGTATTTTCAATATTTTGCACTCAGGTATTGTCATGGAAATCAATTATTCTATTATATATGGTATTTTCAATATTTTGCACTCAGGTATTAATACCTGAAGATGCCTAAAGAGGGCAAACCGCTGATTTAATATCTGTCAGAATGAAGTTCAGTGGAGAATTTTTTACCTGGACGTATTTTTTATGCATTTATCTACCGTGAACCAAGAAGTACTTGTACTTTATCTACTTTAACATATATATATAAATAAATAAAAAAAAATGTCCATAAATAAATAAAATATATATGCTAAGTTAAAAAAGTGTCCAACTCTTTATCTAATCTTCCATAATGTATCTTTAATTTTATTATTACTTAAAAATCACGGGTGAACTTTTATAAAGGACAATTCTGTTCAAAGAATCTGCCATTTCACTCAAGTTATGTTCATTCCTACATTCAATCTTATTGCCTTTTTTATGAGTGAGTCTGAAAGGATATACGAGTAGCTTTAGCAAAATATGTCGACCGCTAGGCAGGAGGAATGTCCGAAAGCATGGCATCAAGAATAGAGGATCATGGGAGGAAGTAGTAGCAATAAAAGTATCCGATTACCAGCTATAGTACTGGTTATTACATTGCTAAAGTCATTGACACAAATACTATTATATATCATAATATACATTTGATTTGAGATATCAGGATTGTTTTGCAAAATGAAATGAAATGAAATGGGTTTAACGTCCTACTGTTCTGCTCCGACTGGGCTAATGAAGCCGGGCATACGCCATACTGTGTGCTATGAGGATAATTTTGCCTGAACAGCAGGGCCCCGAGACGTACTCTTACATAAAATTCCAATTGCCAAGGAATCTTTTACGAGCACACCAATGTCTACATATTATCCAAAGAACTAGGCAACTTTTCTTGTCAGGCCCTCCAACTTGCACCACTGAAAAAGTGAAACCACGCCGGAAAATCCTGATGAACTCTCTTGAGTCTTACCCACCTTGCCACTGCGGCTCTCAGGTTATTTTGCCTTTTATAGATGTATAAGATAGATGGGGATATATTTGACGCTCCAACGTGTCAATGAATACCCAAACTGTGAACACAAAAATATTACTTAAAGATATATTATGGGAGAGAGCTGGCAGTTCTCACTATAATAATTAAAACCGTGAATTTTCAGTCTAGCCTCAATCATCATTACGTAAGTCCATACAATAAAAAAACACATAGTCTTGATTATCCAGTTCATGATTAAATCATGAATGAAAAGCAGCAAATCGGATCCTAATCCAGTAAATATCGCAGGCTAGAGTTGACATCAAGGGTTGAATAAGGTCTGGATAAGTGAATTTATGTCTAATTAATAACTCAGATAACATTTCAAGCCAAAAAAAGGACCTGCAGTAGGCAGATTTAGCTCTAGCATAATGTATGTTTATGATCTGGTTAGGTTTACAATACTTACTAATATACCATAAAGAATCTGTATATGAGAGTATTCATCACAATTAACTTACAGAGTGACAGATAACTGTCTTCGTTCGCCTTCAAATCATTAACTAAATGGCAATAAAAGGACCAATCAAAAGAACCAAACCTACTGTTATCATTGGGTAAAAATATTGCATCAACATTTATAGTTTTCTTTATTTCATCCATAAAACTTTTATTAATCTCCAATATCCTAGCTCTTCTTTACGAAATGATCGCTCGAAGCAGAATACAATAAAAATCATTTCTAACAATTTTAAGTATCCCTATCATTATTTTGTAAGACAAATATTATTCTTGGATGAATCTTATAAAATCAAACATTCTTAAAACATTTCCTGCAATTATATCACTCGGTGCTTCTTACATAAAAGTAACCATTCGTTCTCCATGATGCAATTATCACTAAAAGTTATATTTTTATCTCACAGATATTAAAGCTACTGTCGAATTTATCTATATTCTAGGCAGACTGAAACCTAAGGGCTCAAAATCAAAGGCGCCTTCGGCCAATTTGAATATATTTTTTATATTGTAATGAGTCTTATATGCACTAGTTGTCTTAAACATACCCGACCATTCTCCATGATGCAATTATCACTAAAAGCTATATTTTTATCCACAGATATAAAGATAATGTCGGATTTACCTATATTCTAGGCAGACTGACACCTAAGGCCCCAAAATCAAAAGGGGCCTTTGGCCAAATTGTAGATAATATTTTTTACATTGTAATGAGTATTAGTTGTCTTAAAATATGTCAACATACCCAGCTTTGCTCAACATCTTCCTTTAGTAATGAGGGTGGGCGAGTGGGAGGAGCCTATTAAGTGGAATAGCCCAGGGACTCTCATTATCTAAATCAGGCCTCGACTACAGCAAAAGCAGATAAGTAAAACTATCCTGACCTATTCACAAAAGTTTTTCTAAAGATAGGTTGCCAGGCAACGAAACATACGCTCACAGGAGCTAAGTCTTCCAGGCAGTCACTAAAGGCTGTCACATATTTTTTCTAGTAAGGAGAACGCTTGCTACACACGAAAATATTATTACAAGTAATAACCAATTAAGTAATTATCAGAAATCATTGGAATTTGTTTCGACTGTTTGTCAGAAATGGTTGAAAATGACTAGGATCCTTCGTCTCATGACCTTTATCACTTTGTATAAATTTAAAATCAATCAGGTATTAACTTTAGCCTCTAGAGCTTCTACAAGATTTTCATATAGGTCAAAGGTCAAAAGCAATTAAGGATGTGGGACCAACAGCTGGAGGACCTTTATCGTGCGACCGACAGGGGCGACACAAATATATGACCACATTTCTATGTGGGCGTATAAAAACCAAAATAAGAAAACTTCAATAAGTTACTTAAAAGTCTTGGGGGAACCAATTCTGCTCATTTGAAATCAGTTCCACCTGCCTACCCCTTAGATTTCGGTTCATGATAATCTTAAAAATATATTTTTAAAATAATATAATCAAACAAAACACTGTCCTGAACCATCATTACACTTGAGTATGATAATAACATTTATAACGAGCAATAAGCCACAGGGCTTGTTTTTAACTTACAAAATGAAATGAAAAAGGATTTATAATCTGACTTTTCTTCTCCATACCGGAAAATTGAAATGAAATGAAATGGGGTTTAACGTCCTACTGCTCTGCTCTTAAACTGGGCTAATGAAGATGGGCATATACCAAACAGTGTGCTATGAGGGAAATATTGCCCAGGCAGTGGCGCTACGGTCTACTCTTATTTCGAATTCCAACTGCCAATGTCTACACAGGACCTCCGGATTCTGTCCCATCTGAACGACTAGACAGCTGTCCTTGTCAGGTCCTCCATCCTGAATCACTGACAAGGGGAAACCACGCCGGAAAATCTGGATGAACTTTCTCAGCTAATGCAGGGATCAAACAACCGAACTCCCGGCTAGCGAGCCAGCGTCTTACCAACTTAGCCACTGTGATCCCCCTACTGGAAAATGATGATGGTCACAGAATATATTACCTTGGTTTCTATATAGCTTTTTTTATAAACAATATTTTATTCTTAGAAAAGGATTGAGGAACAGGCTAGGCCTATTCAAATGGTTGCTAGGGTAATAGCTAGCTCCGAACCAAGTCATTCAAAATGATCAGATTATGATGTTTTGTTTGTATTTCAATTAAGTCCTACACGGATATCCCAGTTATTAAACAATAAGTCTTACAGAATTATTTATAAGAAACAAGTAAATAATTTTAATTGGGTTATTAATAATCTGATGCAGGATAAGCTACTATAAATCAGACACTCTATGAGAAATGTGCAAGAGAAAAAGGTTATGGTGTGCATAAGGTGTTTGCCTTCAATACAAAATCAGGTTGTCTCTGGTACATGAAATGAGGTTGCCAGTGAGAAATCAGGATAACTGTTATCTTTAAAGTGTTCTAAGATTGTGAAAAGTGACCAAGGGCAATAACTCTAACAGTTATAGGCCTAGGGTTGACTCCCCATGTATGCTGAGAAAGTTCCTCTAGATTTTCTGGCATGCTTTCCCTGTGTCAGTAGTGTAAAATGGTTGAGTCCAGCAAGAAACAACATCTGGTAGATGGTGGAATGGTATGGAAAAACAAGGTCACATGCATGTACATATTGACATGAATGTAACAGAACCCTTTACAGTTCGAATTCTAATGGAAGTAGGTCGTAGCACTGCTGTTCAGGCAAAATTTCCCTCATATCACACTGCAAGGTGTATGCCTCTCTTCACTAAACCAATTGGTGTTGAAAAGTAAAATTTTGAATCCCATATCAAAAGACGAGTAAACTCTGTTTTATGACTATTCTTTTTTTTTACTTGGAAGTGAATAGTCACAATAATTTCATCATTTTTTTTTTTTTTTAAAAAAAAGGATAGGCCTAATTTGGTTTTTTACAATAACATTCACATGTTCAAAATTTGAAAGATTAATCTTAAGAAGTTTGTCCTACCTTCAAATAAAAAAGTAATCAAAAGGTTCCGTTAATTCCAAAACACTGCAAGTTCTTATAGAATATATTTATAATAAATGTGACCTAAATGTTATAAGATTACAAATATGGTTTTATCTTATCTGAGCAGGTAGTAGTACATTTATAGTCGTTTTATAGGGGTCAATTATTTCCGGGGCTCTTCATTTATCATGTTAATAATTAAAATGTCAAAAATGTCCACAGTTTGAAGTATGTACACATACACTTTAAGAAAACAAAGATTGCATTCACTATATAATTTAAAGATAGCAGTTTATATCAATGCTTGTCACCAATGCAAGAAAAAATACCTTTCATTTTTGGAATTAAATAACAAAAACACACTGATATGAGTTCAAAATAAAATAGTCTAGTTCATTGGATTTTATATGACAAGTTTTTGAATGTATTTCAAATTTTATTTGAATTACTTTATTATGAGTGAAGTTTCGAGTGTTGGAAGGTTTGATAAGATCGAGTACGTGATGACTGTTCATTATCTTAGCACAGAATTTTATAATCAAGCCTAAGTCTTAATTTTCCATTTTATTGTTAATTATTTAAATCTCTCAGGTGTTCTAATCAATTTAAATCTCAGCCATCTGATGATCCAGCAAGTTGATTATAGGCTGGTCGCATGTGGATAAACATTTAAATAATATCTTCTTTGCTTGAAAACGTTGAGAGAAACGTCGCTTTAATTAAAACAATGATTGTATTCCATAATATGGTTTTGCGTTTATTATCTAAATAATAGTTCATATAACATTTGAAGTCAAAATATAAAGACCTGCAATAGGCTGATTTAGCTCATTACATAACATGTCTTAAATAAAAGCTGAAATCAATTCATTGCAAAACATCTCACATTTTAAAATATATGTGGCCTCTGTTACCTGGACTAAAAATTAAAAATGAATATTTTTCCAAAAATATCCCCAGAAGGCTTGCTCAATCATAATGAACAGAAATTTTACTGCCTCCAAAGCTAAATTCAGACAATAATTTCATCTCAAAGCACGCTCAACATTAGAAAAACTTCAGTTAATATACATCGAAATAAAATGCACTTTTTATTTTCTAAAATCATATCCCAAGGCAGTCTATACAATTTATATTTTATTCCTAAAAAAATTAAAATTTATAATATTTTCATGGAAAATTTGATGGTTTTATATACTTTCTTGGAAACTTTATTATGTTTTTTACGTAACTTTATGATGCATATATTATAAATGAGATTTCAAGTTTTTATGTCACCAGCAATGTATGACATACACAATTGTTTTCACTGTTTAAAGTTCTCATTTCTGGACAAGTGATAGACATCCAATACAAGTTCATTTATCATAACGTATGACGTATACACATTCTGACATAAAATATAATAACTAATCCGTGCTCTACCATCATAGGGGGGTTGAATGGCCAAATGATTAGCATGTGTGTGCTTCCTGTCATTGAGTCCAAATGGCGTGGTTTTGATTTCCTGGTTGTACATGACAACCTAGTGGTTTTCCTCCTGGTCCTCCTGTTTCCACCCACTGCTAAAGATTCCAATGCACCAGCAAATTTTTTAAATAAAATTGAACCATATGTTAGTCCCGAAATGGCATAGTTTGTGTCGAGTTGACAATAAACCTCATCTCTCTCTTTCTCCCTAATACTATTATAATTAAAAACACTAGACACATAGGAATTCCTACAATGGTTCTGTCACGTAGGCCTACTTAAATATACTGAGCGCCATAGAAAACGCATCACTTAGTTTTTCGTATAACAAAATGATCCTGTAAACAGATCTTATTTATTTTACTTCTTATTGTGAACAATATTCAAATGGGAACACATCAATAACAACACATTTGTACACTTATGAATGTTTAATCTGTAATCAATGGTACAAAGTCAGAGGGGTCAAAACCAAAAGTACGACACAGATGTTAATCCCATGCTACGTCGCTGCACAGCGTGCGTAAGAGCCAGTGGAGGACACATGCGCTACTGACATCTGTGTCGTACTTTTGATTTTGGCCCCTTGAAACTTGATCCAACTATGATGCTCGCTATGTGTGGCCCGTTTTAAATCCGATTAAATCAAAGCCATGTGATTATTAAGCAGTGTGCAATGAGGGAAATTTTGCCTAGGCAGCAGCACTATGACCTCCTCTTATATTGAATTCCAACCGCCAAGGAATTATTTACATGCATGCCATTGTGTACACAGGACCTTTGTTTTCCGTCTCATCTGAACTTTTAGACAGCTGTCCTTGTCAGACCCTACTAACAAGGATCGAACACACAACCTCCAGCTAGCGATCCATCATGTCACCCGCTTGGCCACGCTGGTTCCTTACGTATTATGCCATACGTCTATTACTTTCATATTCATGTAAGGGAGATAATCACGATCAGGGGTGAATAACTCATCTCATAAATACTAAAGGTAAGAATAAAAAAAGATTGATACCATATGGTCTTAACAAAATTATACTTGCCAGTTCTCTGGACGTGGTGATGAAATAATCATATGGTTTTAATCAAAAACACCTATTTACAAGGAAAGCTAGGATAAGTTATGGTTTTGTTCAATATTTCCATTACATCTCGCGAGAACCAAGAATTTAAAAATACTGCTTTCTTGTCATATTTTCACTAAATTGTATTATTCATAAATAACTCTTTTTGAACCAAATATTATCTCTGGCTCTTTCTTGTTTTAGGAAGAATCTATTTTGGGCCAGTAATGGATCGAAAAAGATGTAAAATCAACCACTAACCACATGCACAAAGTGCATCAGTATTCAATGTTAATTCTGTCTCTGGGTTAGAGATAATGGCATTAATCTTCAGATGATAATACCTTTGTATTTCATATAAATTAAAATCTACATGAACATGTCTTGGGGATACAATCAATATTCATTATGTTATCACGAACACAATTATTGGAAAATCTCTATCATATGTTACATGAGATTGACAGAAAGTAAAAATAAAGCACAATGAAAAAAAATCAGTTTTACATTTTTTTGAATGCATGACTTACATTTTTTATTGAGTATCTAAAAAGTTGCAACAGTTTACGACAATAGCTTGCTTGCTTCACTGGTGGATAGTTCACATAGATCAGAACTTTTGTGACAAATCTGTCTGGGCTCAAATTATCTGGTAACTTATGAGGAATATATGCATCATACCACTGGTGTTACCTTGTCCTTGTTATTTTTATTAAGTCACGGGAACACCAGTTAATTTTTGTGTCATGGGAACACTGGTTATTTTTGGTATGTTATGGGAACACCAGTTATTTTGGTATGTCATTGGAACACTTGCTATTTTGGAATGACATGGGAACACCATATATTTTGATGTGTCATGGGAACACCAGTTATTTTGATGTGTCATTGGAACACCAGTTATTTCAATGTGTCATTGGAACACCAGTTATTTTGATGAGTAATGGCAACAATTGCTATTTTGGTGTGTCATGGCAACACCAGTTATTCTGGTTGTCATGACGACACTTGCTATTTTGGTATATCATGACAACACCAGGTATTATTGGGAAAACAAGTTATTCTGATTGTCATGGAAATGCCTGCTATTTTAGTATGTTCTGCTGATATATATATATATGGAACTTATTATTTATTGACAAAACCTATATCAAACATCCTGAACACACAGACATGTTTCTATAAATATACATTTCTCGAGATAAACATTCACTCAAAGACAATACATAGATAATTGTCATTTTCTTTGGAAAGAGTCTCAGATAATAGTAGAAGATATTTAACTTCTGAACATGAAACAAAAAAGAAACAAATCAGTCTGTAATACTTTGTCTTGCTACCATGACCACAGGATAAATACAGGATACAGCACTGGAACTTTTAAATATATTTTTTTTAAAAGCAGACAACCATCTCCTTAGATACTATAATTAACAGTACAAAATGAATATGTTTCATCTCAATATTTGGTTCTTGAAAGTAGACCCACTCTAAATTGTACTATGTGGTGTAAGTAGGAACAGCATCTGAATTCTTTGGGATCATCTACTTGCACAAACACCATACTTGCAGATGGGTTAAAACAATTTTCTGCTCTTCACCACCATCCAGTTGTGGGTCAATGAAGTCTGGACTTGATGTTAGGGAATTGGTCATTCAATGTCTAAAACACCTGTTAGGCATGTGGGCATTTTAGAATGACAGGCTTTACGACACAGTGCGCATGTGCTAACCATTCGGCCACACGACACCCCCCCAACACCATGCAAAAAGTTGTCCTAATAATCGGTGAGCTATTGAATAGCAGTTAACAAGTGATAAACAAATAAACACTACTACTCAGGTATCACGTAGATGTGCTGTTTCAAAGTGTTTAGTTTCAAACCCAACACTCATTATCTAATCAGGACAGACCATTTTAAGCTATGTGTCAGTAGAACCCAATAGTTTTCCTATGTTCTCAACAAATTTGAACAGTTTTCCATCAGTGGTAGGGCCCCCCACCAAAATTAAATATCTATAAATATCAGGACAATTATACCACAACACGTAATTCTGTGTATTTTATCAGCAATGGTCATAAAGTCCAAATAGAAACGGGGGTGCGTCATAAACCTTAAAAAGTAACAACATGGGAGGCAACTCCTTTATTTGCAACCCCATTTACAAAGTAACACTCCCGATGACAAAAACCTAACCATAACATGACCACATTAAATTATGGTTATACAAAAAATTTAATACCATATTGATTTTAGTTTTATTGTGCAAGAAATAAAAATCAACACTTTGTTCATGCTCAATAAATGTGATGGTTTCATCCTACTTTAGGTTTTTCCAATTTTCACAAAGGATTAAGATAAAAGAGAATTCTGTAAATATTAATTTAATAAAAAAAATGGAAGTCACGTTTTCAGGTCCCAATAATATTTTATGAGATCATTTGTTTTTTTGTTTTTTTTTGGAACACTGGGTTTGAATGGTCGAACAGTATAATGAATGCAAGGTAGATCAATAAGGTCTATCAGCATTGGGTCAAGTGGTGTGGCTTTGATTCCCTGTTTCCAATATTGAAATAGAGAGAGAGAAATGGGGTTTAACGTCCACTCGACACAAACTAGGTCATTTTAGGACTAACATATGGTTTAATTTTATTTCAATAATTCGCTTGCGCGTAGGGGTTTTAGCAGTGGGAGGAAACTGGAGTACCCGGAGAAAACCCACGAGGTTGGACAGGTGACCCTACTCCTTGCCACGTACAACCAGGGATTCGAAACCATGCCAGTTGACTCAATGGCAGGCCGTATGATACAGCGCGGGCATGCTAACCATTCAGCCACCCAACTCCCCTATTATTGAAATAAATTTTCCAAAATAACCAAGTTTGGGTTGAGTGAATGTTCAACCACATTTCTCTAAAATTTAACAGCATTTTGCCTCATTGAGTGAAATTATTGGTCGGTGCATATATATAATAGTATATCTAATCTAAAATATTCAAAACAGCCACAATATAATGGACTAAATTTGAAAGAGATTTTGCACGGCCAGTGGAAGCAATTCTTGATTGGGGGGGCTTCCATCCTAGGTCCTTATAGGCGAGGATCCAGGGGCCGCAATAACCTTGAGAAAAGAGTACTTGCCGCCAAATTATTGGCGGGGGGGCTAAAGCGCTGTCTAGCCCCCACCTACCCGACCCCGCTGGGCCTGTTTTGATATAATCAACTAAATTAACAAGAGATTTTGATATAATGAACTTAATTGGGGAATATCGATATTGTCCACTCGATACAAAAACTATATCAGAGTACTAAATGGACCAACACAAACAAACATAGATTTTACCAAGATATTAATTTCCTTATTAATCAATATATTTACTATACAGAAGGCTGCATTTTGTTTATAATGGGATTATATGAACTTTCATGGATCTATAGAACTGAGGCCAATATATGTTCATTTTCATCTGTTACTCATTGTACGTGTATGGTCCTTTATCCGCACATTAAAAATTGAAACTGAAACTGATCCACAACTAATTCTAACAAGTACTCTCTGAAGAACACAAGAGTCCAATGGAGAAATTCAAGTCACAACTGATGCTCCAGCCTTGCAGTTCAATGTTTCTAACAAATATATCTAAACAAGGCATAACAAGTATTCATCCTTAAAATACAAATGTGACGTCATCCTTTGATGGTGGCGTACCATTATTTCAAATAATGGAACGGACAATGTGCCAAGCGTATATTATTCATACTGACTGAAATATTGTACCCGGGTGACGTATTTGCACATGCTAGATAGTGTTTGTATTTTAAGTTGTTTAATGGTCTGGTGCAAGACATTGTGTAATATACAGATATTGCCCTCATGCTATCGCCCTCATACAATACCAATGTATTACTTAATGTATCGCACTCAACCATTAAACTACACATAATTAACTGCACCATCATTAAATGCGATTTTTCGAATATCAAGTCTGTTCACACAAACGAAACATATTGATAACAGCTTGAGACTAACATATGTTATATGTCTATCAAAAAAACGCATATAAGCAAGACATTTTATTTTACAATAACCTAAATATCATACCTGTTCAGTAACATTCCATTCATATCACTTTTTTATCCATTATTTTAAACAAGATGTGAATTTTTGATTGTTTCTGACCAATTTAGATTATTGCTCTCCACTTAAAAGTTTTGTGGGATGTTTCATATTACTTATTCATGTACTGTCGCTTGGACAAAAGCCCCCATAGCGACGATCATCTTTCAAAACTGAATGAATTCATAACAAAATAAAAATTGCTCACCTAGAAATCAAGAGTAATGGACTGGTATTGATAATTTCAGGCAGTAGGTAAATATATATATTATTTTATAGTTACCACATACACACACTATATATAGATCTATTTTAAAACAATCACCGTCAAGTATATTTGTAAAGATGACTTAAAACTATAAGGCACTGGAGAATCTTGAACACTTGAAAATGTTAAGTTATAAGCTTGGTAGAAGAGACAAAACACTGTAACATATTGAAGTATAGAACTATATCAAAGTATACGAGAAACTGTTATTTATACAACTACCAGCTTTGCAAATGGTTTCACATTAAACTTTAATATGTACAAAAATCAATATTTCACAATAAAAGGATGTAGGGAAAATATCTATAGGTTAATATAGTTATATTGAAAGCATGAAATATTTCTAGGTTCAATAAATAGGTGTTTTATTTTATAAAGCTTATTTAGAGTATGAATACATTCCACATGCTACATGTATAGGGCAGGATTGGCTGATCCTTGGAGGCTCATCCGTCAATCTGTTGTCGAGTATTGTAATTTAAACGGCTGAAATTGACACAATTAACAAAAGAAACATAATAGTAAATGTCAAACCGACCGCACAGATTAATTTTGAATTTTAATAAAATAATCGTTTGTGTACAGCAAAATATTTTTTTTATTTCATCCTCTGTCCATACAATGTGTTGAGTTACATTAAACCTCATTTTCTTTATCCTGTTCTAATAGCAATCCACAATCAGCTCTATTGTTTTTGTAATAATCCATTAAGACTAATGAATTCCATTATAGAATCAAAGTAGTGAGTGGGTTGTATTTGGTTGTCTCATCTTTTATTGTTTCCTTAATAGCATAAAAGATTTGATATGTCGGATCAAATAGCATGTTTTTTATATTTAAATTGTCACTAAGTTTCAACATTAATTTACACTTTGCTTTCAAAAACATATTACATTAAGGGGCCATCGCAACATGGGAGTCACGGTGGCTCAGTAAGTAAGACATTGGCTTGCTTACCCTGAGGTTCCATTTTCGATCCCTGTGTTGGCAAAGAAAGTTCATAGTTGTTGGGATGGTCCAAAAAGTCCTTTGGCAGTAGGCCGTAGCACGACTGTCCGGGGCAAGACTTTCCTCACTCTATGTTCGTGTGCCTTAGCCTAGTTGAAGAAGAGCAGTAGGACTTTAAACCCCATTTCATTTTATTTCCATCGCAATATTTAATACAGTCAACGTCAGTTTGGACATCGTTACAGTTATTTGTGTGTAATTGACCCATTTCATCTGGCTCTAGTAGGAATATGCCGGCCTGTAGCCACTTTGGGGTGGGGCACTGGGGGGGGGGGACTTAGGGGACTTAGCCCCCCACAAATATTTTGCCAAACATAATGATTTCTTAGGAGTATTCTTAGCCGGCCACATCCTCAGCCCCTCCAAAAATTTCTTTAGTCCCCCTAGATTTTATAAGCTGGCTACGGGCCCTGGAATATGTGGATATATTTCAGTTAATAATTTAACATTCAATTTATCAAGTTTTATCTGCAGTGGGCTTCGCACCACCCACCCACCTACCCAATCATTTAGACAAAAGTTACTGTTGCGTTGGTCCCTAAATTTCCTATTAGTTGTTAAGGAACGACTTGCCAATAAATCCACCCAATATACCTTGATATTGAGTGAGAGAGAGAGAAGTGGGGGTTTAACATCCAGTCGACACAAACTAGGTCATTTTGGGACTAACATATGGTTTTAATTTTATTTCAATAATTCACTTACGTGTAGGGGTCTTTAGCAGTGAGAGGAAATCAGATGGACCCAGAGAAAATCCATGAGGTTGGACAGGCGACCCTACTCCTTGTCACGTACAACCGGGGATTTGAAACCACCCCAGTTGATTCAATGACAAGCTTTATGACACAGCATACATGTTGTGGCATGGAGATTGGGGTGCCCTCTCAACTTCGTGGGTTTTCTCCGGGCACTCTGGTTTCCTCCCACTGCTAAAGACCCGTAAGCGAATTATTGAAATAAAATTGAAACCATGTTAGTCCCAAAATGACCTAGTTTGTATCGAGTCAGCGTTAAACCCCATCTCTCTCTCTCTCTCTCTCTCTCTCTCTCTCTCTCTCACTCACTCACAGCATACACATATAATCCAAACCCTCTACCTTGATATATACATCTAAAATACCTTGATCATAACAATAAAACTGTTTTTCTTATGAAATACATTGTACAAATAATAAAACAAAACCAGGACACCAGAAGTCACATGAAATATAGGATACAAATATTACATGACATTTCTCCCATTAAAGATATGTTCCTTTGAGCTTAACAAGGTGAATCTACTGAACTGAAATCTATTTTCGTCTCATGTGTGATATATTTGTAATGTTGGATTCTAAATGCTTAATAAAGAGAGAGATGGAGTTTAATGTCCACTCGACACAAACTAGGTCAGTTCGAGGCTAACAATTGTTCAATCCTATTTCAATAATTCGCTTGCGCGTAGGAGGAAACTGGAGGTCCCGGAGAAAACCCACGAGGTTGGACAGTCGACCCCACTCCTTGTCACGTACAACTGCGGAATCAAAACCATGTCAGTTGATTCAATGACAGACCTTATGATACGGCGCACACATGCTAACCATTCGGCCATCCAATCTTCCTTCTGTGTCAAGATCCGAAAATTAAACTGTTTTGTCCTAATGGCCTAATTGAACTCTTATATGGAACATTTGTCTACTGCTTCATCAATATACTGCTCATTGCGTCAAGGTGTTAACAGAAATATAATAATAAAGAATCAAATGTAATAAAATAAAATAATATTTTCATTTCAATAATATTGATTGGAACAGAGTGTGCTAAAAATTTTCAATATGAATATTAAAAACACATATATATATATATATATATATTACACAAAAGCGTGGATATAATATTCTACATCTGCAGCTGATACAATACTGTACAAGGAAACAGCATAATTCTATTGAGTGATATTATTGGTTAGTTTATTTCTATAGTTAACTTTAATAACATGGATTAATTCAGCTGTTTAATTTATTGTAGTTAGGCCACATCATTTTAATTTACTGTACTTTTGGGATATTAATAAATAAATAAAAGATAGGCTGGCACTGCCAGGCAGGATACGCCCACATTTTCGAGAGATGGATAGAGAACAAGCAATACCGAAAGTGATTTTTCCTACATCATTCAGTTAGAATATGATATGTGCAAATATCGAAATGAATTAAGATCTTTGGGTTATAAAGGTGCATTTCAGTAGGCTTCAAATTCGACTGGGAATCATGTTGCTAAGTGGGTAAGATGCTGGCTCGGCAGCCTTGAGGTTGGGTGTTTGATCCCTGCATTGGGTGACAAAGTTCATCTAGATTTTCTGGCATGGTTTTCCCTTGTTAGTGATGAAGGATGGATGGCCTGACAAGACAGCTGTCAATTTTGGCTCAATTTTCACGAAATTCGACCTCAACCTTCATTACGATGTAACGGTGATATAATCAAACTGTTTTTTAAATGGGATAACAATTCTGACCGCAGAGGGACCACAAGCTAAAAAAAAAGGTCATTTTTCGGACAATCAGGGGCCATAATTCAGGAAGTTACGATCCAATGGGCGCAAATATCGAAAGGAACCAAGATCTTTGGGTTATAAACATGAATGTCAAGTTTCATCAAAATCGGTTCAAAATTGTGACCTCTACAGGGTCCACAACCTTGATATAACATATTTTCACACTAATCGCGTACAAACGGCCGCCATTTTGTCTGTCAATTTTGGTCCGATTTTCACAAAATTTGAACTCAATCTGCATTACCATGTAACGGTGATATAATCAAACGTTTTTTTAAATCAGATAACAATTTTGACCTCCAGTGGGACCACAAGCTAAAAAGGGTGATTTTTCGTACAATCAGGGGCCAAAATTCAGGAAGTTACGAACCAATGGGTGCAAATATCGACAGGAACCAAGATCTTCGGGTTATAAACATGCATGTCAAGTTTCATCAAAATCAGTTCAAAATTGTGACCTCTATAGGGTCCACAACCTTGATATAACATATTTTCACACTGATCGCGTACAAACAGGGGCCATTTTGTCAGTCCATTTGGGTCCGATTTTCACAAAATTTGAACTCATCATTCATTACCATGTAACGGTGATATAATCAAACGGTTTTTTAAATAGGATGATAATTTTGACCTCCAGAGCGACCACAAGCTAAAAAGGACGATTTTTCGGACAATCAGGGGCCATAATTCAGGAAGTTACCATCCGATGGCCGCAAATATAGAAAGGAACCAAGATCTTTAGCTTATAAACATACATGTCAAGTTTCATCACAATCGGTTCAAAATTGTGACCTCTATAGGTCCACAACCTTGAAATAACATATTTTCACACTATTCGCGTATAAACGGCGGCCATTTTGTATGTCAATTTTGGTCCGATTTTCACGAAATTCGAACTCAACCTTCATTACCATGTAACGGTGATATTATCAAACGTTTTTTTAAATTGGATAATAATTTTGACCTCCAGAGGGACCTCAAGCTAAAAAGGGCGATTTTTCGGACAATCAGGGGCCATAATTCTGGAAGTTAGGATCCGATGGGCACAAATATCAAAAGGAACCAAGATCTTGGGGTTATAAACATGCATGTCAAGTTTCATCAAAATCGGTTCAAAATTGTGACCTCTATAGGGTCCATAACCTTGAAATAACATATTTTCACACTATTCGCGTACAAACGGCGGCCATTTTGTATGTCAATTTTGGTCCGATTTTCACGAAATTCGAACTCAACCTTCATTACCATGTAACGGTGATATAATCGAACGTTTTTTTAAATCGGATAATAATTTTGACCTCCAGACGGACCACAAGCTCAAAAGGGCGATTTTTCGTACCATCAGGGGCCATAATTCAGGAAGTTACGATCCGATGGGCGCAAATATCGAAAGGAACCAAGATCTTGGGGTTATAAACATGCATGTCAAGTTTCATCAAACTCGGTTCAAAATTGTGACCTCTATAGGGTCCACAAGCTAAAAACATGATATTTCGTACAATCAGGGGCCATAATCCATGAAGTTTCCATCCGATACATGCCAATTACGAAAGCAGCCGAGATCTTATGGGGATAAACATATATTTCAAGTTTCGTCAAAATCGGATAAGAATTGTGACCTGTAGAGAGTCCACAAACAAATTGTGGACGGACGGACGTCCGGACGGACAGGGGCGACGACATAATACGTCCACATGAAAATGTGGGCGTATAATAAAATGAAATGGGGTTTAACGTCCTACTGTTCTGCTCTGACTGGGCGAATGAAGAAGGGATATACGCTATATATACAGTGTGCTATGAGGGAAATTTTGCCCGAGCAGAAACACTACAGCCTACTCTTATATTGAATTCCAACTCCAACTGGATCTTTCACGAGCACGCCAATGTGTACACAGGACCTCAGTTTTTCTTTTTATGTCAGAAAATCCTGATGAAATGTTCAAGTCACTTCAGGGATCTTAACATGCGACCTCCAGGCTCGCAATTAGCCAGTGTCTCACCAAATGGCCAATTCCTATAAATGTATTTTGGGGAATACTAACCCTAACCCTTTTAAGAGGGATAAAAGGTAAATTAAACCTAAGTTTATATAAATATGTATTTTTGGGAATACTAATCCTAATCTTTTAAAAGGGTTAAAGATAAAAATGGATAGGGTTAGGCCATTGTGGACTCCCCAAATTCCCTAACCTCAACACAATTAACATTTCCCTAAATAAAGAGCCACTTGAATCAGAGGAAAGATTTGGAACTAAAAGCTTTGAAGTTTTGCAACCACATATTTTTTCCCACAAAACTAAGGACATTTTTTTACAAATGTTTTTGAAGACTAACAAATGGTTCAATTTTATTTGCTAGTGCGTAGGGGTCTTTATCAATAGGAAGAAACTGGAGGACCCAGCAAAACCCCACAGGGTTAGATAGGCGACACTACTCCTTGTCACATACAACAGGGGAATCGACTCAATGACAGACCTTATGATACAACGCGCACATGCTTACCATTCGGCCATCCACCCCCACCTTGAACAGAAAATGAAATTCGTTAAAGCCCCAATAACACTCTTGTTGTAATTGAATAATATGTCCCAATCTTTATTCTGGTCAACAAATTGTATTATTTTACAATATTCAAATAAATTGATGGTACAAATTTCATCGTAACACACCTAATTTAAAAAATTGGAAAAATTCAACTACATGATTTGCAAAGGTTAACGTAAACCTTTTCAAATGTGACTTGGATTTTAAAATATTTTCGAACCCTCTGGACAAGTAAAATATGATGTAATGGATAATTTACACAACAGGTAGGACACATAAACATCTGGTACTTAGAATAAGACTATTATTTATTTTCTAGAGCTGCCAAGCCAGCAAGAGTGTTATTGTCCCTTTAAAGATACATTATGGGAGATTTCTGTAAGGAGATAGCTGTTCTTGCTATAACAGTTCAAAAAAAGATGATGAAAGAAGAATATATTGAAAATTTCAGTCAAATTACTTTATTCTGAACATAGTAATCCAGGGCTTCCACTTCAAAATTTCCACAACCGGTCATTTTTGATAACACGAAAACTTTGCAAAGCAAATCCATATTTCATATTTTTTATTCACGGTAGGGTAATGTGAATCCACCGTTCTATACCATTTTGTCAGAATGAGGTACGCAAAAAATTATATATTGGACTTAAAAATGAAATATCAATAGGGCATTTATTTATTAAATATTACCTTTTGGCTAGTTAAATAATCAACATAACTGAATTGTCCGTAAAAAACACATTCCAGTGGCTGACACATAATTACCACGTGCTCTATAGAAAACACACTGACCTGGATAATTATGAGTTGTAATACAATAACTTCGATATGAAGATAAATATATGATTATCCACAGCATATTTCTCACATTTATTGGTTTTAGACCATCTCGTACGACATTATGGGCCGCAGAATTGTGACTTAAATCCTAATAATGAAGAACTAAGTATCAAACGCCCAACGGGCTGCTAACTTCAATGTTAGCAACACTAGCGCCCCCTAGATTATAGTCGTGTATGGATTTAGCTGTTTGTCATAAGACCTTAAAGTCTGTCCACAAGATTTTTCCATGTGATGTAGGGTAGTCCATAACTCTGGCAGTAATTATCCGAAATCACTGAATATCAATAGGATTCTTCATCTTATGACCTTAAACACTGTGTATAAATTTAAAGTCAATCGATATTAACTATGGCCCCTGCAGCGTCCATAAGATTTTTTGAAGTGATCAAGGGCAATATCTCTAGAAGTAAATATTGGAAATTGCTGAAAATCAATAGGATTCTTCATCTCGTGACCTTAAACACTGTATAAATTTAACTTTGGCATCTAGAGCATCCAAAAGATTTTTCCCAGTGTCAAGGGCCATAACTCACTCTAGCAGTAACTATCGGAAATCGCTGAAAATCAAGAGGCTTCTTGATCTCATGACCTTAAACACTGTGTATTAATTTAAAGTGAATCGGATATTAAATTTGGCCTCTAGAGCATCCACAAGATTTTTTGAAGTGATCAAGGGCCATAACTCTGGAAGTAATTATCGGAAATCGCTGAAAATTGATAGGCTTCTTCGTCTCATGATTTAAAGCACTGTGTATAGATTCAAAATCAATCGGATATTAACTATAGCCTCTATAGGGTGTGGGTGTATAAAAAGAAATAAAATTTCTCTTTATTGCTGAGTTGTTTTATTAGCCAGATTGCTCAGAAAACATCTCCGACGATCTAGAACCCCCAAGACCTCCCGGACCTAGGATGGTGGCCCCCGAATCAAGAATTACTTCCACTGGCCCTGGGAAATCATTGTTTACAACAATAATATATGAACAAAAATGTCAAAATTGGCTAATAATATTAAAAGAAAAACTTTATTACTGTTTGAGTCATGGTAAATAATAAACGGATTTCTTCGATTATGAACAAACTAGTTAACTTTGGTTATTATAAACTTACCTGTGTGTTTTAAATGAACTCCCGTTAAATAAAATCCATTGCATCACTAAATATCCCAACGAATGAAAACAGTTCTCTCTTGAAAAATGTGAATATTTACTTGTAATTTTGACAGTGTGGATAACATCATTGCTTTCGTCACATATTGGACAAATCCAACACACTGAAGCGAGATTGGTTTAAATTTGATGCATATTTTGGCAACCACGTGCTATACTCAAAACAACGCGCCACCATTACGATCGTTCGAGTTTGGGCGACGAAAATATCAATTGAAGGCAATTATACAGGAGCTTTATATTGAAACCATAAATCGCCAGTCTATCAAATTTTATTCACAATGAAAGTATCACTGATTGCACAGATACTCGTATAAATAAAGTCACATGTAAAATATAAATTTTAATATCCTATCTTCTTTATGTTACAAATAGTTTAACAAGGATCACGAAACACACCTTCCAAGTGTCTGGGTGTATTATTAATTTGATCTCATATTCTTTCGATCAAATAATAACCGCTTCAGTAACATTTTTAAGCGTGTTGCGGCGGCTTTCAAAGTGCCTATTGGCATTGGGTGGGTATACAATGCCGATAACCCGAAAGACCCCGTCAGAAGCGGAACATTAATTGTAAATGGCCTGCACATATGTTAAATAATAATATTATCATATCATATAGGCCTGCAGCCAAAATTTCTAGCTAGCTTAGAAACACAACTCCGCTACACGGTCTTGCCTAAAAGAAAAACTATACATTTTTGGAAAGCTTATGACGCCACGAACACAAAATCCGGGAGTTCCAAGCAAAATGTTTGCAATTTATTGATTTAGGGCCAGATGAAATTCGTCAAAATTGTCAAATAAATGCTAATTTTGTACTAACAATTCTGAAGTTGACATAAAATTAAATAGTTGCTAAAACACATCATGCCTTCATCCTTGGCAATGAACAGTTTATTGGATAGATTTTGATGTAAATAAAAATGCTCAAAACACAAATGTCATGGGTGAATAAAGAATTCTGGACACTCATTAACGGTGAAAAAGAGTTATCTCCCTTTCTGTCAAATGTCTGTAATTGATAGACTATCAGGTGTATGGTGACTGCTGGTTTTGTATGACGCACAAGACCTGGTGTGGGCACACAAGCCTCATAATTATTTTGTTTCTTGGATCTCAGGGGCCTTTGAGGGTTGATTGTTGGATGTTTGCTCAGAAATTATTGCTTGTATGGAACATGCTAGAGTCGATTTGTAGCATATCCTAGCCATACCAGGGGATATGTTTGACAGTAGTTGAATGATATGCTTTTGAAATAATGGAGATCAGTAGCACTTTATAATGCATTGAACCACATGATTTTTTTCAACTAAGATAAACATTCTAAACCCACATACATGTTCCCTTTCAATTAGCCACTACAGTATTTTTACAACTGTACATGTACATGTAGCTGTGAATTACTATTTCGGATATGATTAATGGTTAAATTACAAACATACATGTAGATATAAGTTAAAAAAAATAATTGTGTATCTGGGCTGGTATGAAGGGAAATGTTAGAAAACAGGATGAACAGTTGTGAAATTATTTATTAAAGCGAAACAATCATTGAAAATCAAAATTAAACAGTTACTCTGCAGATCAAATGTCATCAAAGTTAATCTTCATCATCATCATCACTGTCACTAAATGTACATGTATTAACATCAAATTCGGTCTCTTTAACAGTTTTTTTTTCATTTTCACATTGATTACACTTGCACAGATCTGTACAAGACAACTTTGCTGAATGGCAAGAGCATCGCCCACCGATACATTTCCCTGACTTGCACCCACATGACACTGATTCTAAAACACTATCAGGCGCAGGTTTATTTTTCATCCATGTTATGAGGAGTTCATTGTTTTTTAATTCCCAGCCATGATTTTCAGGTGAAGGCGCATTGATGGTTTGACATATGGCTCTTTTATGAATGGCACACTGATAGTTCACACGAAGAATATGTTGATTTAAGGCATCATCAGTCGGTGGCATATTTTGCTCAGACGAAGAATTGATACAAAAAATCTTGTATCTGGCTTCGTTTACACGATCACATTTTTGTCCATATAGCCTACAAACAAATGACTCCAGCAAATCACTTGTACGTGTATGAACTTTTAAAGTAAATGTTGCACCAAGACTTTCAAATGCCTTTAAAAATTGTTTATTTTCTTTAACTATCTGAAAGGCACGTTTCTTTCCTTTTCCATAAAATGCACTAGTCGAATCACACCCAGTAAATACGTGCAGTCCAACTAGTGCCTCCGCAAAATCCTGTCCAATGCAATCTACAACTTTCTGTATATCAATAATTCTAGCCTTATTTTTCGATCCCGTCAAAAAATAAAGGTTGGCACTAATTTTTGGCTGCAACGTTACAGATATAATTGCTACATCTGTGTCCGGACTTTGAATAAAAATGTTTCCAAATTCTTTGGCGGCATGTTGGGCATGAAGAAGCAAACGTGTGTCAGCCTCCTCATGATCACATTTTAATTCTTGGATGTAGTCATGACTTTCTATACCTGCACGAATACGTAAGCGATGGCACTCCTCAGCATGCGTAACATATACATCTATGTCTTGTCCAAAATTTACAAGAGTAGCGTCATTCCAGGTCTTGAATAGGAAGTCTACTAAAGCATCTTTATTCTGGCCACTAGAAAGAAATTTTTTCCACTGGCTTGGGGTCTTTTGTTCCTTCTTATAAATACTGATGATCTGTATCCCTCCAGCTGCACGTCTATTCCGTTCAACATTCTTAATGCTTATTTCTGGGTATCGATCTGTGACAAAATCTACACGACAACATTTGTAAAATTTTGCCAGACCTAATAATTTTGACAATATATTGTCAGAAAGTTCGCCAAATGTAGCAGCAACAGTTTTCATACTCTGAATGAGAGCCATACCATCAATTATGAGGGCACCATTTTCTGGAACAGAATCGATATGACAGTCTTTTACTTCATTTTCAATATTTGATAAGAAGGCAGCCTTGTTTGTCTTTGCCAAAGATCCGTCTGCACTAGCAAGGGGATAAGACACAGGACCCAACGAGTAAGTCAATATTTCTTTCAAATCAATGCTTCTACTCTGTGCAATTATAAGCAATCTGCCAAAAAACTTTCTATCATTTTTAAGAGGCAGTTCTTTTCCAGACTTTGTTTTTATAGTTCTTTGTTTCTTCTGATCTCCAAATGTTTTTAATTTTAAACTGCGTATAGGTGCAAACATGTCAGTCTTCTTTTCTAAAAGTCGCTCAGTAATGAATGTTTTCATAGCTTCTTCACCCTTTTTGTTTGCTTGCAAAAGGTCTGTTTTCACTGCATCCATTGCTATAACTCCATTACTTAGGCTTACAAGATCATCTTTTGGGGTGTCAAAAGGGTTAATCATGCTTTCAATTGTTGTTGTGATAGCCTTAACAGCTGCCACATCCCTGGAAGTTCTTGTCTTATCAAGATCTTTACGCTGCCTTGTGTCGATAACCAAACCAGTCATCTCTTCACATCTTCTGGTTATTGCAGCCCTTTCGGGCTGAGAAAGAATCCACCGCTGTGACGCACCAGGATTTAGAGTAAACCCAGTTATCCCTCCTCTAGTTTTCGAATCTCTATTACATGTTTGCTCAATAGCCTGATCACAGGCAATTGATGCAAAAGAATGTTTATCTTGACGTTGAACTGTCCAATTTCCTTTGGATAATGCTTCTGTGTGACATTCGGGGTGAGATATAGGAAGATTTAACATTTCGAGCCAGTATGCAGGCAAATATCTTGAATAGTTCATTCGATCATAAGCAAAGAACCATGGCATCATTGATCTAATTGAAGCAAGATGTAAATTCCAATCAGACTCTCGTGTTCCTCTAATAAACAGAAGCAAAATTTGAACCATTTCTATATAGGATGACCACAATGAAAATGTTGGACTATTCTTATTCTGAACATCCACATAGTTCTGGTATCGTAACATTAAGTCCTCTAAGCCAACTGATTTTAGTTCATCATAAATTGAATCTGGATATGCCAACCACAATTTATTTGTTATCTCTGCAATTGCTAGATTCTCAGTTTCTGGAAGAGAGTCTAAGAAAGCTTGAAATCTCATGATTTGAAGTGCTTCAAATACGAGTTTATGTGCACGAATACTACGATTGTAATGGTGTCCATTGAGAGTAGTTTCAATTGAGCCTTGGGCAATTACCTCAGCCTCAATTAAAATGTCTTGAAGTCCCGCATCTTTAAATCTCTTGCCAATAACACCACAAAAAGACATGCAAGTGTGAAATTCTCCAAGACGAATAACTGTTCGCTTTGAAATATTCTCATCTTTCCATCTTATCTGCTGTGCTTTAGAATAAATGGCTTGATCGAAGACTAAAACTATGTGCTGTAAATTCAGTCGGTCTGCTAATTCTATGCTTTTTGTCAGAATGGTATTGACAGTTGTCATATCAGTAGGGGACGCAGGTATGACAGGTAAATAGTGGATGGCAGATTTCTCAAGTGACGACTGTGCTTGTAAAACTGTATTAAATCCCGTCCAACCAGGAACACTACAAACTTCACCATCAACCATTTTACATAATATATATATGAAGTCCAGACTTCGACCTGGAACAAGAGCAATTTCAAAATTTTGCTCTACTATTGTTTTTGATGAACTCAAGTTCTGTGGGCCTTGTCGATTATGCATATGAAAGGGCTCCATTGTAAATGATTGTGGTTTTAGTGTTCGCACTCTCTTTGGAAACGCCAAAATTCTCTCTGACACAGCCACAATTTGTTTACTTTGAACCATGATGCCATTTGTGTGGTGAGTTGTACCATGACCTGATATGGTTTCCTCTCCAAAATCTATATTATCCCAAACTAAGATTGTAGGAACATTCTTCTGGAAGCCTGGGGGAATCTGAGAGCTTGATTTAAGTTCTAGCTGTGCTAAGCTGGTTTCTAATGATCTAACAGTATCTCTAGAGGTGCAGTGGCCAAATCTATTGAGCATTGTCAACAACTGGGTTGATCCACTGAGGTGCTTTGTAGTCAACCCAAGGCAAAGTGATTTTGGCGTCAATTTACGTCCATTAGATGACAGATAAATAAGGTCCTGACATAGCGACAACAACTTTAGATGGGTATCATTGTTTGTTTTTATAAATTGATCAAGGGTGATTTCATCCGAAACTCCAATACACCACACAAGAAAATTATATAACACAACTGGTACCATATTTTCAGCAGATTCTATATCTAGATATTTTGAAGTTGGGGGCCATGGTATTTTCATACTTTGAGTATCTTGTAATGCATTTCGAATTATTTGACCTGCATTATAGAGAAACCTTTTTGATTCTGCATCTGTTTCAGTGCTAGTCTCTATATAATGTGGTAAAGGTACTTGTTGATTATCACTACTTGTCTCTCCTGCTGAATCACTTTCAGTTGTTGAAGATGAGGACGGTAATTGCTCAAACAAAGCTGACGGAGAGAGCTCTTTTGAATATACCAATTCGCTTAAATTTTTTTGTGGTGGAACATAAAACTGTAGCTCTGGAAAATCCTTCACAATCCGCATCTTTAATCTTTCTCTACAAAAAAAGAATGAATATCTTTAGACAGTTTTTACATTTCAGAGAGATTGGGTTTAAAGCCCACTGGACACAAACTAGGTTATTTCAGGACTAACATATGGTTTAATTTTATTTCAATAATTCGCTTGCACGTGTGGGTGTTTAGTAGTGGGAGGAAACGGAGTACCCGGAGAAAACCCATGAGGTCAAGCAGGGGACCCTACTCCTTGCCACATACAACCAGGGTTTCGAAACCACGCCAGTTGACTCAATGGCAGGCGGCAGGCCGTACGATTTTACATTTGAGCTAATGTAAATTTAATGTAAGGCTCAGTTTAATTCATTCCAAATTGGTCACTGGACATTGCATTGAGAAAATATGCCCTGACGAGCCATATGCAAATTGCTCTGAGGACATTATCAACGTACACAAATCTTTAGGGTAAATTAGGTAGGCTTGTTAAAAATTGTTGCTGGAAAATGGGGATTTAGCGACTGGACTAGTCCTAGTAAAAGCATTCAGCAGCTGACATACATTTGGGTGTACCAAGACGCATAAATGAGACAAAACTAAAATGAATAATACATGTACATGTACCTATAGCTGGAAGCATCAACATTTTCATGTTGACGAGCAAGGCGAACAAATATATCATAAAGCTTGACCATTCGAATGATTTCCTGGCCATTTATGATTCTTCCTCTTATGACATCTTCACAGAATATATTATATGTGGTTAAATATTTGACGGAGGGCTTGTCACCTTTGCTGAAAAATATAAGTAAACATATACATGTACACAATTAAAACAAAATTTTGGAGCTTGGTTTACTCTCGTTAATTTCGTAGAACAGAGGAATAAGACACTTACACAGGGGTTAACATCTTATTTTCATGCAGAAACCAGCTAATGAAGACAGGAAGGCACTTGACAAAAACATAGTAATTTCAGGACTAACCCATGGTTCAGTTTTATTTGAATAATACCAGTGACAAGAAGGCGGAGAATACAATTAAAAAAAACATTACAAATATTTACCTTTCTGATAACCGTTTAAGAAATTCAGTATATTGCCTATAACATTTTTGGTGATATCTGACCTCAATGGCCACACAATCTTGACCTCTGATATGCCTTAAAATATCTTCATCCTCTTTCAATTCAGCAGCTTTCAACAGTTGGCCTACAAACAAATTTGCAAACAAATTATACACCATATAGCGTTGAATGTTGAGTGTACTCAAGGGTGGGGGAGGGAATGTCACTTTGAGGCCTACATGTACCTGACTGGTCAACTCTGGCATGCGGTTGTGGTTCAGATCCTTTGTGTGAGCGGAAACGGTCTAGAGACAGATCGTCTTAGCAAGGCACCTGCAAGTGGGCCAAGAAAACAAAAAACAAGTTAACTTCTCTGTGTTTCATCCCTTGTGGAAGCGAATGTGCAACACTTTAACCAATGACTGTGCCAAATCAACAAATGGGGTAAAGGGCTTTACTGGCTAGCTTCATAACAATTTTATAGTGGTCGCAGTAGCACTTCTGATTCCATTTACAACAAAAACAACAACACAATAATTAAAAACTGTAGGACAGTGTATGATGAATATATTTAATATTTATTGGTAATAATTATAAATCTAGTAAGTAACATTAACATTAGGCCTACCTGCTGTTTGTGTCTGAGCCTGGGTTAATACATCCTTCTTCCTATTTCCTCCAACAGTGACAAATCTGTCACGTTTTTTACATATAATACATACAACAGGCAGCACCGATTTACTCTTTCTTTTTGCTTCTGGAGCGGCTGAAGTGACGGTATGTATCCTGGTTTTAGATCGTAATTTCTTTGGAGAGCTAGGTCCCAGATCGTCTACACTCTCGCTACTCCCTGGTTGGCTTGTAGCCGGGGATTTTAATTTTTCCTTCTCTATACGGTTACGGGCAGACACAATTCGGAATTTGTCTGTAAAACGCCTGTAGCATGTTGGGTGAAATCCGGTATCTTTTGGCGCGTCGATAAATTCCTTGTTGATTATATCACTCGAAGTCGCCTGTTCAGCTATCCATTTCCCTCGCCCATCAAGTTTTAGCCATTCATGGGCACATTCACGGAATCTATCCCAGCGAGATTTTGTAAATAATAGTTCTCGTTCCTTTCTTAATCCTTCGTAATGAACAATACAGCGTAAATTTGATGAACTATCAGTCGATTCACGTTCTTTCATGGGCGCAGCCATTACATGTGTGTTGTTGTTTACAACTTTCAAGGTCGGGTCAGCAGTTCACAATACGAGCTCCTGATTGGCCCATGGCGACCAATCACCAGTTATTTCCCTACGCTTTATAACAGCGCGAGTCAAATAAATCCCGTACGAATAAATTTATATCACCCTGAAATTGCGCTGCCGATGCTTGGAACACTAGTACATTTTCTTTAAAACATGATCATCTACTGTATAATGGTCGCAGATTACTTTAGGGAGGACCGTGTAGCGGAGTTGCAAGCTAGAAATTTTGGCTGCCGGCCTAATATTAAAGATGGATAATATTTAAAGCCCGTGAAACGAATGTAGTTATTTTTGTGCTATATGCGCGTTAAATTTAAAAAGAAAATTATCCCATCCGAGTCGCTGATCAAATAATTTTATAAGACTGTAACAAATTTAAAAAAATACAGGTTGTTATGTGTGCGAACGCTCAAACTCAATGCCGCGAGTCGAGACGCGCTTAAACCACATTTCCTATGCTGTCACCCCTAATACAAAGTGATATCTCCCGAGGTGTTACGTAACCAGCTTCCACATTGATATTTTTCTTAACCGAAAGTTTGTGGGATTTCAATTTTTCAAGAGAGAACTGTTTTTATTCGTTGGGATATTTAGTGGTGCAATGGATTTTATTTAACGGGAGTTCATTTCAAACACACAGGTAAGTTTATAATAACCAAAGTTAACTAGTTTGTTCATAATTGAAGAAATCTGTTTATTATTTACCATGGCTCAAACAGTAGTCAAATTGATACTGTTATGACTTGCGTCTAATTTAGATATATAAAGAGTCACATATAACATGGGTTAAAACCTTAAAAGCTTTCACATGGGTTAAAGTCTTTAACATGGGTCAAAGCCTTTATTATTGGTTATAACCTTTAACAAAAGGTACAATTTTATGGATACACAATTACCGAGTTTATTGCTAAGCGAAGTTTCGACTAGGATACTCTTGTCTTTTTTCTGTATATATTTGCCCACTATTCACATCCCAGTATCATTTGCTTGATAAAGATGAGAGTATCCTCGTCAAAACGTCGCTCAGTATTAAACTCAGTAATCGTGCATCCATTAAATTGTACCTTGTGTTATTAATATGTTCAATTAGTAAATGCCAATCAAAGAAGATAAAAACCTTTAACATTGGTTAAAATCTTCACAGTATCAATGAACCAGTTTGCATGGAGGATAACTCTACTTTTAGAATGCATGTTCTGTAATCACAGTGGATATGTTTTTTATATAAAGTCTGAATTTAAGGCCCCCTGCAGAGACAAGAGTAGTAATTATGACGATAGATATAATTATGCGTTTGGCCTAAATGGGGGGTGGTGTGTCTCATTTTGGCTAAATAGGTAAGTATTTTAATAATTTTAAAAATTGTTCCAGGTTATAGGTGCAGATGAGTAGGACGTTAAAACCCATTTCATTTCATTTAATAATTGTTGATTTATAATGCTCATTAATGATTTTTTTTTGTAATTTTTTGTTATATTGTTAATAAATGACATTTAACACCAAATTAAAATGTTTTAGTTGATTCATGGATTGAGCTAGGTAAATAATCTTTATCTACATCATGAAAATATTAAATTGTTTATGAGCGATATCGTTTTTAATGCCATGGTTTCTCTTTCTGTAACTTTTTGCTTACAAATGATGACATGTGCAATATCTAGCATCATACATAGCATGATGTGGTCATCCAAGCCAAAATTGACTTTGGTCATAAATTCAAAAACTTTGGTCATAACAGCCATAGCCCTAGCTTACAATTTACAATAAAAGATATCTTGGATGCCTCCAGTTTCGAGGATCAGACTAATGTGCGTTAGTTATAGTTTAGTCTTACCAATCAGCGTTATGTATCTTCTAGTCTTACTGATGAACAGACGACCATACTCCTTGCCACGTACAACAGGGGATTCTAAACCACGCCAGTTGACTCAATGGCAGGCCGTATAATACAGCACGCCACTAACCATGCCAAAGACAACTACGCGCAAGCGAAATATTGAAATAAAATCAAAAACCCTATGTTAGTTACGAAATGACCTATTTTGTTTCGAGTGTAGGTTAAGCTCCATTTCTTTCTCTCTTTTATATGAAAGTTTAAAGATTTGGAAATAAAAAAATGCACTTTAATAGTGCAACAAATAAATATGGAGAACAGTTGCTCCCAAAGAACAGAAAATCAAATTTTATAATATAAGTCAATTCTGAAGTGTTTATATTTTAGATTGAAGGGAGGTAACTAGTACAGTACTATTGTCGACAACCACTTACGACATTTCTATATACTTGTGAGTCATTGAAACTATGATTCATTTTAAATCAATATTTGACTACTGCTGTTTTTATAGTCTGGTCTTTATATACAATTAATTATGTGTCTTGCAGAGTTCATGCTGCTTAAGGAATCTCTAGTGGTCTAACACATATGTCAAAAGACACTGTACTGTTTAAATTTTAATGTTAAAAATACTATTGACCAATATAAAAAAAAAACTGGGAATTACTGGTAAATTGATCTATCAAATACCTTATGAGCAGTTGATTTCATGCCAGAGTTTTAATTAACACAAACATGTGGAAATCTGATGATTAGGGGATTTGGGAACTAGGGTCCTACTGAATTTTGCTTTTCTGGAAGCCAGTCATTCACCTCAGAACGATTTACTTATAGAGTGAAAATATCAAAAATAATTTGCCTATTCTATGACAATATGAATTGGATTTGCTTCATATTATCGGCTTTGTTTCCATGAATTCATTTTTGGTGGATCCTTACTGTAGTGTTAATATATTAAACCAACAACTTACCACTATCTATCTGGATATCTTCAGCTTTCTTTTGGTTCTTTGTAGACCTCTTTTGCTTTGATCTGGAGTGTTTCCTCCTCTTGACATCAGTCTCTTGATTTGGACAGCTAACTGAATGTTGGTAGTCTGGCATCTCCTCATCTGGCTTAATTTCAGTTAAGAATGAACTTACAGACATGGATCGGTTACCTTTCTTTCGGAACACCCTTTTCGTTGCCTTTGGTTTTTCCTTCACTTCTATATTAACTTGAGCGATTTTCTCTGGTTCATGTTCTGAATCTGATGTTGTCAATAGTTTATCATCAACCGAATTTAACACCTCACACCGCCTGCGCTTTCTAATTCTTATTTTTAGACTACTTTGGTTATCTGAAGTAACAAATGATTTATTGTCTCCCAATTCTTGTCTGAGTTTTCTTACCACTTTAGATATCTTCATTTTCTTTTTTTTTATCCGTTTCTTTTTTCTATCATCCAGTTGTGGATCTTCTACTTCGTCACAGGAATATATAAGAGTTTCATCACTTTGAACATCTTCTTCAAACAAATCTTGATTTCCAGTGCTATCACTAGTCTTGGTTTTCTCTACTTTGTCAAATATCGTTTCCGTATCTGGTTGGGAAAATAAATGATTAATATTGTCCGATTCCATGAAAGCATTCCCAGTTATTACTGAACTGAATGGTATTAAATGTGGAGGACTTAATACATCCAATAATTCACAATCCTTGGTAGTATATTTCTTTTTAGATATTGCCCCTACCAGAAACTTTGAAGAGCTGGTCAAGTTTTCTAAAGGTATTGACACATCAATATGAGGTGAACTCGGTTTTTCTTCTTTGGAGCTACTAGAATCAACATCACAGCTTCCACTATCCCAAATCTCAACAGTATTGGAAAGTTCTTGACAATCAACAACAATTTCATTTTCAGACAGAATGGGCACTTGATCCAATTCATTATCAGTGACTGAAATGGGTGTTAGTGACATTTCCAATTGGTTATCAATGACCGTGATAGACTCAACCTTTTCACTTTCATCACGAAAAATAGGTGGTGCTGGCATTTCTTTTTCCACAATCTGAGCAATAATGTCTTCTGCAACAGAACTGATATTTTCATCGTCAGAAAAAGGCGGTGATGGCAGCTTTTTTTCAACAATCTGAGGAATAACTCCTACTGGAACAGAACTGGTATTTTCATCATCAGAAATAGGTGGTGATGGCATCTCTTTTTCCACAATCTGAGGAATAACTTCTTCTGGGACAGCACTGATATTTTCTTCACCAGAAACTGGAGGTGCTTGCATCTCTTTTTCCACAATCTGAGGAATAACTTCTTCTGGAATAGAACTGATATTTTCATCATCAGAAATAGGTGGTGATGGCATCTCTTTTTCCACAATCTGAGGAATAACTTCTTCAGGAACAGAACTGATATTTTCATCACCAGAAAGAGGAGGTGCTGTCATCACTTTGCCCACAATCTGAGGAATAACTTCTTCTGGAACAGAACCGATATTTTCACCATCAGAAATAAGTGGTGATGGCATCTCTTTTTCCACAATCTGAGGAATAACTTCTTCTGGAACAGAACCGATATTGTCTTCACCAGAGATAGGAGGTGTTGGCGTCTCTTTTCCCACAATCTGAGGAATAACTTCTTCAGGAACAGAACTGATATTTTCTTCACCAGAAATAGGAGGTGCTGGCATCTCTTTTCCCACAATCTGAGGAATAACTTCTTCTGGAACAGAACTGATATTTTCTTCATCAGAAATAGGAGGTGCTGGCATCACTTTGCCCACAATCTGAGGAATAACTTCTTCTTGAACAGAACTGATATTTTCTACTGGGTTATCATTTGTTTTTGCTGCTTGGAAATCCATTTCATCTTGGACAGGAGTTCCTCGAATGTTGGGTCTAAAACTTATTTTTTGATCAGCACATTCAATCAAGGCAACATTTGCATTTATGTCTGCATGAGCTGTTTGTTGGGTTTCAGCTGTCTGTTGGATGTCAGGAGTCTGGAATTCAGTTATCTCTTGGATTTCAGTTCTTTGCTGGACATCAGTGACTTGGATTTTGTCTTTTAAGTTACCAGAGTCAGTTACATGAGGTATAGTGTTATTTGTGCTTAGATCAATAATTGCATTTTCTTTCTCATTTACCGTTATATTTTGTGGTGCTGCCTCAAAGGTTTCTGGTACTGTCTCAATTAACTCTGAAAATTCTAGTTCATGAATGTGTTCACTATCAGTGTTTGGGGACTTGGGAACAGTAACTTCTAATTCCTTGGACATTTCACAGATTTCAGCCCTACTAGTTCCCCTTGCTTCTTCAAAATCAACCAATACAGAGTCAACTGGTTTTGTGTTGCTCTTTTTCATCCCAAATGAAATTTGTTTGATTGTCCTATTGGTCATATCTTGTGGTATTTTGGATTTAGACCTTTTTTCCACTCTCTTGTGTCCTTTCCTGTTATTCAAAGGCCGGACAGGAGGTGCTGACTCTTTTTCTGATACAATTGGTCCAGTAATGGAGGCGACAACACATGATGTTTCAGGCATTGTTTCTCTACATAAATCCAATGAACAATAAACAGGGATGAATTTTGTAGAAGAAGCAGAACTAAGAGAAGTCGCACTTGACATGGAATCATCAGGGTTTTTTCCAGATTCATAGAGAAAAACCGGCAAGGGGATATCATTTTGAATGGTATTTTCACTAGAATGCTGAGAGTAAGTCTTATTTAGCACATTTATGTCTGATTCATTTATCTTTAATAAATGTTGCACTAATTTTGACGTTTTGTCACTCATTATCTCCTTTTCTGAAACACTACTAATGTTCTTAGGTAAATTTGCTTTAATAGTATCAGCTTGACAATTCGCAAAAACGGAAATTGGCTTTCCAAAAGAATCTTCTTCATCCATTTCATCAGGTATTAGAACTTGAACTGGTAGTTTCATACCATAACTAAGTCTCCTCTCTGGCATAGGGTTCATGATGTACAAAGGAACACCTTCATAATATTCTGCACAGGACTTGTAGTTTGTTGATGGTTTATGCCAAGTCAGTTTTGTTGTTGGTTGTGCATTAGAGATTGGTGAACTTGATTCTTCATTGCCAGAACTATTTTCTGCACATGATATTACTGCTAGGTTAGGATCTGTGACTTCTGATGTAGAATCCAGGGAACTTGAGAGATTTATGCCATCACATTTTCTATTACCATTAGCAATGATGTTAATGTCATCACTATAGCTTTGTCTTAAAAGTTCTCTATCGTCCATAAGACTCTCTAGATTATTATTTTTTGAACGTTGACTATTTTCTTGGTATAAAGCTATTACTGCTGTGGCAAGGTTACTTGTATACCCAGAGTTTGCCTCTGAAATTTTGAAATCTGTAGGCAACACATTGGCATCCTGTTTTTGCCTTTGTGTATCTTGCTCATCAACAGGGTGATCATGGTTTTCAACATGAACATCTTTTTGAAGAAAAGCTCCATTGGAAATGTCACTGTCTGCAGGCAATAATCCATCGTCTTTCTCCTGCCTCTCTGCTATTTTACCATCAACTACTGCATGGTTTTGATTCTCCAAACAGCTGTCTTTTTTGGATGAATTTCCAGTGAAATTATCATTTGTGTATTTAACAGTTCCTTGATTGTTAACATCTGTTACCAATAATGTGACATCTGTCTTTTGGAAATCTGCTCTTTGCTTAATGACAACATAGTCTTGATTCTCTAAATAAACATCTTTTTGGGGCGCTTTACCAGTGGAATTTTCATTGGCATTTTCTAATTGCATTGGTGCACTGAGGGGAGCTAATTCAGCATATGTATGTGATGAAGTTTCTTCGAGAAATGTTTCTTTCTTTTCAGATGGTGACTCTCTTTTAGCTTCTTGAGTTCTTACTGGTGCTACAGGAACAGGAATCTCTTCAAGTTCCTCAATAATATCATCACCAGATGAATTTGGTGAAAGGGAGCTAGTTCTACTTTTAGAATTCACTGCATCATCAGAACTCTCATTTTCCAAAAATATCTCTGAAGAAGTTATAGAATGTTCAGACGCAACTTTTGATTTATTGTCATTTGATTTTGAGATTTTGCTGTGTTGATTGGACAAAAAGTGCTCAAATGACTGCTGAAAAGGGCTTGATTGTTCTTTTGTATATTGAAAAGTATGTGGTTTTACATTTTGTAATTGTGTTACATCCTTATAAATATTTACCTTTATGCTTGGTACTTTAGCAAATGCCAACTCTTGGAGGGATTTGATCTTGCTTTTTTTTGTAATTTTATTTGCTAGTTTCCTTTTCAAGCTGTCATGATTTATTTTGTCAAACATTTCAACATTTTCTTTAGTAAATTGGGGCTTTGTATTAAGACTAAGGTCTTCCGTCATCAATTCAGCACTTTCAGAATTTTGGACATCTCCCAGATCAATGCTTGTCAGAGAAAATTCATGATTTTGGTGTCCTTCTATAGATTGCTGTCTATTAAAAGCTATGTTCATATTGTTGTCTTCAAACATATTTTGGAAATGTTTATTTTGATTCCCTGGTGATCGGATAGTGTTGACTGCTGTAAGGACTTCAGGGTTGCGATCTTCATATGTTGAGTGCTTCTGTGGATGCCATTCCTGCACTGACAATCTATTTTGAGACTTTTTGTTCGAGGGATTTGTAACAGACGAATACAGACTTATTAGGACAGACGCAGCTTCAACAGCAACTTGGTCTAAGCATTCATCAACTGTTGCTTCCACATGTTGTTCTGTGTTTACATCATTAACATTTTTCAGATGATCCGTGGCTGGTACAGCTGAATCAGTACATTCTGCTGTAGGCATTTGGTTGATTGTTGATTTGTGGGGTTCTGTATTTTTGTTAGTGCTTTCTGCATTTTCTGATAGTGCCTTTTGACTCTCTATTACTCCAGAACTTTTCTCTTTAAATGAATCCACCACATTGTCCATAGAAATGGGGTTGCAGTTATCAGTGATGAATGAAGTTACAATATTATCAGCAGTTTTAGTAAATGGTTGGAGAGTTGCCTTATCTGCAGCTATTTCAGAAACTATATTAGAAGGTAAGATATCAAAAGCTTTGGGACGTTTTTCAGCTAAAATTGATTCTTCGTGTGTACCACTTTTTTCATTCAATTTGTCTTCATTCAAAACAGGAAAATCACGAACACAATTCTTTTTAAAATCTTTATCATTGTTAATGTTGAATACTGGCAGTGGGGTGGATATGTCGGCAAGAATTTGTTCTGACAGTGGTTTCAAAGAAAATATGCTGTTTGTGCCATTTGATTTCTGACTTACATCATCTTTGCCCAAGATTTCTGGATCAGCACATTTAGAATTCTCGATGTTAAAAGAAGATTCCTCACCAGATATCTCTACCTCTATCACATTGACCATTAGTGGGTCCCCACCATCTAAATTTAATGGTTCATTATGTTGATTATGCAATTCTGCTATGTCCTCTTTTAGAGCAAGAGACTCTGCAGTAGTTTTAACAGATATCTGAGTTGTGGAATGCACTGACAAATCCAGAACGCTTTGCTTCTCTGAAAAAAGTTTATCATTAGTAGACAGAGTGGCTGTATTTGGGGACTCGAATATGGAATTTTTCTGCTTCTCTGCAATGTCCTCTTTTAGTGCAAAAGACTCTGCAGTAGTTTCAACAGATTTCTGAGCTGTGGAATGCACTGACAAATTCAGAATGCTTTGCTTCTCTGAAACAGGTTTATTATTAGTAGACACAGTGGTTGTATTTGGGGACTCGAATATGGAATTCTTCTGCTTCTCTGGAATGTCCTCTTTTAGTGCAATAGTCTCTGCAGTAGTTTCAAAAGAATTTTGAGCTGTGGAATGCACTGTCAGATTCAGAATGCTTTGCTGCTCTGAAACAAGTTTATCTACAATAGTGGCTGTATTTGAGGACTCAAAAATGGAATTCTTCTGCTTCTTTCCAATGTCCTCTTTTAGAGCAATAGTCTCTGCAGTAGTTTCAAAAGATTTCAGAGCTGTGGAATGCACTGACAAATCCAGAATGCTTTGCTTCTCTGAAACAAGTTCATCATTAGTTGAGACAGTGGCTGTATTTGAGGACTCAACAATGGAATTCTTCTGCTTCTTTCCAATGTCCTCATTTAGAGCAATAGTCTCTGCAGTAGTTTCAAAAGATTTCAGAGCTGTGGAATGCACTGACAAATCCAGAATGCTTTGCTTCTCTGAAACAAGTTTATCATTAGTTGAGACAGTGGCTGTATTTGAGGACTCAACAATGGAATTCTTCTGCTTCTTTCCAATGTCCTCTTTTAGAGCAATAGTCTCTGCAGTAGTTTCAAAAGATTTCTGAGCTGTGGAATGCACTGACAAATCCAGAACGCTTTGCTTCTCTGAAACAAGTTTATCATTAGTTGAGACAGTGGCTGTATTTGAGGACTCAAAAATGGAATTATTCTGCTTCTCTGCAATGTCCTCTTTTAGCGCAATAGTCTCTGTGGTAGTTTCAACAGATTTTTGAGCTGTGGAATGCACTGTCAGATTCAGAATGCTTTGCTGCTCTGAAACAAGTTTATCTACAATAGTGGCTCTATTTGGGGACTGGAATATGGAATTCTTGTGCTTCGCTGGAAGAAACAACTCTTTAGCTTTCAACAATTGTGGCGCTGGAACAGCGTCACTTGGAGAATCTTTGTTTGATACAATTGGGATCTTGGAGTTTGATACAGTCGAGTCCATGGAGTTTGATACAGTCGAGTCCATGGAGTTTGGTAATACTTGACTCTGTGAGGGTGATGAAACCAATTCTAAAATATCTTCATTAAATACCTGCTGTCTATTTTCTGACAGCCCACTTAACGCTGTTTTCTTCATGAATTCAGTTTTGTTTGTTAGTGTCCAATCACTCATTTGATTTCCATTGTGCCATATTAAAACCTCTTGGACTTCATCTGAATGAAGATTATTTTCATAAGAATTCTCACTATGACTCTTGCTATTTTTCTTGTCCAAAATGGGATTCTGTTCTATCTTTTCTGAAACTTGAGATTCTTCCACAGGAACTGTTTTACCAGTTAAGTTTATATCCACAAAATTGTCATTTACAGTTACACATTCTTGCCATTTTGAAATCCTGACTGGCTTCTTAATTTGACTTCCACCTTGCATAGGATTATGCCTAACTTGAATGTCTTTAATGATTACTCCATTGCGTTTTGGTTTCTTGTTAGTAAATGTTTCTGTGGATGAATAATGATATATTCCTTGTTTTTCTTGGATAACTGATTCCTTTGAGGTTAACAGCATCTCTGTTTTATTTCCATGGGTTGATTTTTCCTGTACAGAGTTTTCAGTTGTGTCCAAACGTTTTTCTGGTAATGATTTAAAAGATTGGATTTCAGTACTTCCATGCATGCATCTGGATTCCAAATTATAGGTATCTGGGAATACTGTAAATGAATTGGCTTGATCTATCTTTGGTCTGACTAATTTTCTTTCATATTTTGTGCAAGATATTTTTGTTCCAAGATTTACTTCCAGAGTCTTCAACTTCACATCTCTGTTTCCGAAAGTTTCAGCAAGTTCCGAGTTATGCTCTGGTTTCTTTTCATCTCTTATTTCTAAAGATGTTCTTTCTTTCATTTGGGGCAAACTGGTGCTCCTGGTAATTGGTAATGTCTTATTTAATGGTCTTCCACTTTCAATCGCTATTTTTCTCTTCATAGCAGTTGACCATAGAACATTTTTACTTCTAGAATCCTGTAGTTTTGATGATACTTTACCAAGATGTCGTCTGCCTATTTTGGACTGGCTTTTATGCTTTCGTTTGTCCTCATGCTTTTGGTTATCTGTACGCACATTATAAGATGCTCTTAAACCATCACCCGCAAGTTTCTCTTTGGATAATGGATTGGTAACTGGCGTTCCTTTGAATCTAGATCTTAATTTGTCCAAATCAAACTTTTGTTCTTGTCCTAGCTTGATTTTGTATCTTGCATTATTCAATCCTCTGACCTGAACATCTTTAAAGGCTAGTGAACTGCCGTCCGAATTGGTGTTACAAGCTTTTTGTAGAGTTTTTGACATTGACATCACCTTTGGATCAACAAAGAGAGACGACTCCAGAAATTTGGTTGTATTTGCTAGACCCAGTTTTGTATCATGAAGTTGTTTTTCTATGCTACTTAAAAAATTCTCCCTGTCAGACTTCTTTGTATCAAAACTTTTGATAATTGGATTATCAGCAACGCTCCTACTAGAAACCTTTCCATCTGTAGTGACAAAAATATTTTGTTTGGACTCAGAAGTTATGACATTTGGTCCAAAAGTTTCACATTTTACAGTGACATCTGTGCTCTTTGAATCTGTGCTGCTTACAATTTGATTTCTATTGGATTCTGATTCAAATTCACTTGATGTAATGTCCACTTGTACCTTGATATCTGATTGTGCGTCTGACATTTGTGTCTGAATTTTTTTATTGGAGCCTTTTTTCTGTTTACTTTCTGATAGATCCTTTTCAGTCAGAGGATTTTGATCACACTTTTTGAACTCCTCATGTAGCTCCGGTTTCTGTGGAATAATTAAATTGTACTTGTTTATCTGATTTTGAGTGAGCGTTTTTAATTCTACCACAAGTTTACTTTTCCAAATTTTGTCACAATCCACTTTAGATAATGGGGGATTAACAACCACTGAATCAGCGACAGACGTGGCTTGGAAATTAATCGTTGCAGATTTTTCTGGGGGTATTTTTTGACTTTCTGAATTCTCACACATAGTCTTTGAACATTCGGTTTGCTCAGATAATCTCTTTGAGGTGTCCTGTCCAAGAATTTCAGGATCTCGCTTTGATTTATCAGAACTTTCACAATAATACTGAATGTTTTGAGCCTTTGTTCTAGATTCATCCACCGTTTCAACAGATCTATTCTCAGAGTCTTTCATCACTTCACACTTATCCACAGAATCCCATTTTGGTTTATGTTTTGAATACTTTGATTTTGATATGTCCTCCGAATGTTCCACATTAGGAGTGGTATCAGATTTCTTTTTTTTAATATTTTTAGCATATTTCTGAATATAATTGGGAAACTGTCTCGCTGGATCTCTCTTTGGATTTGTTTTTTGTTTCATATCAACATTTTTATTTTGATCTTTTGTCATAAGTTTCCAGGATGTATAAGACCTTGGATATGTTGTCTCAGTTCCTTTAGTGTTTGATACCTTAAAGACAGGGTTATTATCATGTTTATTTCTTAATGGAAAATCAGCAGTACCTTGAGCACCATAGCCTTGGAAACTGGAAGAAGTTTTCTGAACATCTCTTGACCTGTCCTGGTAATGAAGGGAACCTATAGTGAGTCTTGGATCTGAACGTCTGGCAGACCTGTCCTTTTGATCAAAATCATCCTGTCTAATTCTGTCCTTATAACGATCCCATTTACCATGAATAGACATCAATGTGCTCCAGTTACCAAGTGGTCCAGTTTCGTTCTTTGACACAGATACATCTGTTTTCTTGGGTCTTTGCTCTTTGGGTAGCTCTCTACTTCCAAAGACATCTCCAGATGGGTTGATATCCCTACTGTACGGAACTGAACTCTTGTATGGATCTGAAGTTTTGGTTTCTGGTGCTGATATTTCGAGCGTTTGAAAAACTGTCTTCGGCGCAATTGTTCTTTTAGCAAACGATTCCGTTTTGTGATACGCATGCTCATTCCATTGATCAGATTGTTGTGGCCCTGGTTTATCTTTGCTGTTGCTATAAGCTGGCTGGAATCCGGGCAATTCATTCCAACAACGGAACATAGCCGGATTACTACCGATACAATACTGGTTATCGTGCATCTTCTTCTCTTCATGTTATAGCGTGGTCCAGCAATGCAGCCATAGGTCATAGATCAAACTTCAGTCGATAACCTGGAATGTATAAATAAAAGACATGGTAAGTAAGTTATTGATTTCACAATCACGTGTTGTCACATTTATAGTATTTATCTCTATTAAAGATACATAATTATGAGAGATTAGATAAGGAGTTGCCTAATATAAAGGTAATTCGCTGAAAATTTCAGTCAAATTGATCCACTATTAGCTTAGAACTAAGCGATTGAAATTTCCACTTAGCCTCAGTCATCAGTCGGTAAGACAAAACCAGTAGTCTCAGTTATTCATTTTTAGAGGTAGATCATGAAGGAAAATATTTCAGCGAATCGAACTACAATGCAACAAAAATCAAGAGTTGATTATGGTCTGACTAGGTTAATTAATGTCTAATTAATAGTTTTTATAACATTTCAGGCCTAAAGAAAGACCTTCAATAGGCAGATTTTGCTCTTGCATAATGCATGTTTAATGTAGCAAGAAAACAATATTAGAATTTCTTCTTTACAACAAAAGCAAAAAATAGGTTGCCAGGCAACGAAACATACGCCCACACAGCAGCCAAATCGTCCGGGCTGTCAACAAGAGTTGTTGCATTTTAAGTAATCATCAGAAAATCATAATTCAAACTCACCCATAACTACGGTGTAACTGTGATATAATCAAACGTTTTTTTAAATGAGATAATAATTGTGACCTCCAGAGGGACCACAAGCTAAAAAGGGTGATTTTTCGTACAATCAGGGACCATGATTCAGGAAGTTACGATCCGATACGGGCAAATATGCAATGGAACCAAGATCATTAGGTTATAAACATGTATTTCAAGTTTCATCAAAATCAGTTCAAAATTGTGACCTCTATAGGGTCCACAACCTTGATATAACATATACTTACACAATTCGCGTACAGACGGCGGCCATTTTATCCGTCAACTCTGGTCCGATTTTCACAAAATTAAAATTCTCTATTCATTACCATGAAACCGTGGTATAATCAAACGGTTTTTTAAATTGGATAATAATTTTGACCTCCAGAGGGACCACAAGCTAACAAAAGCGATTTTTCGGACAATCAGGGGACATAATTCAGGAAGTTATGATTCGTTGGGCGCAAATATCGAAAGGAACCAAGATCTTTGGGTTATAAACATGCATGTCACGTTTCATCAAAATTGGTTCAAAATTGTGACCTCTTTAAGGTCCACAACCTTGATATAACATATTTTCACACCATTCGCGTACAAATGGCGGCCATTTTGTCCGTCAATTTTGGTCCGATTTTCATGAACTTCGAACACAACCTTCATAACCATGGAACGGTGATATAATCAAACGTTTTTTTAAATCGGATAACAATTTTGACCTCCAGAGGAACCACAAGCTACAAAGGGCGATTTTTCGGACAATCAGGGGCCATAATTCAGGAAGTTACGATCCGATGGGCGCAAATATCGAAAGGAACCAAGATCTTTGGGTTATAAACATACATGTCAAGTTTCATCAAAATCGGTTCAAAATTGTGACCTCTATAAGGTCCACAACCTTGATATAACATATTTTCACACCATTCGCGTACAAACGGCGGCCATTTTGTCTTTTAATTTTGGTCCGATTTTCACGAATTTCAAACTCAACCTTCATTACCATGGTACGGTGATATAATCAAACGTTTTTTTAAATCGGATAACAATTTTGACCTCCAGAGGGGCCACAAGCTAAAAAGGGCGATTTTTCGGACAATCAGGGGCCGTAACTCAGGAAGTTACAATCCGATGCGCGCAAATATCGAAAGGAACCAAGATCTTTGGGTTATAAACATACATGTCAAGTTTCATCAAAATCGGTTCAAAATTGTGACCTCTATAAGGTCCACAACCTTGATATAACATATTTTCACACTATTCGCGTACAAACGGCGGCCATTTTGTCCGTCAATTTTGGTCCGATTTTCACGAAATTCGAACTCAACCTTCATAACCATGGGACGGTGATATAATCAAACGGTTTTTTAAATCGGATAACAATTTTGACCTCCAGAGGGACCACAAGCTAAAAAGGGCGTTTTTTCGGAGAATCAGGGGCCATAATTAAGGAAGTTACGATCCGATTGGCGCAAATATCGAAAGGAACCAAGATCTTTGGGTTATAAACATGCATTTCAAGTTTCATCCAAATCGGTTCAAAATTGTGACCTCTACACTGTTCACAAGCTAAAAAACGTGATTTTTCGTACAATCAGGGGCCATAACCCATGAAGTTACGGTCCGATACATGCCAATATCGAAAGGAACCGAGATCTTAGGGTGATAAACCTATATTTTAAGTTTCATTGAAATCGGATAAAAATTGTGACCTGTAGACTGTTCACAAACAATTGTGGACGGACGGACGGACGGACGTCCGGACGGACGTCCGGACGGACGGACGAACAGGGGCGACGACAATATACGTCCACATGAAAATGTGGGCGTATAAAAACCTGTGTTAGTGACCTAGGAAATCATTCAAATAATACACATATAGGGTATATTTGATCCACATAACATAAAACATATCAAATATAATCGCTCCTAAATCAATATTCAAAATGAAGCATGATCCCTTCTAAATCATTATTAAACTTAACGTTTCAGAAATATACAGCGTAACACCTAGTGAACCCACCAGATGTTTATGATAGGTTTAAAAAAAAGCTGAGAACAAGCCGAAATAACTGAATGGAGGCGAAAAATGGTATTCAATGCTCCCTCAACATAAACTAGATTATTTCCGGACTATTATACAGTAATATTTTGTTAACAATGAAACTCCTCAACAGTTAGCATATAATCATTTTAGCTGACTTTTCACGTATTATTTAATTTTTGTAATATTCCATGGGGCAACAATGAAATCTATAAGAAATATTTTGACTTTGATGTGTTGGTAACAAGGAAATGGGAAACTCATAAATCATACAATTTCAATATTCATTTATTAATGATGCATGATAAAAGATTTGAATAGACAGCTCAGACCACTGTTGGTATAATATTTTAAAACAGGCCATTGTTGCTATGGTAGTTCAAAAATAGATATTGAACAGGGAGTGAATATATTCAAATTTCATTCAAATTACTTTTTTCTGAGCTAAGACTTGACCGATTCAAGATGCACAATAGACAACGGATCATTTATTATCGTAGCAACTGTGCTTGACAACAGAGACTAAGTCTCAGTCTCCATTTTCCATTTTATCATTAAGTTTTTAAATCTTGCAGGTGTTCAAATCCATTTAAATCTCGGCAATCCGATAGTCTAGAGAGATGATTAAAGGCTTATAATAGGCCAGGGGGAGAGAGAGAAATGGGGTTTAACGTCCACTCAACACAAACTAGGTCATTTCGAGACTTACATATGGTTTAATTTTATTTCAATAATATGCTTGCGTGTAGTGGTCTTTACCAGTTGGAAGCAACCAGAGGGCCAGGAGAAAACCCATGAGCTTGGACAGGCGACACTACTCCTTATCACGTACAACTGGGTATTGGAAACCACAGCAGTCTACTCAATGACAGGCTTTATGATACAGCGCACATGTGCTAACCATTCGGCCATCTAAGCCCATGGCCAGAATAGACAGATTTAGCTCTAACACAGTGGACTGTTAAATGTACATGTTAGTCAAATGAGCACAGAAAGTAAATAGGTCTCATTAAAAATTAATCTTCACATGACATTAAAATTATTCAGTAATTACATTTAACATATTAACATGCACCAAATGGACCAGCTTTAAAACCGTTTATAATAAATAATATTGGTAGGTGCAGGGCGAGAATAGGGGAGAGAGAGAAATAGGGTTTAACGTCCACTCGACACAAACTAGGTCATTTCGGGACTAACATATGGTTTAATTTGATTTCAATAATTCGCTTGCGGGTAGGGGTCTTTAGTAGTCGGAGGAACTGGAGTACCCGGAGAAAACCCAAGAGTTTGAACAGGCGACCCTACTCCTTGCCACGTACAACCGGGGATTTGAAACCACACCAGTTGACTCAATGGCCGCCTGAATGATACAGCGCACCCACACTAACCATTTGGCCATCCAACCCCTGGCGAGAATAGGATAGGAGGGTTTGAATTAGGCCTAAGTCATTTTTGTTTAACTATGATCTTTAATTAACATATATCATCATAATTATAGTAATATAAATGTATATAGAGATATCATCTAGAGTTGGAGGGTCTCGCCAATTGGGCCCCCAAGTCATTTTTTTTTTAACTTGAATCATCATTATAAATGTATAAATGGATGTCATTTATTGTTTCGCCACACCAATCTGATTTTCTGTTTTTCAAAGTCTTGATAAATAAATAGCCAATTAAATCATTGATCTGATTAAAATACAGATCTATATTTCATTTTGTTTTTTTATACAACATGAAAATCTGACAAGTTGTAGTGGGAGGTCGTGTCAGGGGTCATACAAGCGGCTTTTGCCCATATAATGTCAGACATTTGATTAACCAATCAGAGTTAGAGTTTCTAGTAGGATACCCACAGTTCCCTGCATCGCACAGCAAAAACTTGCTGCAACAAGTTAAATTGGTAACCCCTAACATCAACCAGATCCTAGTGTAGTAAAGACAAGTAAAATGAAGTTTTAAACTATAAAAAATGAAAGAATATAGGATCTATATGTTTTAATTAGGTTGATTAAATCATGTGAAAGATGTTTTGTGTGAATCCTTTGAACAATGCAACCAAGTACTTTTGGATTTCAAAAACGGTATTTTTCTTGAAGAAATAAGAAAGAGAAATTTTGCAGGTGTTCAAGAACAAAAAATCTACAGGTAATTTAATTATGTAAAGTGTTAATTGAATTTTCAACAACTGTTTTAAATAACTCATTTACATGTAATTTCCTGTCATTAAGGCCAATGAAATTCATTCTAGGTTAAGAAAAACACAAAACTCATTTTATCAACAATTTTTCTAAACTGTTTCTGAAATGAATGAGTTTTATCGTCCTACTTTAAAGTAAATTTTGTCTGAATAGCGGTGCTACGCCCTATTCCTATATCAAATTCAAACTGCCAGAGATACTGTTACGTGCCAGCATATGTGTACATGGGACCTGGGGGGTTTTGTCCTATCAGAACAATATATTGTCCCTTGCCGGGATCAATGACAAAGGGGGAGAACTACGCTGGAAATTCATGATGAACTTTCACAGCCAAGAACTCGAGGATCGAATGCGGGAGATCCAGGTAATTAACTACTGAGTCATTGTGGCTCGCATGTACATGTATACACCTTAATGAGCAGAAATATTATCTCATTAATTTCTCAGATAACACCCTAAACCTCTCCACCACACCCCGTCAACTCGCATTTCAAACTTCTATTTTACGAAAACTGTTTAAGCCAGGCCTTAAATAAGGAAAATGTTCTATTAGCTGTCTCCTGGCACATTGAGGTGTTAAGGTTTACTCAGAAGAGGTTATATTATAAAATAAAAGCTCTGAGACTGAAATACTACATAACCTGAAGAACAGAAAAGTAAAGAGAAAAGAGGTCACAAAATGAAGCAAACTTGCTGGTACTAAGAATTAGAACTAGTCACAAGGCTACCTAAGTCTGGCCACAATTATACGTAAATGATCCACAAGAATTGTCTTCTCAGATCAAAATTGGAAAGAGGCAAACACCCACAAACATGCACTTTATAGGATTGGGCGATAATTAAAAATATTGTGATAATAATTTATCAAATATCGCAATAACCGGTATTATCGTGATAATTTATATGTGTGTCTTAAGTCAAATTTTGATAATTGTTGCTAATATCGTTAGATGCCATGACGGAGATTTACCCTAGTCCAGCTGGTACTTAATAATGCTATTTTTATAGCACCATATTGTATTATCATCAATATTGGGACACGATAATTATTATATCGTGATACTTATGGTTATCACGATATCACGATATACTAGTTTTTCGATATTTTTTATCACGATATATCGAAAAACTGATATATCTGCCGACCCTTCCACTTTATTCTATCAAATAAATATTAATGGTGTGAACCTTCTAGCAGAGAATTGTCAGGAAATCCTGATTAAAATGTGTTTACAACAAATTAAGATTACACATATTTATATTGATATCAGTTTGGGTTAAACAGGATGTAAATCTATCATAAACAAATGACTGATGCTCGCAACATAAGAAGAGAAAGAGGAAACAGGAAGCAGAGTTTGATAATGGTTACTATAGACCATTTTGACACAAATGTCAGTGTAACAAAGATAAAAACAGATATAATTAAACTCAGAAACATATTAGTCACATGTATTATTAATATTTTTGGTTTAATGGTCGAGTGCAAGGAGCAAGACATTAAAGTTGCAATAGCATTTTTTTAAGTTATATTTTTAAAATGTATTAAAATAAAGCCCTAAAATAGATTGAACCTATAAACAGTCCTACCTTGTTTAAGAATAATCCTATTAATCCTATAATTCACTATTGCCAGTTGAGAAATTGGCAAAAATATCATTTTCAACTTCAAATTCAAACGTTTGAAGATGGCCGTCCATGGAGAGGAATGGGAAAACAAGGGAGGTAATTGAGTAACTTTCCTCAATCAACCTGTGTCACCCATTTTAATGCCCCAAAATTTTGCCCATGATCGTATAATAGTGAGTTGACAACCTTTTGCGCAAAAGACATAGAAATAATTATGTTTTGACTTTCTTAGAAAATATGAAATTGTCCCTTTAAGTAATATATTGTAACAACAGGTTAATCATAAAATGAAATGGAACTTAACATCCTATTTTTCTAAAACGACTAGGCTTTTGGGGAAATTTTGCCCAGACAGCAGCACTAGGGTCTACTCTAATATCAAATTCCAATTCTCAAGGGTTCTACTATGTGCATGCCAATATGTACATAAGAACCTCGATTATTCGTAACTGTGCGACTATAATCTGAAGTAGAATGTTAACAAGTGAAAAAGAATAAACAATTAACCAATACAAATTTCAGACGACTGGAGGGTAGGCAGACCACCTGTCTCCTTGCGATCGCCATCACCTTAAAATCAAATGCAGTTGCAAAACAATCATATTGTTGTTTTTAAATGCACACATGGAAAGCACAAATGTCCTCTAAGATAATAATAGTTCTGGGTGTTTTGAAAGAAATGTATGAATTAGGATTTAACGTCCTACTGTTCAGCAGCAACTGGGCTGTGGGTGTTTTGAAAGGAAGAGAGAGGGAGAGAGAGAGAGAAATGGGGTTTAACGTCCACTCGATGCAAATTAGGTCATTTTGGGAGTAACACATGGTTCACTTTTACATCAATAATTCACTTGAGCGTAGGGTGTCTTTAGCAGTGTAAGGAAACCAGAGGACCCAGTGAAAACTCATGAGGTTGGATATGTACAATCAGCGAATAATAACCACACCAGTTGACTCAATGAAAGACCTTATGATGCAGAGCGCACAAGCTAACCATTCGGCCATCCAACCCTCCATGTTTTGAAAAATTTATTCACATGTTTATAGTATATTGTTTACTAATGATCTTATTCTCTTATCAGTTTATAAATAAGATAATATTTAGATATTTTCGGGAGTGTTGATTAGCCTCTGGCTACTTCATGAAGATATTGATGACCTGTAAATTCAACCAAATTCACTTTGAGATAAATTTTGATTAAATATCTACTAAAAAATTCAAAAATATGTTATTTATTTGAAAATTACTCATAAATGAACTGAAATAGGGTTTAACGTCCTACTCTTCTGCCCCTAACCTGGGCTAATGGAAGACGGAAATTACTCATAAAAGGTAAACACTCTAGCACAGTGGTTAAAACATACATTATGCAAGATTTAGCGGATTGGAAAACATTTTGTGATGGTGGATAATAAAGACTTGTTTTTACCGTACTGACTTATTGAAGCTCATTTAACCTTCAAAAACTAATATCTTGGTTCATAGAGAAGCAATCTGAGTGAAATTTTCAACATATTCTATTAACGTTATCTATTTTTTCACACTAACACTATTTATGGATATATTGTAACTATTATAGTGAGAACTGTCAATTCCTTATCTAATCTCCTATTATGCCCCTTTAACCGAAGAAAGAACATTTTGTAATCTGGCGTTCGGGGCATAACGTTGTATATGAATAGTTTTGGATACAAATCTCAATAGGATAACAAGTTGACATTTTCATTTTTAATAAATCTATATTAAATCTACAAAATCACTGAAATAGTGATAACACTTTGCCTTGGGAAGTTATGTGTTTGTTTTTTTTTGCAGTTATAAATATGAAAGTGTTACTAGCAAGTATTTTCTCATGACAGAAGGAGAGTGGCTGGGTATAACATCCTCTAAACAATATTCAGGTTGAAAATGGATGAACTGGGTAGAAAAGCCACAAAGGTAGCATCTTCAATAGAAGGCTTGATCTCGCCTTAACTACATACATCTTATCAAGCCCTTCACGTAATACCCTGTATATTTCGCCACTAAGTTCGATTGTCACAAGCCCAGCTTAGGAACCAATCAGATTCATCGGTCGTCGTGAATACCAAGTCTCAAGCTTTATAGCTAAAATGCCTACATGTGACAATCGAGCTGCAAAGTTCAAAGATCGATCAATGTCACGGTTGCTGTTTTTCCACAAGTTTCTCAATTTAAAAAACCCTGTTTGTTTATAGTGTGTTTGGTGCCACGAACTCTGATTGGACAATGTTAATTAGTCTCTTGTAAAAACAAATAGTGCAAAGTTCGGGGAATTGCTGAGTATTCAAGCAATGGAGAGATGTTGTATAACTCGCGAACGTTGCTTAAGGAACATGCAAAGGTAGTGACTTTACTACTTTATTAAATCCATGATATTTGACTCAATGACAGATTTTGTATTATAAAGCATACATGATAGAGTGGTTGGCCACCTAATCCTGTTCCTTTGCCAACAGTACAAAAGAGAGAGAGAAATGGGGTTTAACATCCACTCAACACAAACTAGGTCATTTCGGGACTAACATACGGTTTAATTTTATTTCAACAATTCGCTTGCGCATAGGTGTTTTTAGCATTTGGAGGAAACCGGAGTACCCAGAGAAAACCCACGAGGTAGGACAGGCGACCCTACTCCTTGCCACGTACAACCGGGGATTTGAAACCACGCAAGTTGGCCTCCAGTACAAATTCTAGTTATGGGTATAAGTTAGACAGCTGTTGCTACATGGAACAATAAAAGTGTAATATTGGCTATAAAATAAACAATTGACTCAAATGGGATTGATTGGCTCGTCAACAGGAAAATATTGAAAAGCATTTGTGTAAATTACTTTTCATAATGGACGTCTTATATTCCATCATTCAAGTAATCTATAATCCATAATTCATCTATATATCATCTTTCACATACATTCCATCATTCGAGCAATCCATATTCCATAATTCATATAATCTATATATTATCTTTCACATACATTCCATCTTTCAAGTAATTTATATTCCATAATTCATATAATCTATATATCATCTTTCATATTCCATAATTCATTATAATCTATATATTATTTTTCACATACATTCCATTTTTCAAGTAATTTATATTCCATAATTCATATAATCTATATATCATCTTTCACATACATTCCATCATTCGAGTAATCCATATTCCATAATTCTAATTATGGAATATGGATTACTCGAATGATGGAATGTATGTGAAAGATGATATATAGATTATATGAATTATATTATTTTTCACATACATTCCATTTTTCAAGTTATTTATATTCCATAATTCATATAATCTATATATCATCTTTCACATACATTCCATCATTCGAGTAATCCATATTCCATAATTCATTATAATCTATATATCATCTTTGACATACATTCCATCATTCAAGTAATTTATATTCCATAATTCATATATTCAATATTTCATCTTTCACATACATTCCAGCTTTCATGTAATTTATATTCGATAGTTCATATACATGTAATCTATATTCCATATTCCAGTAATTCATATTTCATAACTTATCTGCCATGTTAGTTGTATTCCATTTTTCATATAATTCTTAATTCATATCCCAGCATGCATTCAATCATTCATGTAATTTATATTCCATCTTTCACATACATGTCATATAATTCTATTTCATATGAATTATATTCCATTCCTTATCTTCCATCATTCATGCAATCTATATTCCATCATGCATGCAATCTATATTCCATTGTTCATGTAATCTATATTCCATCGTTCATGCAATCTATATTCCATCGTTCATGCAATCTATATACCACCATTCATGTTATTTCTATGCAATCTTCTGTCAAATTCATATATATTCCATTACTTTTGTTATATTCTGCCATTAATTTTAATCATATTCCATATTTCATGTAATTTATATTACATATTATTTCTGTTGATGATGTTGCATCATACATCTATGTAGCTTAGGGGACATCACTCAAGTAGAATATAATTATGATTCACGTACATTAAATCAATCATGCAGATTTTATTACTAGTACTTTATTCACATGGCCTATGACACATTAATCATGTGCTTTATTCACATTGTGTATGATACATTAATCATGTGCTTTATTCACATTGTGTATGATACATTAATCATGTATTTTATTCACATTGCATATGATACATTATTCATGTAGTTTATTCACATTGTGTATGATACATTAATCATGTAGATTATTCACATTGTGTACGATACATTAATCATGTAGTTTATTCACATTGTGTATGATACATTAATCATGTAGTTTATTCACATTGCATATGATACATTAATCATGTAGTTTATTCACATTGCTTATGATACATTAATTATGTACTTTATTCACATTGCATATGATTCATTAATCATGTACTTTATTCACACTGCATAAGATACATTAATCATGTAGATTATTCACAATGATTATAAGACATCATCTATATTGATTTTAAGTACATTATCTACATTCAATTAAACGGAAACACTTTTAATTGGTAACTAATGTAACTATCCAAGCTTGACGATTTTTATCATATATCTTGATCTAACGGCTTCACTGATTTAAACTAATTTCTTCACTCATGTGACTGAAACATGATCGAATCAAATCTGGGTAATACGACACCAAACAAACCTTAATATCACCTTAACTGTAACCCTATTTTTTAAACCCATATAATAAAACTTACCTACTACAACAGAGATATAATTGTATTTCAAACTTGAATTCAATATTTTACCTACTGCTCCCAACAACACCTTATTGTGTCACATAATTACAGTTGTGAAATATTTCATGAGTTCTGTGAACAGTTGTGAACTATTTAAGGAGTTAGAATAGAAGTTGTGAACTATTAAAGGTGCCATGTGAACAGCTCTGAAGTATTTAAGATGTCTTGTGAGCTGCTGTAAACTATTTAAGAGCCAATTCTTTGATTGTATGGCTTGTCTACTACATCACCCTTGGTAGAAGTGGACCTAAAACTCCAGGAATGAACGATTGAACAAACAATTGTAGTGGCTCAAGACTCCAGTATGGGGCCAAGTACTGAGAACTGTGAGAAAGGAAGACATTTTAAATATGTAAAAACAGATGAAATCAACTTTCTATTCAAATAAAATATAGACACATTAACACACAGATCCACATTTAAACAGCACGTGAGACCACAGGGCAAATTGTGCAGCAGTGATAAATATCAAACAAAATATCATATTTATTTCACTTTTTTATAGGATGCCCCCATAATTTGATATCCATGGATGTTTCCCCCATTTCTGCTCTAATTTCTGTAACAAAACAAAGTGCAAAAATTTTTAGTCTTGACATTTATTATAAAGTGTATTATGGCTTTAAAATTCAGATATATAGTAATATTATTGCTTGAGAATTTATACATATTGTTTTCAGGAATACTGCGTTGAATTGAAAGGTATTTAATGACTTCAAACCGGAAGGAATCAATTTTATATTCAGTATCTACAGCAACCACTTTTTGAGTGCCACAATTTTATTTATTTGTTATTTCAGAGGGATAAATCTTGTCTCTGTGTATGGAGTTAAATTAGCACCATCAATGAATACTGTAGCTGTTAATTCATAGAAATGGTAAGACTATGTGCCATATGAAATGAAATAGAGTTTAAAGTCCTACTGTTCTGCTCCAAACTGGGCTAATGAAGACAGGCATACACCATACAGTGTGATATGAGGGAAATTTTGCTCGAACAGCTGCACTACGGCCTACATTTATATCAAATTGCAACTGTCAAGAGACCTTAGACGAGCATACCAATGCGTGCACAGGACTCCAGTTTTTTGTCCTATCTGAACAACTAGAAAGCTGTCCTGCATCACTGACAAGAGGGGACCACACCAGAAAATCCTGATAAACTCACTCGGGTAATGCAGGGATCGAACACCCGACCTGCAGGCTGGCGATGAATTATGATGCAATAAATAGTCAACTGCATAATTTCTTTAATATCCTTTGTCTGGTAAAACAAACTGTGCGGAATGTTAACTTTGATATGATGCAGTAGTCAGATGTGTAATAAGATCCTTTGTCTACAAAGGTTTTTAAACCCAGAATGGAAACAAGATCAGAAAAAAAAGTGGTAGAGCGTCTGGGAGTTGACACATTCTTGCCAAGTCAAGCTAGGACATGGCTCCCTCAACACAAGTTAATTATGGGGTCTTTAACATTAAGATGTTTGTACTTGATATGTTAGAATCAGAATAAAGGTGTTACATGAACTTTAAACCAGTGTTGTCGACAAAAATCTAACATAAAGACCAAAACTGTAACATCAGGCCCTTGCATCCCAGACTACTGATTAGCAGGAAACCCACCAGAAACAAACAGTGCTGAAGCTGCATTCAAAGAACTAGATTATTTTGGAACATGCTTTAAGAAAAGTTTTATTGTTTGCTATACAATTCTCCTCTCATGTATATGCGATCATGAAATGAAGCCAGAACTCTACCAGAGACAAACTTAAAATCTGAAGGTAACTAAGCCATACATCATAGAATTAACTAAGGATGGAGAGAGAGAGAGAGAAATGGGGTTTAACGTCCACTCAACACAACCAGGTCATTTCGGGACTAACATATGGTTTCAATTTTATTTCAATAATTTGCTTGCGCGTAGGGGTCTTTAGCCGTGGGAGGAAACCGGAGTGCCCAGAGGAAACCCACGAGGTTGAGAAGGCGCCCCTATCTCCATGCCACATATGCTCACACCAGGGCTCGAAACCACAGCCGCAAGCCAGAGGTGACCGGCCAGCTAGAGGTCCAAGCGCGGCACTCTAGACCACTAGGCCATCCCAACCCCCCAACTAAGGATGGAAGCAGTTGTGTTTTTTTAGACAACATAGCTATTTCCTGCAAAACGAAAATCAATAAATAATATATATATTTGAAAATTTATGAAACTTTAATAAATTAAATATCAATATACACCATGATCCCAATGTGTCTGTTTATAGACTAAATCAATTTGATTGAAATTAGTTCAAAAGGAATTAAGCAATAAAGATAAAACAGTCACACATGTTTCAATACAGGGGAATCTCGATGAATTTAAACCAGCTGTGCTTTATAATAGTCTTATATGTTTGTATGAATTTTACACAAAATCAATAGCTCTATATGATTTATTTATTGTAGAACAAAAACAGACATTATAACAAGACTATTATGAAGAATTCAATTCAAAAGATAGAGAGAGAGAGAGAAATGGGTTTTAACGTCCACTCGACACAAACAAGGTCATTTTGCGACTAACATATGTTTTTTAATTTTATTTCAATAATTTGCTTGCGCGTAGGGGTCTTTAGCAGTGGGAGGAAACCATAGTGCCCGGAGGAAACCCACGAGATTGAGAAGGCGCCCCTATCTCCATGCCACATACACTCACACCGGGGATCGAAACCACAGCCGCAAGCCAGAGATGACAGGCCACCTAGAGGTCCAAGCACGGCACTCTAGACCACAAGGCCATCCCAACCCCCAGACTATTATGAGGAATTCAATTTAAAAGATAGAGAGAAATGGGGTTTAACGTCCACTCAACACAAATTAGGTCATTTTTGAATGACATATGGTTTCAATTTTATTTCAATAACTCCCTTGCGCGTAGGGGTCTTTAGCAGTGGGACGAAACCGGTAGACCAGGAGAAAACCCACGAGGTTGGACAGGCAATCCTATTCCTTGTCACGTACAACCAGGGATTCAATTTAAAAGGCAACAAAATACATGTTCATAGCAACTATGTCTTATGAGAACCCCATCTTCAAATGGCATTTTATTGAATTTATTGGATACAATTATAGTTGCTGTTTCCCAGAAAAATGGGTTTTAGTTTATTTATACGGGTACCGTTTGGTAATGAACAAACAGATTGTCAAATTGTGATTCTTGGTAGAAGATATTAAAAATTATTTATGCATTAGACCATTTACAAGATACTAAAAGAAGTTTACACATTGTGATTGGTCTAGATCATTACATAGAATTTATTAGATTTTTATGCATTGTGATTCTTCTAGGTTGTTCGACCATTAACAAGATACTAAAAGTGGTTTATGCCTTGTGATTCTTCTGATTAGTAATAGCATTTATTTGATACCAAAACTTGCTCATGCTTTGTGATGTGATTCTTTAGGTAGTTGGAGCATTTAAATGATACTAAAAGTTGTTTACGCATTGTGATTCTTCTTTGTAGTTGGCAGTGCTCATCTGGGTTCCATTTTTTTTTTGCTGACAATATTTCATTTTAATTTATTAGCCATATATTTTTTCCGCATCAAAGGAGGAACAAATATTTATTGAAAATGATATTACAATATACAAAATTCTTTATTGCTTTGCAGAAACCCATTTTATAAAACCTTTTCAACATCAGTGTATTTGTTTTTAATGGATTTTTTTATAAATATTTTGTCAACTAAACCCTCTGTCACAGTCTGCAGTTCCCACAGGAATTGTGAGCAAGCACTTACTGGTATTGCAAAGATTTGCAAATTTGAATTCATCCTTAAAAGATCTACCTTTTTCAAATTTATACATTAGATAGATAGATAGATAGGTGCACACTGCTTTTGCCACAGCAAATGGCGGGTTAAACATGTTTTCAAAAGAAAATGGATAGTTTTGAATCTCAAATGCCCCATAAACAATTGTCTCGCGTAGTTCCTCATACCGGTTGCACTCAATGAGAAAATGATACTCATTCTCAACTTGCTGTTGAGGGCATATGCAGGAGCTAAATCTTCCTTTTCTGATGATGATTGAAGCTAGGCCTAATATTAAAAGCTAATTATTCCGGTTCAGAGTGAAGCAATTTGACTCAAATTTTCAGCATATTCTATTTACGTTATCTATTTTTTAACTTTTAAAAGCCAGTTTTTCATCTAGTCACCCATAATGCTCCTTTAAGATTTTACGTTTTTCCAAATTATTCTGTCACGAACTTTTGAGGTAGCCTAGTTAAATGCAAGCCTATTGTAGAAGTTGATATCGCTTAAACATTCAAGGATGTAATATTATTAAATGGACGAGAGCTAGTCATGTCAGTATCATCTGCAGACTTGGAGCATTTTGGTGGTGAAATACTAAAAAAGTCTGACATTCTTCTATCGGACATTGACAACGGCTGTTCGATTTTTTGCTTACGACCCATGGCATGTGATTTGATGATAACTGACATTCGTTCGCTTATTTCTAAAGTTACAAAATACTAAAAGTTAGACCATTTACAAAATACTAAAAGTTGTTTGTAGCATTGTGATTTGTCTAGGTAGTTAGGGCCATTTATAAGATATTAAAAGTTGTTTAAGCCTTGTGACTCTTCTAGACCAATTACAAGATATCAAAATCTGTTTACATATTGTGATTCTTCTAGGTAGACCAATTACAAAATACATGTATTACAATATACATTTACTAAAAGACGTTTACACATTGCGATTTGGTTTAGGTAGTAATTAAAGAGCATTTACAAGATACTATTATTTATTTAGTCATGACAAACCTTTCATCAACACTAGACCATCTAATTTGCGGGATTTATATGGATTAGAACTGCCTCGAGTTTACAAAATCTAACAAAAAACTAGTTCAAACATGATATGATTGCTCTCGGTATCTAAAATGAAATACAGAAATCAATATTACACTTCACAATAAACTTTGAACCAATATTAATGTGTAAATGACAACTGGTAATAGTAGGCTACACAAATATTATATATCAAAGCCCAATTACAAATTGAATGTAAATATAGAATGCCTGATTTATTCATGATAGCACTGACAATACGCTGCCTATAGAATAACTACGACAAAGAACTAACAATCAACCCATACCTGGTGTACAATTCTAATATTGGTATTTTAGAATTTAATCATTGATTTTTATCTCCATTGTTCTCATGAATCTATTCTTATTTTTCTGATCGTAATAAAATAACAGCCATATATTATGAATTGGAGTATCAAATGTTTATGATTTCTTTTGTTTGCCATTACTTCATACCCTTATTGAAATATGCTGTGTCCGTTCATGCACAGAGAGAAAGAAATGGAGTTTAACGTCCACTCAACACAAACTTGGTCATTTCGGGACTAACACATGGTCGAAAATTTATTTCAACAATTCGCTTGCACATAGGGGTATTTAGCAGTCGGAGGAAACTGGAGGACCCTGAGAAAACAAACATAAATTATACCTGAAGATCTTTATTACAATATTATATGTGATCCGTTGATAGCAAAATGAGTCGCAAGTCGAAAATCTTTTACAATAGGAACATAAATGGTAAAATAGGCTAAAATATCTTTTTATTAATATAACACAAAAAGGTAAAAGTTTACATTTGACAATTCCTATCAATTAATTTTTTTTTTCTTTTTTACAGCCTCTTTCAATATCTTTGTTCATATTGTAAACAATTGCAATTGTCAACTCATCTTGCTGTCACAGGTCACTTATAGTCAAAGTGACTATAACATTGAAAATTATCTAGCAAGGTCTAATATACACAAACAGAGCTACACAGACAATTAGAAAGTTAAAGACAAAGTTTTTCACTATAATGTCAACATAAAAACAAAACATGACAGACCTCAGATTTTTGCTCCATCCAAATAACTAGGCAGTCTCGCATAGTGCATAGCTAAATCGGTCTCAAAATTTACTTGCGGTCATTAAGAGACGTAATCTACACACATTGCTAACAAGCACAATAAACTTGTCAAGTTGACCTTGTGTTAAATTATTCGAGAATATTCCCATAATAGAAGTTGAAAACTTTTTTTTACAATACATGTGTTATAATGTATACGTTATTGCCGAAAATACTGCATAATAAAGATATACAATCCAAGGATTCAATGGATGACTTCACATTTATAATAGCCATTGACCAACATAGTACAATCTCGAAACAAGATTATTTTTTCTAGGCTATTGATTACAACTCCTTTGTGCCAAAGTGGAGAGAATAAGATATCTTAAAGGAGAAGCCTAATCCAATTTCATGTTATATATTTAAAGATGGGTTCCCAGAAAAGTATTTATTGGCCTATAAAAGTATGACAATTTTGGTATATCTGGAAAGTAGAGATATCCAATCTTACTAGAAAAATACTGGATTCCCTGAAAAACACTCATGGAGCGTATACAGGACAAAAATGTAAGGGTTATCTTAATAGTTAGCCCGGCGATTAGGAGTATCCGCATGCGTGACGTCGAAGGCTGCACGCGAACTTGAGCGCTCAGTGTACATGTTGATAAATTTTATGAAGAGTTAGACGCACAACACTTTCTGAGATAAAAATCACATAAAAAGATGCGGACAGTGGATAATCCGAGAATTTAATTAGGATTCCATATTTGTAATAAATAGTTAGTGATTACAGACAACACTGTCTTGTGTATGCAATGAATTCTCCCCTGTCTCTGCCGCGGTTGCTTACCATAGGTACGGAGAGATGTAATCCCCTGACACAAACATGGCCTCTTTTGGTCAATTTTTATAGCAGGGTATACTTGGCAATTACAATTTGAAGCAAAATTATAATAATTTAATTAGTTTGAATATGCTTTTAGTCCTAATATATCATCAAATCACCCAGTTTGTACCCGGAAATGTAAATTTAAAGCACAATTATGAATATAAATTTTGTTGCTATATACCAATCCTACTGTTACCATCACCACAATATTACTGACATAGCAGGCATAGATCCTTGGTGAATTGGATGGGGCTCAAGAAATGGCATTTAAAGCGTTCTTTTTTTTTCTTAAAATGGTTTTGGAGAAGGGTCGCTCAGACTTCCCACTGCTGGTTGTCACTTCAGGTTTGAAAATTATGGATCAATCCCTATAACATAGATTGTGATTTTAGTAGCATTATGCAAGGTTTAAAATTGTGCCAGATGCTATCAAATTGACAGGTAATCTTTTTCAAGGCTTTATTATTACCCGGTAACATTTTTCTTGAAACATCAATTTTAAAAAACTTGGAAGACAGAAAGTGCAGGAATATCTGCATACCAAATCCAAGGTCATCAGAATCTAGTGTAAAAAGGATTGAATGCATACTTGTCACACCACTTTCTAATTCCAATATTATATGTAGCAACCGGGCCCACACTTTTGTAATTTTAAAAAATAAGCCTGCACCATAAAGTGATGGGATTTCTGCATAGCAAATCCAAGGTCATCAGAATCTAGTGTTTAAAGCATTGTATGCATACTTGACATACCACTTACTAATTCCAATATTAAGTGTAGCAACTGGGCCAACACTTTTGTAATTTCAAATAATGGGCTTACAAAATCTATGATATATAATTTGCTTTCAATGACCTTGTGTAGGCCTTTACCTTGAACGATGTTAGAATCTATGTTAATCAGAGTATATCATGGCCTGAAAACAGGTCTATTTCTCAAAATGTTCACATTGTCAAATTAGACAAAAACTTGTTTACTTCATATAAATCTTCTTTAAGGGGGATAGGAAATTATTACCTGACTGGTATGCAAACACGTTTGATTTAATGGCTATGATATGGTGAGACACACCTTGAAATTAGAACTTAACAATCGTTTTACTCTGAATTTGATAAAGAAAATCTACGATTTCTGTCACATGACCACTCTGGAGTTTTATCAGCTATATTAGTAGGTCAGAAGATATGAACCTAATATTTTGTTCAAGTGATCAGAAGATAATCCATGTACAAGTCATAAAATGATGAAATGTGCGTGTTAAATTGTAAAATAAATCACTTCACAGAATCAAAGTGATCTCAAAATTCATATATCTACATGAATTACAACTATATTGAAAGCAAATTTAAACATGTTATCCCATGTGGTATCAGGAACCTATTATAACATGTGATATAACAGGAACCAATTATAACATGAGATATAACAGGAACCTATTATAACATGTGATATAACAGGAACCTATATATATCATGTTACATAACATGTGATTTAAAAGGTACTGATTATAACATGTGATATAACAGGGACCTATTATAACATGTGATATAACAGGAACCTATTATAACATGTGACATAACATGTGATATAAAAGGTACTGATTATAACATGTGATATAACAGGGACCTATTATAGCATGTGATACAACAGGGACCTAGTATACCATGTGATATAAAAGGAACCTATTATAACATGTGACATAACATGTGATATAGCTGGGACCTATTATACCATGTGATATACAGGAATCTATTATAACATGACAAAATGTCAACCTATTATAACGTGACAAAACATGTACTTATTATAACATGAGATATAACAGGAACTTATCATAACATGATATAACAGGAACCTACCATATTATGCAATACAACAGGAACCTATTATAACATGTGACATAACAAGAACCTATTATAAAATCTCTCAGACAAACATTCTTATTTGAGTGCTTACACATTCTGCACAATGGAATACATTTATGATGTTTACTTTGAAAGCAACATGACAATCCAGGATAATATTTACCACAAGTATAGAAATCTACTGCTGTTACCGATATATTTCATGCAGGTTATATATATATATACTGTATTGTGTATTATGTAGGCCTATTCATTATATTTGAAAAAAATATATCAAAGTTAGACCAAACCAATATTAATCTTTAGTTTTTCAGGGTCTGATCAATAAAAAAACAACTAAATTCTAATGTTTTGTAATATTTCTAGACTTAAATACTTTTAACTAAAAACTTTGAGAAGAGCAACTTGGTGTTTTTCCTGAAGAAATTGGAGGTAGACCTTTTAATAAGTGTCCCCAAAGCAAGCAGTTGCCATGCAACATACGGCCACAGTTTGCAAGAGATGGACAGAAAACAAGCTAAAGAAAGAAATTTTGCGTACAATCAGGGGCCATAATCCAGGTTGTAACAGACCAACATGCGACAATATCGAAAGAAAAGGAACCAAGGTCTTTGCGATAAACATTTCGTTAAAGGGTCAAAATGTTAAAAACGTAATTTTTGGAGTACAATCTGGGGCCATGGTCTTGGACGTTGCTGTCCGATGAAAATGTGGGCGTATAAAAATTCTAATTAGTGTTGATTATTTTGTACCTGTAAAGAGCCAGGTGTAGAAATAAAACGTGTACTTAGTCAAAATGTGACATCCTCATATCGCCAGTAATAATATAATGGACCCATCCAACAAAAATACTAACAACAAATCCAGGTTAGGCAAACTTAATATAACTCAACATACTATCAAACAAGGCGGCAATGGAATGGCAGTGCACGGGATGAGGGCCGCAATGGCAGTGCCACGGTAGCGCCGATTATATTGGGCTATAGGACACAGTCTACTCTAAATGGCCAACTTGATTCCATACAAGTACATGTACATATATGGTGTACAGTCTTTGTTATTCTTGCTTTAAGTTTGGCATTTTGGATTTGGAAATGGTATCTGGATGGATATTGAAATAAATCAATATATGTGACAAACTTAATATTTCGAAAGGCCCAGACATCTCAATTTACAGAGAATGGTTAATAATTATAATCAAAAGCGTTATAATTAAAAATAAGCTGTTGACTGAGATATGGTTTACAATTACAAATAATACACATATGAGTCATCAGATAGATATTTAAAATAAAAAAGATAGTGTCAGAGCATCATGGATGAACTATGGCAACAGCGCAGCTTCAATTTACGTTGAAAATCATTACCATACCCGATAATTAACATTGTTCGATAGCTATGGAAATCAAACAATGAAACAGAAAACAGACCATTTGTGTACACATACATTTCATTAGGTGTTTATGTAAATCTTGAAATAAACTTTTACATGGTCATAACGCTGATATAAATTCATGCATTCCATTTATCAGATCAAATCACAAACGTCCTACTGTTCTGCTCATACTGGGCTAATGAAGACTGACATATACCATACAATGTGCAACAAGTGAAATTTTATCCTGGTTGCGGTGCTATGACCTACTCTTACATCAAATTCCAATAGTCAGGGGTTTTTTAATGTGCACACGGAACCTGTTTTTCATCCCATCCATATGACTATACCTTGTCCCTTGCCAGATCCTCTGTCCTGCACCACTGACAAAGGTTGGGACACAAATAAAATAGCTGACTTTCATGTCACATAGTCTCCTTACCTGGACATTAAACTAAGCGTACCCTTTAAAAGACTTGATCTCTTTGATCAGGGCAAAACAAAAAAAATGTCCATTACAATGGATTATTGTTCGTAAGGAATATTTAGAGAAAAGAAAAACACTGAACTAACAGACAGACAACTTTATGGATAACAATCATTAGAAACTAGTACAATGTTTCAACAAGTATACTTTGGACTATTATATAGGCCTATATAATGTTGCAAACCTGGAAATTCAGGGCAGATGTCAAAAACATATCTTAAGCACACATTAAAACTTTGCCACGCTTTATTCAGATCTCTCATGGTGCCTGTCACTTTACTGGTACGGATTTATCTTTTTCAGTGTTTTAATTTAGTATTTAATATCAGGTTCTAGTCTAGTATATCTGACATTTTACCAGCAACAATTACAATCAGTACTTCCCGGCCTGATGACAATCTGTCTTTGTATTGTTTTTTGTAAATAACCAAGTTTTTGTAGGAGAAAAGAAAAATAAAATTAGTAACGAAGCAGATTTTCATTTAATCTTTCAAAACAAAACTGTAATCGAATAAAGCTTTCCTATTTCCATCACTAATTGAAATAAAACATTTGATCAACTCGATTTAATACCTTATTTAACCTTTTGAGAAAAAAATTGGACATATTACACAGACACATAATCTATGACAATATGTTTAAAAATAAGGAAACAAATCAGATATGTTTGAATAGATCCTATTACCATTCCATATTGACGTCACATAGTTACTTTTATTTCCTTGTTGTGTTTAAATCTAATAATAGATTTGTATAAAGATAGAATAGAAGACATTAAATGGAATAGAAAAAGAAGGCATTGTATTAAAGGCTATATGTTTCTATCCTATGGAACGTTAAAGTGGATCTTAAAGTACATATACATGTAAAATAAGTTTATATGAAATTTCTAATCAGAGAGAGAAAGAGAGAAAGGGGGTACAACGTCCACTCGACACAAACTAGGTCATTTTGGGACTAACATATGGTTTTAATTTTCTATTTCAATAATTCGCTTGTGCGTAGGGGTCTTCAGCAGTGGGAGGAAACCGGAGTACCTGGAGAAAACCCCTGAGGTTGGACAGGCGACCCTACTCCTTGCCACGTACAACCTGGGATTCGAAACCATGCCAGTTGACTTAATGGCAGTTTGCACTTTAAGTTTTTGATTTCATCAAATTCTCAGATAATCCACACCTGATCTAATGCCGAACTTGACATTTCCTCCAACTTGATGGCACCACCCCACCCACCCCTCCTTCCTTTTTACCTTGCCATAAGGGTAATTTAATTTTTCCAGGACAACTGTCTGATGTTCTTTTACATAGACACCAATATGTACATTCAACCTCAGGTTATAGCCTAACATAAACAACTGGAGATTGTCCTTGCCAAGCCTGTCCTACACCACTGAATTGTCCAACACCAGGAGCAAACTCAAGAACGTCTGGTTAGCAAGCCATGCCTTACTCACTTAGCCACTGCGGCTCCCCAGATAATACATGAAATAAATAGAATGGGTTTTATAATTACATACTGTAAAAATATTCGACCTGTCAGTTAAGTGTGTTAAATTCTATATTTGATGTCGACAGATATTGTGAACAATTTATTTACTGGTGAACATGAACCCAATCATTGATCAATATATGTCAATTTATATGAAGAGATGAAACAGATAAGATAAGTTATTAGAAAACACATGGCTTTAATATTATATAAACATTGAACCTAGATATTATCTCTATTTCCTAGTGTCATAAACCGTGACAAATTTAATGTTTTACACAAGTAAAATTATAACAAGAAATAACAAAGGCATTATTGATCCTAAAAACTATAAAATACAAAGTATATTAATTAGTGCCTACTGTCTCTGATAGTTATTTGCATTTTTCAGAAAATATCGAATTTTTCCACAGGTTAATATAACCGGTAAAACATACTCGCATGGATGATTTAACATCTAATCAAGGGAGGGGCTACCCGAAAAACGTTTGTTCTGAATCAATCCCACTTAAAACTGCTATTTGATTAGAACTAATCCCACTTAAAACTGCTGTAAAGGAAGCTAATTTTCTGTTTTGACTGGTTAATAGTCTGATTAACAACCAATAGCTAACTGCGTAACAATATCATTATCATTTAAACAGAGCTACTGAGTGGACCAAATTTGTTTGCATAACGTTTATTGTGCCCAATTAACCAGTGCATAGCAGAATATTACAGAAAAACTAATTGCGTGACAAACAATGCTATCAACGCAGATACAACGTAAACAATACTGTATGGAAACAAGCAATACTTTCACTGTCTTTAATACTTTAAATCATTGTCCTAGGTCTTAGGGAAGACCCAAATTAAGGATTCCAACGGCCTTCCTCATACAGACTTAAAGAAAAACATGCCAAAGTGTATATCACATGTTTCGATAGAGCCAGCCTACTCTGCCTTATGCTCAATATCTGCCAGTTCAATAATAACACTTAAGTGGGTAAATACAGCTGCCCCAGTGAAATAAATCTGCAATCATGGAAGACACTGATATCTTATGAACAATCACTTGATGACCCAAATCATTTCAACAACTACAGGTATGGGTGGTTTTTTTATCATCACACAGTGTCAGTGTAAGCAATATTATATTATAAATATAACAATACCCCATATGTTGACCAAATAATAAAGCTGTTTGTTTTTTTAAAAAATCAATATATGAACAGTTTGTTAGCAGAATTAGAGACATGTGTTCACATTAAAACAATTAGCATGACTCTCCCAATATTTACCTGTATATATATAAATATAAATAAAAACTAAATAAAGCTTCTCTCAGTATAAAATATCTGTTTAACACAAAAAAAGCACATATTGAATATAGTTTTACCCAATAATATTGTTTGGTATTTCCTGCTGATTCCAGACTTTTATTGCGTTATTGCTTTCCAGACTTTTTTCTTCCTTTCTTTCTTCTATTTTTATTATTATCACTCCACACTGTTTTGTAATTCGGACTTATTGTATTCCAGACTGTCCCGACAGTTATTGTATTCCAGACTGTCCAGACAGTTATTTTATTCCAGATTGTCCAGGCTGTTATTGTATTCCAGACTGTTATTGCATTGCAGACTGTTCTTGCTTACCCTGAGCACAAAGTATTCATTATCGAACTTAGTGAAGTTATTGATGTAAAAAAGCTTTTCACCAAGTGTCCTCACTCTCTCTTAATTAGAACTAAAGTTATCATGTCCCAAAGCATCAACCAATCAAAGTGCTTTTCTCTGCTTACTCAAAGCAGAAAATGCTCATCTACACAAAGTTTGAACATTCTAGCACAACCAGAAGGAGAGTTATTGTGTCTCAAATAGTGTGACGGACAGACAAGACAGACGAACCCATTTTAATAGTCCCCTGCTTTCTTCAAAAGGCGGGAGGACAATAAAAACACAGACTATAACCACTTGAGTCAGTCAAAACCCCTAGAGACAATTCAATCGAATCATCTAAAACCCCAAGAGCCAATTCAATCATTTAAAACCTCTAGAGACAATTTATAAATCATTTAGAACAATTGGGAACAATTCAGTCATTTAAAACCCCTAGAAACAATTCAGTTATTTAAAACCCCTAGAGACAATTCAATCATTTAAAACAACTAGAAACAATTCAGCCATTTCAAACCCCTAGCGACAATTCAATCATTTAAAACAACTAGAAACAATTCAGTCATTTAAAACCGCTAGCAACAATTCAATCATTCAAAACCCCTAGAGACAATTCATTCATTTAAAACCCGTAGACAATTCATTCATTTAAAACAACTAGAAACAATTCAGTCATTTAAAACCCCACAGAGACAATTCAATCATTTAAAACCCCATAGAGACAATTCAATCATTTAAAACCCCTAGAGACAATTCAATCATTTAAAACCCCATAGAGACAATTCAATCATTTAAAACCCTTAGAGACAATTCAATCATTTAAAACCCCTAGGAACAATTCAGTCATAAAAAACCCCTAGAGACAATTCAACCATTCAAAACCCCTAGAGACAATTTAATCATTTAAAACCCTTAGAGACAATTCAATCATTTAAAAAAAACCTTAGAGACAATTCAATCATTTAAAACCCTAGAGACATTTTAATCATTTAAAATCCCTAGAAACAATTCAATCATTTAAAACCCCTAGAGACAATTCAATCATTTAAAAACCCTAGAGACAATTCAGTCATTTAAAACCCTTAGAGACAATTCAATCATTTAAAACAACTAGAAACAATTCAGTCATATAAAACCCCTAGAGACAATTCAATCATTTAAAACCCTAGAGACAATTCAATCATTTAAAATCCCTAGAAACAATTTAATCATTTAAAACCCCTAGAGACAATCCAATTAGATAATTTTGTCATTCAAAACACCCATCAAAACACCGCATAGACAATTCTTTTTCATGCAAAATACCTAGACAAATTTTGTCAATCAAACCACATTCAAAACATCCACACACAATTTTGTATTTCACAACACATTCAAAACATCCACACACAATTTTGTATTTCACAACACATTCAAAACACCCTTTTGTCATTCAAAACACATTCAAAACACCTTTTCGTCATTCAAAACACCCGAAGATAATTTTGTCAATCAAACACCCAAAGATAATTTTGTCAATCAAACAAAGCATAGCTGATTCATTCAATAAAAACCCATAGATAATTTTGTCTTTGATAACATCCATGGACAATTTCTTCTTAACACTTATGACACCAATATAAAATCCTGTCAATCAAAACCCCTATTAACCACATGGCATTTATTATCTTTCTACGTGATCGTCAGTAATAATCATTTTCATAAACAATACCCATAGCACTTAATATTTCTACACAGATGAACAGGTAACTCATAATTTACGGAGACCAGGTATTACAGACATCAATTATCATAAATCTCAATGAAAGTAAACATGGCCTAATCACATGAGGAAACACATTCAATATGTCAATCAATGCATGCATTAATATTCATTTATGGATGTTTTATGTTTATGCATTAACTTGTATACAAATAAATAAATCACTATTGTATTAGTAACTTACCTTATGAATGACTGATGTCTGGTAACTGATATTAAACAGGTAGCAAAATTACAGGTGTGCAATAATATCATGCAGGTATTAATTGTACTATATTTATACTAAGTCCAGGTAAGCTGTAATAGATAATGTCTACCAGTATGTAGTACACACCTATTCAGTTTTTTTCCTATATTCACAGTTTCACAGTCTTATGTAGCACCTTCAGCGATCTATAACAACCGTTCTCAAAAAATGATAACTGTTACGAGTTCATCATCCATTTTCAATTCATATCGATATATAGTTAAAACGTATGAATAAAATTACTCTTCTTTTATCATCAGATCACATTGAAAACAGGTACTACACGTCAAAGACTTTCATTGGTTAAATTGATAGAGATATTGATTCTTAGTCCGCTATCAAGCAAACAATAAAATCTACTACATGTAACTTTCAACAGGCTGGGAAGATCGAGCTTGCATATGTAGCTATCAAGCTTTGTGATACTCAATACATATTTAGCATATATAATATCTATAGGTGTCACCATACAAATCTCTGGCAACTTGCCAATATTATCAACAATACATCCGGACAAGGGGTATAAAAGCAGCCATATTCATGTCAACCTTCGTGGTGTTCGTAGCTAAGCAAACCTTGTTTCATACAAACTGAATTCAACATATTATTTCTTAACATTTTCATAAACCTTTGGACGCAATCAGCACATAAATAGTGTAAGTAGTCAACAAGTATTGAATCTATTCAATGAGTGTTTGTCATATTTGAAAGGAAATTATCTCTTCAACATATTGAGTCATAAATGAATATGTTAATTAGCTAGAATCTATACAAACTGAACAGCAATCTTTGAACCATGTTATCGGTTTGTCACATAAATTCATATCTTATTGGAATCCGATATCAGTGTATGTATATATAGGTTGAAAAGGATTTGAATAGATCTTCTCACCAACAAAGGTAAACAGCCTATTGCTAGATTTCTAATAAAATGTTAGAATTCCTCTGTTATGTAAGTCAGTATTTTTAATTTCTAGCAGCAAATCTCACAGTTGTTGAACTACATAATTATGTTGCTAGAATGTATTTTTTTTTACATACCACTATTGTATGCTAATGACTTTTCTGATATGCATGTTTCTGGAACACTGATTCTGAAGATTTCAATATTAAATAAACTACTGTTACTAGTTTGTTTTTTTTAAAACAGGTAAACATATTTTGTAGAACTATTATTTCAGTTGCCATCACAACATCAAGTTCAGGTGATAATTAATATCTCAATGATTTTCGACAAATTATTTTGTCCAGTATTCTAATTCCAAAATGTTCATATGCAAAATCTATTAAAAATAAGGCGTTTCTTCAGAAAATAGATTTTACAATATATTACAAATTGCAATATTATTATGGGCTGCAATACAAAGCCCAAAAATTAAAAAGAGAGAGAGAGAGAGACAGATAGACAGAAAGACAGAGAAATGGGGTTTAACGTCCACTCGACAAAAACTAGGTCATTTTGGGACTAACATGTGGTTTAATTTTATTTCAATAATTCGCTTGCACGTAGGGGTCTTTAGCAGTGGGAGGAAACCCGAGGAACCAGAGAAACCCACGACGTTCGACATGTGACCCTACTCCTTCTCACGCTCAACTGGGGATTCAAAACCACATCAGTTGACTCAATGACAGCACACACCTGCTAACCATTCGGCCATCCAACCCCCGAGAGAGAGTTCAACATCCACTCGACACAAACTAGGACATTTCGGGACTAACACATGGTCCAATTTTATTTCAACAATGTAGGGGTTTTTAGAAGTGGGAGAAAAACCAGAGGACCCAATAATTAAAAGCCTATAGTGGTAACAAATAATACAGAAACCAGTTTTTAAACGCCCACATTGAAATGTGGTTGTATATTGTCGTCACCCCTGTCCGTAAGTACGTACGTCCCGACTTCCACAAGCAATTGCTCTAAAGGCTAAAGTTAATATCCGATTGACTTTAAATTTATACAGTGTTTAACGTCATGAGACAAAAGCCTATTGATTTTCAGTAATTTCCGATAGTTACTGCCAGAATTATGGCCCTTCAGAAAATCTTGTGGATGCTCTAGATGCCAAAGTTAATATCCAATTACTTTAAATTTATACACAGTGTTTAAGGTCATGAGACGAAGAAGCCTACTGATTTTCAGCGATTTCCAATAATTACTTCCAGAGTTATGGCCCTTGATCACTTCAAAAATTTTATGGATGTCCTAGTGGCCAAAGTTAATTATCCCATTGACTTTAAATTTTTACACAGTGTTAAAGGTCATGAGATGACGAAGCCCATTTATTTTCAGTGATTTCTGATAATTACTGCCAGAGTTATGGCCCTTGATCACTTTGAAAAATCTTGTAGACAGAGTTTAAGGTCTTGAGACAAACAAGTATATTGATTTTCAATGAATTTTGATAATTGAACAGCTAAATCCATAATTTTAAATTTTTCGTATACTTAACATTAGCATGTGGCAGAACTTTATAAAAAACAAACAAATTCTAACGATTTTCTGATAATTACTTAATGAATTGTTACTCTAAATCAGATTTTAGTGTATTATAAATGTTCATTACCGAACAAAAGTAAAAATATGTGACAACTCTTGTCGACTGCCGGGACGATTTGGCTGCTGTGGGTGTATGTTTCGTTGCCTGGCAACCTATCTTTGAAAAAAATGCTCAACTTAGTGACAAATTATTATAAATAATTTTCATGTAGGGGTTTTTAGAAGTGGGAGGAAACCAGAGGACCCAATAATTAAAAGCTTATAGTGGTAACAATTAGTACAGAAACCAGTTTTTGAAAAAAATGCTCAACTTAGTGACGAATTATTCATATAAATAATTTTCATGTAGGGGTTTTTAGAGGTGGGAGGAAACCAGAGGACCCAATAACTAAAAGCTTATAGTGGTAACAAAGTACAGAAACCAGTTTTTGAAAAAAATGCTCAACTTAGTGACAAATTATTATAAATAATTTTCATCATGCATAATATTCAACAATATCTTGCCATTTATATTCATTTATTTTTTTATAAATGACGTCATGCTACATGTAGTCATGTGATTATTACACAGTTGTCAAAAATAACATTTTGTATAGCCTCAACATGATAATATAAATTGTGAAATATCAATCGGCGTCTAATTTCAAATTAGGTAGGCTAGGCAACCACCAGTATATTTAAAGAGATGGGGATGATAAAATGGATTTAATCATCAAAACCTGTGGAAAATCAACAAAATGCTTCATTAATATAATAAAAAGACAACTTATTTCAATTTGATCTCAGAAAGGAGATTAACTCTGGAACTGGAAAAAGAAAACAAAAAGGCCTATTCTTTTGAACCATGTAATATGCAGAAGCATCATTAGATAACTGAGACCTCTGGCATGCACACAAAATTCTACAACAAAGGGGGGATAACTTTGTAATCACTGGAAGACCTCGGCTCAGACGTGTAGGTGAGATAGAGAGAGCAATGGTGTTTAACGTCCACTCAACACAAACAGGGTCATTTTGGGACTAACATATGGTTTAATTTCATTTTGATAATTCGCTTGTGCGTAGGGATCTTTAGCAGTTGGAGGAAAAATTAGGACCCAGAGAAAACCTACGAGGTTGGACAGGGGACCCTACTCCTTGTCACGTAGAACCGGGGTTTTGTGACTCAATGACAGACCGTATGATACAGTGCACTCGTGCTAACCATTCAGCCATTCAACCCCCCATAAACAGTTAAGACCTCAGACATGTAGGTGTCTTCATAAGACACTGTAGATGCATAAGTAAGATTTGTCATCAGACAATGAAATGGGGTTTAAAATCCTACCTTGTTACACCAACTGGTCAAATGTAGATTTTAGACAATAACATACAAATATTACAAAGTCAATCCACAAGATGGATGAATAGGAAGCAATAACTGTTCAAAATGTTTGAAAATATTCCAGATGGATGGATTATAGGGCTGAAGGCAGAATATTCCTACTTTCCGAGTATAAGAATTGAATCAGAAGCAACATACAGGCAAATTACAGAATGACACAGAGAGAGAAATGGGGTTTAACATCCACTTGACACAAATCAGGTCATTTTGGGATAAACAGATGGAACAATTTTATCCCAAACGTTTTCTTGCATATATTCCACAGGTATGGGTAGGCAAGCAATGGCAAGATCTAATACTAATACAACAAGATGAGAAATTATATAACCACCAGCCAGAAAATCCATAATAAAAGAATAAAGTTACATGCATCAGGAAATTAAGTATTAGAAAGTTGAAGTCTTCAATAAATAGTCAGTCATTAAACATTGTCCCAGAAATCAATACTATAAACCTTGACAACTTTGTTTCTAGTTGTTAAACACTAACGAAAATCTACCTACTGATTCAGCTACTAATTTTTCTATGTTAAAGCCCAATTAACACTCTTGTTGTAACAAAATAATATGTCCCAATCTTCATTCTGGTCAACAAATTGTATTATTTTACAATATTCCAATTAATTGATGATATAAATTTCATCTTAACACACCTAATTTAAAAAATTGGAAAAATTCAACTAATTGATTTGAAAAGTCTAACATAAACCTTTTCAAATGTGACTTTGATTTAAAATATTTTCGAACCCTATGGACAAGTAAAATAGGTTGTAATGGATAACTTACACAACAGGTAGGACACTTAAACATCTAGTACTTAAAATAAGGCTATTATTTATTTTCTGGGGCTGCCAAGCCAGCAAGAGTGTTATTGTCCCTTTAAATAATCGGACGGCTCAATTAATTCTAAAGGCGGATCACCGTGGCAAAGTTGGTAAGACGCTGGCTCGCTTTTTCTGGGGGTCTGGTGTTCGATCCCTGCATTGGCTGAAAAAGTTCATCCAGATTTCCCGGCGTGGTTTCCCCTTGTCAATGATGCAAGACAGAGAGCCTGACAAGGACAGCTGTCTAGTCATTCAGATGGGACAAAAAAACGAGGTCACGTGTACACATTGGCATGCACGCAAAAGATCCTTGGCAGTTGGAATTCGATATAAGAGTAGGTCTAGCACTGCTGCCGTGGCAAAATTGCTCTCACAGACCACTGTATGGCATATGCCCGTCTTCATTAGCCCAGTTTAAGGGCAGAACAGAAGGACGTTAAACCCCATTTCATTTCATTTCTAATTCTAAAGTTCTTAAACCAAAAGGCTGAAGTTAAACTTAAAACAATCATGGATTTTGATTATCATTCCATTATTCAGAAGAGTACTAAAAAACTCTAAATGCTGTTTGAGTAAAAGGAAATGAAATGAAATGAAATGGGGTTTAACGTCCTACTCTTATGCACCTAACTTGAGTCAAAGGATCGGTTGCAATATTGAAAATCAATTGATGTAAATACATATAAACAATACCAGCTGTCTGACTAACTTCCTTTTACATGAAACATCTGATACATATTGTGGTTTGAGTCATAACGGAAGTTGTTATATCAAAACTCAATAGATATTGATTGACAAGACCTAAACCTCTAACTGAATTTTTCTTATGACATTCAAAATTAAAAACATGAATTAGCGAGAACGAGGTTTATTTCAGGACTAACAAATGGTTCAATGTTATTTCAATAATTCTCAGTCAGAGGAAACTGGAGGACCAGGAGAATACCCACGTGAGTGGACAGACGACCCTACTCTTTGTCATGTACAGCCAATGAATCGAAACCACGGGAGTTGACTGAATGACAGACCTTATGATACATTGTGAAATGTAAAAGCACTAACCACTGGGCCAACCAACTCCCGAGACAAATTAGAATTCAATAATGGTCCATTCCAATCAATACTAACGTTGTAATCTTACTGTGAAAATATCTGATCAATATCCAATTTTTAAGACACAATGTACATTTAAGAAATAGAACACAATGTTGTGTACTCTATGGACATAATGCTTTCAAGCTCCATTTGTAATGAACAGAGAAAACATAACCCAGACAAAAGATGATGCAGAAGTAATTCACAAATAATTGGACCAAGCAGGCAAACAATAGCCTTTCAATATCGACTGTTCGAGTATTTCACAGAAGATATTGATTTGGGATTACAATAAAGAATGTTTAAATTCCATGTAAATCACTTTAAATTCACTCATATTAGACTATTTTTTCCTTTGGACTGATTTTCATCCTGATCATTTTCCAAAGAATAGAGATTAAACTGCTTTAAAAGATAGAGAGAGAGAGAGATGGGGTTTAACATCCACTCAACACAACCAGGTCATTTCGGGACTAACATATGGTTTCAACTTTATTTCAATAATTCGCTTGCGCGTAGGGGTCTTTAGCCGTGGGAGGAAACCGGAGAAGGCGCCCTTATCTCCAAGCCACATACGCTCACACCAGGAATCGAGACCACAGCCGCAAGCCAGAGGTGACCGGCCAGCTAGAGGTCGAAGCGCGGCACTCTAGACCACTAGGCCATCCCAACCCCCCAAACTGCTTTAAAGGAGACATGTCTGTAACTCCATATCATCCACAGTAATCAACATTGCAAACACAACTTATTGGTCAATTTAAATCAGCAATGATATTGGTATCTTACAGTGAAAAGATGAAATGAAATGAAATGAAATGAAATGAAATGGGGTTTAACGTCCTACTCTTCTGCACCTAACCTGGGCTAATGGAAGACGGGCATACGCCATACAGTGTGCTCTGAGGGAAATTTTGCCCGGGCAGCGGCGCTACGGCCTACTCTTATATCGAATTCCAACTGCCAAGGGATCTTTTACGTGCACTCCAATGTGTACACGGGACCTTGGTTTTTCGTCCCATCCAAATGACTAGGCAGCTGTCCTTGTCAGGCTCTCCTTCTCTGTGAAGAGATGGGCTTCTGATATCCAATATTCAAGACAGTAGGATGTTAAACTCTATTTCTTTCATTGCAAAGGTCTACATTTAAATATCAGAAGTGACCATATACTTTCCAGAAGATTTAACAAAATCAATGGTACTTTATTGTACAAGTCAGCCCATTCTTATACACAGAGCTTTTTACAAACTCAGACATCCGTATGTATAATTATACACATAATAATAATAACAGTCTTTACAATAAATGAAATGGAATTTTAGTGTCCTATTGTTCTGCTCCGACCTGTGTGTCTTTACAAAATAATACTACATATACCTTCACTGCCTATTCTTGGCATATTTCCATTAAATCAGCTAGGAGCAATAAAATAACGACTAAAATGTCATTAATACCAAGTTTCATCAACATAGGATGACACAAACCAACAATGAGGCTGATGTCCGACGCCAAAACTCAAAATAAATAGGTGACACATATCAATTAGTTGCACATTTATCTTTTCAAAAGTATCGAGCAACCAAACTGATTATTTATACTTAGTTTAAGCACAAAATGTTCAAGATTAAACTCAGTGAAGGTTATCCAGTATCTGATAGAGAAACTTACACTAAGTTTGATCAATTTCCATCAGATGGAATGTCCTCATTTCGAACTCTAATAAGGCATTCACCTAATAAACACCTACACCAAGTTTGGATATACTAGCTCAATTATATGGCAAGTTATTGTGTCCGAAAAAGTGTGACTGGACGGACAACCCCATTTCAATAGTCCCCTAGTTTCTTTGAAAGGCAAGGGACAAAAACAATGACTGTAATGCATTCACAAGGTGATAGTGAGGTACCCGGACCACTCGGACCAAAGACCACTCGGACCAAGTCCACTCGGACCAAAAAAAGACCACTCGAACCAAAACGGAGACCACTCGGACCAACCCAAAAGACCACTCGGACCAACCCAAAAACCAATATTTGTTGCCTCTCGGACCATTCAATTTACGTTGGAAGACCACTCGGACCAACCCAAAAAAACAATATTTGTTGCCTCTCGGACCATTCAATTTACGTTGGAAGACCACTCGGACCAACCCAAAAAACCAATATTTGTTGCCTCTCGGACCATTCAATTTACGTTGGAAGACCACTCGGACCAATATTTGTTGCCTCTCGGACCATTCAATTTAAGAAATAAAATACAAATTTTAAGTTAAATAAATATTATTTATTAATTCAAAGCAAATAATTTATAGATGAATCTATACAAAATCTAGCAAATATTCATATTTATAACATCAACATCAACAATTTATAAAATATATTTTTTTATTTTTAATATGCCCGTAACATATGGTACAGGTAAGTAGCATATTCATATTTATTACATCAACAATTTATTAAATATTTACTTTTTATTTTTTGATGTCTCTGATCGGCACGTTTATAATCATGTATATAATAAACAATTAAAGTCATGTATGAAGGATTAATAAAAGCAATTATAATCATGTACAAAGATAATATTTACATACTAACATTTACATTAAAACACTTACTCTTCATGTATATTTTCAGGCAAGTCGAATGCTGGTCGATGGGACAGATTAAAAGTACATGTACTGTGAAATGAAAGTCTTGTGCTTGTACATACCAGTATTACAGGTTCTATGCTGCCATCTTTCACAACCCTCACACAATACAGCCTCCTGCCTAGGTCGACCTAGAGAATCGCAAACTATACATAGATCAGACATTTTGACAAATGATAATGAAATATTCGTTCGTTCGTTACCGATAGTTGAACGTCCAATGAAATATACATTTTACATGTTTATATACAATTTAAGCGCTTGGACATTACTCCAATCACACCAATTACATCTTTATATAGGCCTACAATTTAAGCGCTTTGACATTACTCCAATCAAATCAATTAAAACTGAATCGATTTTCTTTGATGTGCTTCACGGGTGAGTATATTATCAACACATGTACTAATGCATTAATCACTACTCAGTTATCGTTGTTTTGTTAATTAATCTTCTTTGATGTGCTTCATTATGATCAAATTCCACCGGTAAGTATACCACTTATAACATTCATATTAAAACAAACACAATTTATTAAAACAACAGTTTATATTCATATTAAAACAAACACAATTTATTAAAACAACAATTTATTTGCGATCCGAGAAGTCATATTAAAACAAAAACAATTTATTAAAACAACAATTTATTAGCGATCCGAGTAGTCATATTAACAATTATTTATCTATTAAAACACTTGGTCCGAGTAGTCTTTTTGTTTGGTCCGAGTAATTTTTTTTATTGTGGTCCGAGTAGTCTTTTTGTTTGGTCCGAGTGGTCTTTTTGTTTGGTCCGAGTGGTCTCCGTTTTGGTCCGAGTGGTCTTGGTCCGAGTGGTCTTTGGTCCGAGTGGTCATGTATGCGATAGTGATAACATTGCAAATAATTTAAATCTTATCTCATCCAAAATCCTATGTATTAGTAGCCAACTAAGAAAATGAAACAGGCTATAACACGCTACTATTCTACACCAACTGGGATAATAAAGACCGGCTTGCATCATAAAGTGTGCTATAGGAGAAATATACAGCCTACTCAAATGCCAAGGGTAATTCTTTTACATGCACGCCATGTCTGATCAAGAAATCAGTTTTTTGTCCCATCAAACTGGATACAGTCCTTTCCAGGCCCTCTGTCCTGTACCTGTGACAATAGGGAAACCACGCTGGAAAATTCTAAGGATCTTTCTCGGCCAAACCGTAGATCTGGTTAACTTTATTTACATAGTATCTATACCTTTAAATTTATTCATATTATAATAAATTGCATGGTAAAAAGACATCTGATGATTCAATGATATCATATATCAATGTTTATATTATGTGTGTCACATATATAATACCACACCCTCGGACTCTGTGTATCCAACTGGTGTAGGTGGGTAACAAGCGCTATCTATAATCTATCTGAACAGAAGGACACATGAATAAAATATAATATTATCAATCTTTGAACAAACCCATGTCTATAAATACAAATTCATGGATTGTTTTAGTACAAAACATTGCAATAAAAGGAACCAAAAAAATGTGTATATATAGTGTGTCAATAAACTATATATGCTTACCTCATATAATAATAAACACTATATGATAGTCTACTTAATTCTCATTTTTCATCATCATGTGCATCATCAATATGTTAAACCTTAATGAGTACACATTTCCCCAGTTAGTTAATATAGTGCAAAAATTAATAAAATAAAATCTTTTTGCTTAATTTTTGGCTAAAAAATTGAATTAAGTTTGTTATAAAACCCTTTTATCAGAACCTTTTTCATTTCCAATATCACTAGTCTGTGGGCATCTTGACACTGAAATCATAATCAAATTTTCTAGTGATACCAACCATATTAGAAGTAACTGAATAAACAGATGTTTTGTTTCCAATTAGCTTTAGCATTAAAGATGCTATTTATTGTGAGATCACTACTAAAGAAGGAACTTTTGATGCAGATGTCATGAATTCTTTTTTTTATCTAGAATTCTTAAAAGGCCAGAAAAGGTCGATCATGCATTATTTGTAATTCTCTATTAATGACCTTTTAGACAGCAAGTTAGTTTATTTCCCAAAACACAGTGAAATGAAATGAGGTTTAAGGAAAATGTCAAAGGACAACATTGAAACTATATTTGCAAATACTACTTATCCACTCAGCTGCATTCGATCATCAGTTGATTTAACATAGTTGGAATGCCTCTATTCTGTTGGCACTTAAGTCAGGTATATCTTATGGTGTCCCCCAAGGATCAGTTTTGGGCCCTATGTTGTTTGTACTGTATACTACCTGTCACAGTCATGATATAGAAAATCACAACGTTATAAGCATTATTCATATACTGATGTAATCCAACTTGTCAATAATGTCAACTTGTAGTACTTCATTTGACCGAATCACAAAGATTAAGCTCAATAATGCTAAGACAAATACTAAGCACTTTTACAATATTTTTTTTTTATCCTCATTCATCTATCCTTGTTCATTGAAAAGATTATCTATGAGGTACTTTCTATTTTCATCTTCGAAATAATGACAATAATTTGATTGTGCATACAGGTCTTTAGCAGTATGAGGAAACCAGAGGACCCAGTGAAAACCAACGAGGTACTTCAGATTAGGGCCCCGTTTCTAGAAATCTTAACTAAAGATAAAATCCAAATTTAAATAGTTACTTCAATTTTGATTGGCTAAACACTAAAATCAATTTAATATTATCCACTCAAATTACTAAAATTTGGATTTTTTCTTTATTAAAATTTCGTGAAACAGGCCCCAGAACTTAAAACATATCTGTTAAGACTATATTACAATGTATCGACTTATCAGCACTTCGAGCATCATCTAGAATGAACGTGACATGTTATAGAGCATTATTCACTTTTAATAAATATTTGATCTCTGAAATTGAGCCTGTTCTTGTTAATTGGCAAAAATCCTTTTCTTGGGTAGAGCTATACTGTCTAGTTCGAATTAATATATCTCGTTTAATAAAGATCGTATTTACATGAAATTTGTTTTCTGTAGACTACATTCAACAAAACTCTATACACTCACGCACATAACATATTAAACATGCATAATGCAAGAGCTAAACCTGCCTATTGCAAGTCTTTCTTTAGGCCTGAATTGTTTTCTAAATTATTAATTACACATTAATTAACTTATCCAGACCATAATCAACTCGTGATGTCATCGCTAGCCTGCGATATTTACAAATTGTGAAACATTATTTGAAAAATAATTCAACTCTCCTAATTTCTCGTAGCTCGTAGCGGTTTCTACCTCCAGCTATTTATGCAGTTAATTTTTAAAGTAGCTAAGTCTCTGACACAAATTATATGTGAAGTTAAATCGACATTGATGTTGTGACATTGAAGCCCATCTTTTTTCGAGGGGGTCGATTTCCCTTCCCTAGCCACTTGACATGGAATGACCCAGCAGTCAGTTGTGAAATTATTGATTTTTACTTATCATCACAAAATAATAGTTTGAAAAGTTTTTTTTTTCAGAATCAAAATATCATTCAAATCATTCAAACTCTAAATGACTCATAAGAGATCCTGTATCAAAATTCTCCCTAAAACAATCGAAGTGAATGGTCTATTTCAGGTCAGGTAATTTTACAGCCAGTAGTCAAACGCCAAATTTTGTTGCATTTTAAAGCCTTACAGTTGTGGCTTTCAAGAAATGTATTAAGCTTAATTTTGGTGAAGTGACTCAAGTGACTGATTTTTATTTATGCATGGATGCTTAAGTAAATGATGACCTTCAAAGCTTTATGACACTGATTAAATTTTTTTTAATATGAATTCTATTATTACAGCAGTTGAAATTCAAATGAGTCATACCTACTTCCTTGTGTAACACTTATTTGACTCTTCCCCCCCCCCTCTCATATTAAATTACTTCCTTAAGGATGCTTTATGCAGGATTTAGATAAAGAGTTGACCATCCTTGCTATAAAAGTTCAAAAGTTGATAATGAGAGAAAGGGAAATCAGGTTTAACAACCACTCGACACAAACTAGGTCATATCGATTTTGTTTGTGGGTTAGAGTGGTGCCGTCATGAGTTGAGCGAGCTTTGTATGGGATTCTAGGGTTTGTAAGGGGTCTGGGGGCATGCTCCCCAAGGTATTGGTTAAACAAAAGTCCCTGAAATGCAATTTTCTGGACTTAAAGGTAAGATTTTGAAGAATTCTGATGGTCACTCAGAAAGCACATATAACATGAGCAAAATTGAGTACTATGCATGGGAAAATTCATGTTATATAGTACTGTGAATCCAACTTATGAAAGTGATAGTAATTACATCATTTACATGAACCTGCATCTTTGATATATTGTTGTGGTGCATATACATGAAGAGTAAAGGGGGGGAAAACGATCTAAGTCACTTTTTTAACGAATCCCAGTTAATGGCGCCATCTGGTAGCAAATTGTATAAGCTTTCGGTGGAACAATCAATTTCAGGTAAAAACGACCATAGCCACATCAAATCAAGGCCCTTCTGAAATGCCCCCCGGACAAATACGTCCATCATACCCTAGATTTGACCTTAATTTGGCTGAAAAGTTGAAGTCAGTTGTTGTACTGGTATAATGAATCGTATTAAACATAGTTTTTAAGTTGTATTTAAACCCACTTCTTGTTCTGTTCGCATCAAGTCCTAAAGTTTGTTTTGCCTCTTATGCGAAAAGACAAAAATAGGTTGCCATACAACGAAACATACGCCCACACAGCAGCTAAATCGTCTGGGCAGTCAACAAGAGTTTTCGCATATTAAGTAATTATCAGAAAATCATTAGAATTTGTTTGGTTTTTATAAAGTTCTGCCCCGTGCTAACGTTTAGTATACGAAACATTTAATATTATGGATTTAGCTGTTCAATAATCCATTTTCAAGAAATTCAAAATCAACCATCATTAATGTGTAACGGGGATATAGTCAAACGTTTTTTTAATTCGGAATAAAATTGTGACCTCCATACTGTCCACAAGGTAAAAAACATGCTTTTTCGCATAATCAGGGGCCATAATTCAGGAAGTTATGGTCCAAAGTGCCCGAATAGCGAAAGAAACCGCAATCTTTGGGTTAAAAACTTACATTTCAAATTTCATCAAAATCGGATTAAAATTGTGACCTCTATAGGGTCTACATCCTTGATATACCATATTGTTACACCATTCACATACAAACGACGGCTATTTTGTTTGTCAATTTCGGTCCGATTTTCACGAAATCCGAACTCAACCTCAATTACCCTGTAACGGTGATATAATCAAATGTTTTTTTTGAATCGGGTAATAATTGTGACCTCCAGAGGAACCACAAGCTAATAAAGGCGATTTTTCATACAATCAGGGCCATAATATGCGCAAATATGCAATGGAACCAAGATCTTTAGGTTATAAACATGTATTTCCAGTTTCATCAAAATCGAATTAAAATTGTGACCTCTATAGGGTCCACAACCTTGATATAACATATTTTCACACTATTCGCGTACAAACGGCGGCCATTTTGGCCGTCAATTTTGGTTCGATTTTCCCAAAATTCGAACTCAACCTTCATTACCATGTAACGGTGATATAATCAAACGGCTTTTTAAATCAGATGATAATTTTGACCTCCAGAGGGACATCAAGCTAAAAAGGGCGATCTTTCGGACAATCAGGGGACATAATTCAGGAATTAAGATCCGATGGGCACAAATATTGAAAGGAACCAAGATCTTTGGGTTGTAAACGTACATGTCAAGTTTCATCAAAATCGGTTCAAAATTGTGACCTCTATAGGGTCCACAAGCTAAAAACAAGGTATTTCGTACAATCACGGGGCATAATCCATGAAGTTTCGATCTGATACATGCCAATATTGAAAGCAGCCGAGATCTTATGGGGATAAACCTATATTTCAAGTTTCGTCAAAATCGGATAAGAATTGTGACCTGTAGAGAGTCCACAAACAAATTGTGGACGGACAGGGGCTACGACAATATACATCCACATGAAATTGTGGGCGTATAAAAATGTGACTTGGATCGTTCTTCCCCTGTACTCTTCACATCAATTAGAAAAGATATCACTATGTCTAAATATTTTCATCAAGCGTCTGCGCTCAGTCAAGTTTAACCATCAATCAACGGTTTTGTCAAGATCAATTGCGTCCACCAGGTCACACTCACACTCACACTCAAGAGTCAATAGTTCATTGAGGCATGCCATTTAGCTGTTCCATTACTGAAGACAAAACAGTTTTTACTAATTGATATAACACAGCCATAATCATACAATTCCATGCTACGTCGCTGCACAGCGTGCGTAAGAACCAGTGGAGGACACACGCGCTACTGACATCTATGTCGTACTTTTGGTTTTGACCCCTCTGACTTTGTACCGTTGATTACAGATTAAACATCCATAAGTGTACAAATGTGTTGTTATTGATGTGTTCCCATTTGAATATTGCTCACAATAAGAAGCAAAATCAATAACATATGTTTACAGGATCATTTTGTTATACGAAAAACTAAGTGATGCGTTTTCTATGGCGCTCAGCATCTATTAAATATTTGTGATTTAACCCTTCTATTTTGCCACCGCTTGTTGACCTTAGTTGCCAACTGGACTTATTTTGAGACAAACTATTTCTTTTTACTACACACCCACAAACTTACTTCAACTAATAAAGGTTACCTGAGTGAATGTTACAATTCAAAGCAACTAGTTCCGGTCAGTTGAAGCCAGTTACCCATGGTTAATTCTTTATAACTTGCTTCAATTAGTGACAACTAGCTGCAGTCAACCTGAACGTTCTTACAACTGAATCCAACTCATTTCCATTTTCAAACTTAGTATAGCATAAAACTTTTTAGTGTACTTTTTAATATCAGTATAATATTAGCATAATATAATACTTTTTAGTATACTTTTTACTCTCTAATAGCATAATATAATACTTTTTAGTGTACTTTTTACTCTCTAATGGCATAATATAATACTTTTAGTATACTTTTTACTCTAGATCTCTATTAGTATAATATAATACTTTTCAGAAAATTCCAGGTATGTCACAAAGTTTTAGCCATTTTAATCAAAAAATGAAGAAATGGCAAGCAATTTTTGAGTCAGAGTATCACTTGGAATGCAGTAGTACACTTTTAATAGTAAGTGCAGGAGGGCTGCACCACACACAATTCTACACAAAAACAAATATATGGACAAGACATCATACTCAAAGACCACAAACATAAACAAATCAAAGAGAGTGAATGGATCCGGGGGCTAGCCGTAAGCGTCCACTGCGTTGTACAGTCCCGGGCCTGTGGTGACACAGACTTCACTCATATTTGAAAACAACTGGGAATGCAACCCAAAGAAATAATTATATAGTGTCAGCATGTGTCATGATCTATTATATGTTGCAAGAATTACGAATGCAAGCATATTGTTGTATAAATTCCGCTACACAAGTAACCACATAGTTAAATGTATCAGAAGTAGGCCTAGTTCAAAACTAAATCAATAAAAGGATTGAAGTGTATTAAATGCATTTAGGACACACATTACAACCGTCACAGAAACAAAAACAAAACTGAATACAAAGAAGCAAAGGAATATAGACTATCTAGGGAGACAGCCGTCTGCCGACTGAGTGGCGTGACGTGAATCTGCCGTAATAGTTGTTATGACGTCGTGGTTTAGAAGGTGCAATTTCCCGATAAAAGGGCGATAATCTAGATAAAATAACGTTGAAATATAAAAAACTATTAGTTTTTAAGACCATGCAATTGTAATATCAGTACAGAATTTTAGTATGATATAATACATTTTGATATGAGAGAGAAAGAAATGGGGTTTAATGTCCACTCAACAATGACTAGGTCATTTCGGGACTAAACTTTTTGATATACTTTTTACTCTGTATTACTATAGCATAATACTTTTTAGTATTCTTTTTAATATCAGTATAATATTTATAGAATTGTGCCAAGAATGAAAATGCTTTTGGGGGTGCTACTTCTAAGTTCGCCATTTTGCCTGATAACTATCAGTTCCTAGTCAGCATCAGCGCTCTCAATTAATTGCTCTCAGTTGTTCTCGGTTGCTGATATGTTAGACATAAGCCAACTTGCCACTGGCACTAGTTGTTTGGAGTTGTAAAGTCGTTATTAGCCTTCAATATTTATATTAACTTGGTGGTTTGATTTGGATAAAAAGTTCACCAATGGCTGTCGGCAATAAAACATTTCTTTTCTACCAGAAAACTTTAAGGAGCTAAATCTCTAATATTTGGGACCTAGAAACAAATGGGTTGCAATGCATATAATAATGTAATATGAATGTATATAAACTGATTTACATTCAATTTTTTCCGTTTTTAATCTGAGGTAAATACACCAGAGGTCTCAAACGTCTTGTTATTCCAGTCTTCACCGATAGCATTTATTGAGCATGCTCTCCAGATAAGAATATGCCATCCCCATTTGATATGCCTTGTTCTTTGAGTCCCTTGTTACAAATGGTGCTGAAACGCATTATGGTACCTGATTTGTGTACTAATGGTAAAATGATTCATTTGTCTTTAATATTGGATATCAGAAGCCCACCCTTAACTAGTAAGATCACAACGTCAATGTTGATTTAAATTGACAAATAATTTGTGTTTTCAGTTTCCAAGACTTCGCCAATCTGATTAAAACACAGATCCAATTTCGTTTCGTTTTTTATAGTTCAAAATTTCATTTTTACTTGTCTTTACTACTCTTGGATCTGGAGGACTTGTTATTTAATTCGTGTTCTGGCTGAAATGAGGGGTCAGCCAATCAAATGGTCTGTCGAATCGACCGTTTGACCTTTTCATGCGTGGAACTGTGGGTAGATATTACCAGCCAACGACGTCTATACTATAAACACCAGCGGATAGAAATCATAACAAAACAGAAGTAGATTTTGAAAAGCATGGCGGTCGCTAATTGGTTAATCGAATGACTGACGTTATCGGATCAAATGTCCCGTGCGTGATACCTGACGTCATAGAACGTGAGCTCCCACTATAACTTGTTAGATCTACATGAGTGTAGGCCATCGAAAGTATAAAAAACGAAACGAAATATAGATCTATATTTTAATGAGATTGAGACTTCGCTACTTTAAGTGAAAACTAGTAACATGTCCTAGTTACTTACTTACCTTACTTATTCTAATAGCTTGATTTAAATTTCTGAACAATGCTTGAAGCATGGCTAAATTTTTTGTACCTTAAAAATAGGTCATAGCCAATATGTGAATAACCTGTTGTTGATAAGGATATTCACTGCGTATAAAACAGCTAAAAGTACACTGAAAAGTACTATATTATGTAGAGCTGGGCAATATTTCCATATAAAACCGTCACAGAAATAAAAACCGTGAAAAATACTGTCTTCAGAAAAATATCGAAAAACCAAACATACCGCGATATAGATTTTCTAGATAATATTTAACATAAATATTGAACAAAATATTTTCTTTTTTATATTATTTACAATATTTTATTGCTTAAGGATGAAAAATACTGCTATAAACTCCCGAGTATTCATTCCATAAAAATTGCAAATGCCGACAAGGAGCTTTGTTTACGTCGATCACGTGACTTCTCGCTCATCTTTCCACCCGGTAGAATTATCCCCGTTTCTTTTCAATTTTTATACATCTTGACGAATTGTGAAGACCGATACTTTCATTTTATGATTGGATTAAATTTTAATAAAGCAGAAATATAAATAACGCCAATTACATTGAGAGTTCCGATAGACTGATAGTGATTATCATTCAGCGTCAGACGTGTCATGGCGGTCGTGATCCGGGAATACTATTTGACTAATCTAAATCAATGGACACCTTTTGACATAGTACATTATAGGTTTTTTTAGTATCCTTGTATTGTATAATGCATTTTCAAAAAGGTATACTCGTGAATGAGAAAAAACGAGTTTACAAGTTTAAATGAACCGCATTCACTCGTAGCGTAGCTATACAATAGCCTATGCACGGCCGAAATAACACAAACTTTTTTTTATGTTTTTGGGGCCTCATTCATTCGAAATATTTTTGATTTAAATAAAAGATTATAATTAATATTTTGAAGATCAAAATTGTAATAAACAACATTCGAAATATTTTTGATTTAAATAAAATGTTATAATTAATATTTCGAATATTAAAATTGTAATAAACAACAACTTTAGCAAGTTTTCATGGTGATAGATCTTGGTTTGAACCAGCTCGAATTAATGTTTTGTAAATTTGGTACTGTATGCTAAAAATAATATTGACTAGAAATAATAATATTGAGGGTTATTTCCAACTTTTTACTCATGTTTATTTATATTTAAAAAGTGATAAACTGAAAGTATTGACCTTTTATAAAATATTTTCAAAAAATATCGCAATATCTGTTTCTAGGGATATCGCCCAGCTCTAATATTATGCCAATATTATTAAAGAGAATACTAAAAAGTATCATATTATTAGAGATAGAGAGAAATGGGGTTTAACATCCACTCGACACAAACTAGGTCATTTCAGGACTAACATATGGTTTAATTCTATTTCAATAATTCGCTTGCACGTAGGGGTCTTTAGCAGTGGGAGTAAACCGGAGGACCTGGAGAAAACCCTACTCCTTGTCAAATACAACAGGGGATTCGAGTATCATATTAATAATAGAAAGTAAAAATTATTATATTATGCTAATAGAGAGTAAAAAGTATACTAACAAGTATTATATTATGCTAATAGAGAGTAAAAAGTATACTAACAAGTATTATATTATTAATAGAAAGTAAAAAGAATAATAAAAAGTATTATATTATGTTAATAGAGAGTAAAAAAAAGTATACTAAAAAGTATTATATTATGCTAATCAAGAGTAAAAAGTACATTACACTAAAAAGTATACTAAGGAGTTCTATATTATACTAATAGACAGTAAAAAGTATACTATTAAAAACTACACTAAAAAGTATTATATTATATACAGGGGTCTGTTTCATGAAATTTTAACTAAGATAAAATCCAAATTTAGTAATTCGATTGGATTGATTTTAGTGCTTAGCCAATCAAAATTGAAGTATCTACTAAAATTTGGATTTTATCTTTAGCAAAGTTTTTGAGAAACAGGGTCCTGATAGCAAAACATATACTAAAAAGTATCATATTATACTAAGAAGTTTGAACAAGGATGAAAAACAATGATAAAGAGCAAAATACCCAGACGTGCATAATTGCTCCTACATGGAGCAAAAGCTATTAGTAGGTTATTATAATTTCAAGGAACCTTAACACTTGACAAAGAGTTCATCCTGTTGATAACCCATTATTATTTCAAGAGAATCTATTTAGAGTAAGTTCATTTCCTGGCCAGAAACAACACCGTAATGATATTACATACATTATTGGTGATATTACATATATATTATTTATATAATTCACTGTGAAATCATCAAGCCCATGAAAACGTTGGAAAAATATAACATATATTGATGTTAGTTATTATATAATTATTAATCAATTATTAATCATTAAAACATACTCTATGCAAGAACTAAATCTGCCTATTGCAAGTTCTTCTTATGGTCTGAAATGTGATATAAACTATTATATAAGACATTTATCAATATGAAAAGACCATAATCAACTCTCGATGTCAGATGTTGTATCGGATATTCAGTTTTCACTGGATTTGAATTCGATTTGCTGCTCTAAGCTAATTGATGATTTAATCCAAAAATGAATAATCGAGACTAAACTTTTTATTGTAGTAATGACCATCAAGACTAGGCCTAAAATTCAGAGTGTAGCAATTTTACTGAAAATTTTAGCATCTTAACTAATAACTCTACATTACCACGTTTGTGACTATCAAAGTGTCAGCTTTTTACCTAATCTTCAATAAGTAAGAACTGTCAGCTCTTTACCTAATCTTCAATAAGTAAGAACTGCCAGCTCTTTATCTTATCTTCCATAATGCCCCTTAAAAAAGACATTTTTGTTTCGACATATCTTTTTGCAATCTGTTTCACAGAGATTATGCGACGGACGTCTTTTATCTCTGTCCAAGATGACTAACCTTTAATCATAAAAGTTCTAGGGGTGACATCACATCATAATTAATGGTCACACGTGCATTGTTTACATCAAACGTAGTAATATGAACTGGTACGGGCAGAATTATATTTTTTCTACCCATTTTACGCCTCCGTGTACTATTTTCTATACCTATTTATGCTAAATATGGAATACTTTTTATCCAGATATATTTCAAATACCTTTATTTATTTTTCTTATACTTCAAAAAAATGTTTTAGAATTTAATTTGTCAGAGTAAAAAATGTAATATGCCTGACTCATTAAGTCTCGTAGATGTCATCCACATCATTGATTGTAGCGGTCAAGCGAATATTCACTGTGGATCAGTGTGATCTTTTTGTACTAGAACATAAATTACAGTACAAATAGATCGAGACAAAAATGAAACTTACTGATATCAATATTAATAATGTATATTTGTAGTGCACTTAATTCATCCATATAACATGTTCAAAGTACTACAAAAAAAAACACACATAAAATAACATGTTTATATGGAAAATAGCATTTTAAACAATGTGATTTTAGTTGTGACTTGTGACTTAAAGATCGTGACAATTTAAGATTCTCTATTAATGTTTACTGGTAACAATTCCAAAGGTGAGGTGCAGCAGCACTGAAACTTTAATTCCCAAATACAGTGTAGTTTTAGATCTTGCTTTGGGAACAGTATTTTATTTTTTGACGGTTAATGTAGCGCAATTTTTGTTTAAAAAAAGAAAAGTTACCATAAAATACTTAAACATGCATTATGCAAGAGCTAAGTCTTTCTTTAGGCCTGAAATGTTATCTAAATTATTAATTAGACACATTTGGAAAAATATCTCACCGAATGATTTTGCATCACTTTTTTGGTAAAATTCTTAGAACTTAAAAATTATGCAACGGCTAAATCTGCCTACAGCAAGTCTTTATTTAGGCTTCCGATGTTAGACATTTATTTCCACCAATATCAACTCTGTATACCCTTGGATGGCTTGGATACAGTTTGGATATAAACAGCAGTCATCCATTTAAAATTAAATCAATAAATGGCGGACCAAACTAACGTGTGTAAGGTTAGTCACTATTAAAGTAACTATACGAAGACTGGTGGTGAAAGGCCTGCCAAGTGAGGGTACCGTAGCAATCGAGAATGTTACTTGATAATTAAGAATATGTGGGTGGAGTTATTCATCTGTCAATCAACGATGATCATTTTTCACAGACGGTGCGGACAGAGTTGATACCCATTTCTAGTACAAACTTTCAACAGCGACAACTCCGTTCAGAATAAAGTAATTTGACTAAAATTTTCAGTTTTTTTCTTTCTTTATCATCTATTTTTGAATTATTATAGCAAGAATGGCCAACTCTTTATTAAACTCTTAACTAGCGTATCTTTAAACAATCTGATTAAAATACAGATCAATATTTCGTTTCGGTTTTTTATACTTTCAGAACACATCAATGATAACAATCTTCTAAACCCAAAAGTGTAGTAAAGACAAATTAAAACGAAATTTTAAACTATAAAAACAAAACGAAATAGGATCTGTGTTTTAATCAGATTTATCTTTAAACATTCATGATAAGAAAGCTAACAATTTTTGCACTTTACAATAAATCTCACCAAACGATTTTGCATTGTACTTAAATATTCAATACATGTATAAGCATCTCACCATTACAAATAAAAGTCCAAATCGAAAGATAGGTTGATCTGTGTAGACTGATTCAATTCATAATGATTTTATTAATTGTTTCAGCAGGCATGTCGACCTGTCTATCATAATATATTAATGCGTGTATCGAATTCTACGAAGTGAAAACACAACAATTATTCAAGTGAGAATTAATAATAGGTTAACTGATACAAGGTGTGTACAAAGTTTCATCAAGATATCTAGAACAGTTTCTGTGATATTACAATGATTTTTTTAAAAAATCACAACTGCATACATACCAGTTTCCTAAAGATATATCTAACACTATATAACAATTATATAGTCAAATCTACAGCATACAGAAAGTTTCTGAGATATGCTCTAGAATGACGGTACCATCGGCAGAACGCTGCAGAATAACAATTATATAGTCAAATCTAGAGCATACAGATAGTTTTTGAGATTCGCTCTAGAATGCCAGTACCATTGGCAGAACGCTGAGGAATAACAATTATATTATAGTCAAATCCAGAGCATACAGAAAGTTTCTGAGATATGCTCTAGAATGCGGGTACCATTGGCAGAACACTGCAGAATAACAATTATATAGTCAAATCTAGAGCATTTGCTCTAGAACAGCAGAACCATGGACAGACCAAGATCATTTTCGTAACCCTCCCCTTAGTTCCACATGGGATAAAAAGACATGTACATTACTGTAGCCTCTAGTATACGTAGCCTCTAGTATACTAACAAGGAACGTAAATGACAGACCAATCGACATACTGGTAAATTTTGTAACAAAAACAGGTTTAATATCATCTTGACACAAACTAGGTTATTTCGGGACTAACATAAGGCTCAATTTTCATTTCAATGATTTGCTTGTGTCTAAGTGTCTTGAACAGTGGGAGAAAACCGGAGGACCTGGAGAAAACGCATGAGGTTGGAAAGGCAATCCCACTCCTTGTCACGTACAACCGTGGAATCGAAACCAGTTGACTCAATGACAGACTTTAATTATGATACAACACAGGCTAACACCCCAGCATTTTTAAAAGCTATAATCTGGAAAACTTCCAGTCAAAATTCATTTTGTGTGATGTTTAGTATCATTTTTCATAACTCTAATTTTACCCACCTTAGTACCTTCTAAAGCAGACATCCAATACTTAACTTGCAGATAGAAAACATGACTGATGCCACACTGGAAATAGATATATATTACAAAATTTTACTTAGGGCTATCACAATTTATATTTTATCACTCCAAAACAAATACGGGGGTCAAATTGTACAGTTGTTTGAGTGTAAAATTAACACCCTACCTATGTGTTTAATCCCTGTGTCCTTCTAAAACGGCATTTTATCTCTTCAATTCAGTCTATTCTATTGTTAATTGAGCACAGTGCATATTAAATTTAATGTGGATCTAACATTCGTTATGTTGTAGAGCAATGATCTGTCAAGAGAGATAGCTATAAGTATTTCCTGGGTAATGAAATATAGGTCAATGAACTAAATCCCAAGGATGGACCAAGATATTAAAATAACATCACTTACCGGGTACATAAATTTTTACTTCTCAATACACAGAAAGTTAAACTTACCAGAATTTTATCAATTACCAGATCATCTTTGATGCCCATTTGTTTAATAAGCTGAGTGATGGCCAATGCAGCATCTAGTAGTGCCAAATTAGTGATTTCAAGTAGTAGTAAGTATAAGGCAGCTACTCCCAACAATATGGGTCTTGTTAGTACACATATTGGTGATGCATCACATGAATATTCTGGTCTATGGTTTTGTAGTATAGATCAGTCTCTCTTCTGTTGGTGGAAGTCAATCAATTTACAAACTAATTTTTGGAGGAAATCGATCAGTTTTCTTAAACTTCCGCAAAATGCAGACATTTGTAAACACAGATAAGCCCATAGTAAAATATAGCTTGTGAATAACAATAGGAGAGAGAGTGAATGGGGTTTAAAGCCCACTAGGTCACTTCTTGACTAACATATGAATTCATTTTATTTCAATAATTTGGTTGGGCGTAGTTAGAAATCAGCATAAGAGTAGGCAGTAGTGCCGCTGTCCAGGCAAAATTCACTCACACTGTATGGAATATGCCCATCTTCATTAGCCCAGTTCGGCGCAGAACAGAAGGGTGTTAAACCTTATTTCATTACCCAGTTCGGCACAGAACAGTAGGGTGTTAAAACCTTATTTCATTTCATTTCTTCTCGACAGACATAAACCTATATCTATTTTAATATCTTGTATGAACAAGCACTAAGTGAAACATTATCAACTTTAAAGCTGCAATTTCATATTTTTAACTTATGTAATAATATTAATCCTATAATTCACAATTGCCAGTTGAGAAATTGGCAAAAATATCATTTTCAACTTCAAATTCAAACGCTTGAAGATAGCTATTGCATGGGAGGCAATGGAAAAACAAGGGTGGTAATTGTGTTATTATTTCCGATATGAAAGATTTGTAAGTGTGGAAAATAATGCCTATGATTGTATAATAGTGAGTTGACAACCTATTGAGCAAAAGACATAGAAATAAATATGTTCTGACTTTCTCAGAAAATATGAAATTCCCACTTTAAAATATGTAATTAAAGCTACATACACAGACATGCAACTATTTCTTCCAAGCACTTAACATTCCCAAATGATTAAAATTTAATATCGAAAATCAGCCAACTGTATTTGTAATCATCGAAACAAAAGAAAACTAAATGAAACCACAGTTAATGTTCCAGAACAGGACGTTAAAGCTGTTGTTCAGTACAAAAAACTATTTAGATTTAGGTCATGGTTATCAGGAGTGGCAGCATCAGAAAGGTGGCTGGGGGAGGGAGTCAAAGGTCCCTGCGCCTGACACAGTAAGTATCCCCCATACTAGTTAGAGGTGGGAGCGACTACCTGATCTCCCCTCCTACCATCCCCGAGCTCTGGTTCATGGACAAATTTAGCATGTGGTAATCTTACCAATTCATCATAAACAATATAAATTCAAGACTGGAAAGGCCACTCCTTCCCCCCACTCAAAAAAAAAATGGTTCGACTAATTACACAAACTCTTCCTCAATCTATCCCTGACTTTCTGATAAAAATTTTCTGTTGATTGTCTTACTTACACAGGATAAACTCCAAATTACACTCCTAATACTAGAAAATTTAGTAAAATGAAATGAACTTCCTGCTGTTCTGCTCCTAAACTGGGCTAATAAAGATGGTCATATGCCATACAGTGTGCTATGAGGGAAATCTTGCCCTTGCAGCGGCGCTACTACGGCCTACTCTTATGTTGAACTCCAACTGCCAATGTGCACAAGGGACCTGGTTTTTCATCCCATCCTAACGACTAGACAGCTGCCCTTGTCACGCTCTCCGTCCTGCATCACAGAGGGCATGACAACGACACAGCTTTTGGATAGAACAAAAAAACGAGGTCCTGTGTATACATGTAAATGATCCCTTGGCAGTTGGAATTCAATAAGAGTAGGCCATAGTGCTGCTGCTCTGACAAAAATTTCCCTTTAACACACACAGAATGATGTATATCTTCATTATAGTTTGAACGGAGGGTCTGACAAGGACAGCTGCCTAGTCATTCGGATGGGACAAAAAAACAAGGTCTCGTGTACACATTGGCATGCACGTAAAAGATCCCTTGACAGTTGGAATTCGATATAAGAATAGGCTGTAGTGCCGCTGCCCGGGCAAAATTTCCCTCATAGCACACTATATGGCGTATGCCCGTCTTCCATTAGCCCAGGTTAGGTGCAGAAGAGTAGGACGTTAAACCCCATTTCATTTCATTATAGTTTAGTCGGAGTAGAACAGTAGGATGCTAAACAGCATTCCATTTCATTTCAACCATATCTAAACACCAACCTGCTTTCCAGGTGGCTTCATCAACCTGATGAAGTTGCTGTCTGGACTGGATTGTAGCCTACGTGCGCCCATGTCCAGAAAACAATTCCCTCAAAGCACATTGTATGGATTATGTCCATCTTTGTTAGTACAGTTTTATGCAGAGACCTGAAAATAAAATGTCCTCCATTTCATTTCTATAGTGTTAAGCTTGAAGTTCTAGAGAAGCCCCAAATATTACAGGATCCTTTCGGCTGCAAAAAAATGGCGGGAAATATACTGAAGGCTACCAGCCACAGTTTGGTATTTTGTATTTAGCACCGGCAGTTATTATTCTTTCAAACCATAGAGGTGGTTATCAAGTTAGAACCAATCTCAGCACACTATCTATATATAACATACGAGACATTTTTTTACCCTTTTACTTATTTCACACATACACAATAGCTAAGTTTAGGTTGGTTTTAGCGGACTACCAGATACAGGGGCCGCTCCTACTCTGGGCGAGTTAGGTTTTTCATAAGGTCAATGGAATTTTTCGGCAAACAGTTAGAGAGAGAGAGAAATGGGGTTTAAAGTCCACTCGACACAAACTAGGTCATTTCGGGACTAACGTATGGTTTAATTTTATTTCAATAATTCGCTTGCGCGTAGGGGTCTTTAGCAGTGAGAGGAAACCGGCGTACCCGGAGAAAACACACGAGGTTGGACAGGCGACACTACTACTTACCACAGTTCTGGATAATAATAAGGTAGTGTGTGGTTGCATTTTGGCTTGCTACTGTCCAAAAATCCACCATAAAACAAGAAGCCAAATCATTAAATTAGTTGCATTACTAACTGAGGCTCTTTAGCAGTGGGGGGAACCCGGAGTACCCGGAGAAAACCCTTGAGATTGGACATGCAACCCTATACTCCTTGCCACGTACAACCGGGGATTCGCAGGCGCGGATCCAGAGGGGGGATCCAGGGGGTCCGGACCCCCCTCCCCCGCTCAGACTTGAAAATTTTTTATGCGATTTTATTGGCGACTTTTAGACCTGTAATTTTGGAATTTACCTTCCGGAAATACGTCAGAATGCACCAAATTGAATCTAATTTACCAAATTTTCCTGGGGGAGGGCACCCAAACCCCCCATTAATTGGTTCAGTGCCTTTTATCAAACCTAGACCCCCCCTGCAAAAAATCCTGGATCCGCGCCTGATTCGAAACCACGCCAGTTGACTCAATGGCAGGCCATATGATACAGCGCGTGTTAACCATTCGCCCCCCCCCCCCGGCAAACAGATAAAGTGAAAAAATATATTTTGCTTTCTAGTCAGCAAAATAAAGTGCAGAGAGAGAGGGGTGGGGGGGTAACGTCCATCGACACAAACTAGGTGATTTCGGTACTAACACATGGTTCAATAATTCACTTGCGCGAAGGGGTCTTTATCAGTTGGAGGAAATCGGGGAAGACGGATAAAACCCACGAGGTTGGACAAGCAACCCGACTCCTTGTCACGTGATACAACACTAGTTTTACTTTTGTTTTAAGTTAAATAAGCTAAATCTCCTTTTTGGCACCTAGAAATGGAAATTATATAACACTAATTTTATACTTTCTTTTAAGTTATGGTACCTAGAAATGAACACAAATGGGCCGCATTGTAATATGAATCTATATAAATTAATTTACATTCAATCGTTTCTGTATTTATTGAAATTTCTAATCAGTTATGTTCGGCGAAATACGCGGTCTTTGGCGTCTGGTTATTCCAGTCTATACAGGTATTATTCTCCCGAATCCAAAATAACGACCGGAGATGAGATAAGATCGCGCGTGCCCAGGTCTTATTCCAAAGAGGATATCAACAACTACAGGTATGCTAATTTTCATATACTCTTGTCAAAAAGGGAAGGCGTTTTGTTTTAGCGCCCGGTTATATATTTAGATACCACTGTATTTATATGAACACGATTACAAGATATAACGTGATCATTCAGATTCTTATATTTCTGAAATAAAGTGTCCTCAAATTAAATCAATGTGTTATTAATCTGAAACTGAACATAATATTCTGAGATTGTATTTCTGAAATCAATATGCCTACAATAACACCGCCAATACTGACAGTCGAGTTCATTTTGGGTTTTGGGTTACATTAAAAGGTATTGGTCTAACTCCTGGTCCGTTGGCGAGGGTTTAGATGCCCGTCTCCCCCCACACACAGACGTACACAGCCTCTAAAATATGGTCTCCTAAAAAGGTGGTTGTCCCCTGAAAAACGTCATGATCAGTTATTCACGATGTTGTGCTCTCAATAAATCTTGTATTTTGCAGCGATATATTATTATGCAAAATCTATTCCTTATAATATTTACGTTTGAATTATAGTTGCTGGTTCCTTGTATTCTTTGCATTTTTATTTAACAGATTGCCTTGATCCAAGAAGCAAGACCATGCGCGTCCTTTAACGGAACGTCAATCCACAAATTATCCTGTATAGTGTGTATCTCAAAATACCCATGAAATCTTTGGAGCAATACCTTTCTAGATGTTGTTTCGTCTGTGGTAACGAGCCAACGCAAATTTGGAAAGTTAAAGATACATTATGTAAGATTTAGATAAAGAACTAGCCGTTCTTGCTATAAGAGTTCGAAAGTAGATAACTTAAAATGAATAATTTGAAAATTTCATTCAAATTACTCTATTGTAAGTGACGATATTAGCCTTTGAAGGTTTGACAGACGGTTGCAATAATTTCAACCACCGTACTTGGTTGATCGAAGCTAAGTCTCGTTCCTCCATGTTTGATTAAATGAAGGTATCGCTGAACCGTTGTAATCTATTTAATATCGGAGAAATCTGATGCCATCGAGAGTTGATTAAGGCCCGTATACCTTAAGAAATACCTGTAATAGGCAGATTTAGCTCTTGCATTAATGCATGGTTAAAGTCGAATTAACTAAGTCAATAGTAATATTATTAACGTGCCGTAATTATTGTCTCCCGTGAATGAATGTTGGTCGAACATAAGTCCTATTTCTGTTATGAAGCATCACTTTCGTTTTGTTTTTACCTTTATTGTGTTAGGAAAAAACGGAGGAAGGATTGGGAGAGGGTTAATTGAAATTAGATTAACGCTTTCCATGGGGTGCAAAATTTAATAATTGTTTGTGAGATTTCCAACTTGGCTATGCTCTGTGCCCTTTTCTTCAAAGAATAAAATGACACTGCAGCAGTACTTTCTAAAACCACCATATGAACGATATACGGTGACTTCCATGAAAGGTGGAAGACAAAATATAAATCTACTGGACGTATTTAACACAACTGAGCCTTAGGAATTGACGAATCCATGGAGGATTGCATAAAAGTAACTGGAATAACCATCAAGACAATCCAGGCCAAAAAGCAAAACAATCTTTGACACGTTCATGACAATCAGCATGACTATTAAACCAATATAAATGAACACTTCTGTAGCCTTCATCGACGGATGCTGTATGTTATACAAGATATTATCCAATTCGGCCTGTTCTTCATCATGTTTAGTCTGTAACTCTTTCAGTTCAGCTTGAAGTTCCTCGATCTGCTGTCGTATACCAATTGATATCTGATGTGGGTTACTTTTATGGATGTCTACTGCGTTGGATATTAAAGTAGCAATGTCAATTGGAAGAGTGATCACGCTGAGTACAGCGCCTACTATAGGAATGCCTTTTGCTGCTCCAGTTGCATCAATTGCCAAATCTGTGAATTTAAATATCTTTATTACTGTTGCTGCTATTGATCCAACTGGAGATACTGACTTAGCCGACAAAACTATAAAATCTCTCACAATTTGTGACGATTTTTGATAATTTTTTACAGCTGCATCATCATCTATAAGCGCTTTGTTGCATTTCTGTATGGTCTTCACGCTGATGACTTTGTCTGCTACAGAACCACCAACGCTTGTCGCGCTCGAAAGAGCACCAACTACACCACCGGCGGCTATTAAGGGAGCACCAAAACCAGTTGGTAACGTGACTGCGCCAACTACAGTTAATCCTGCAGAAACAAATCCACCGACAGATGACGCTATTTTACTCGCTCGGATTTTTTTTTTATCTCTGTCAAGTTCATCTGTTAGTATGGAGAGAAAAAAAATGGTCTTTTCTCGACGTGTCATAAATTGTACGAAATCATCTCGGTGTTTCTGTTTTTTAGATAAAATTCTGAAATTAAAGTAAAATATAAAATCGTTCAGAAATTCAAGCTTTAGTGCTGAACAAATTTCAAATATAATTCATATCGTCTACTCTGTTCTTTTTGTCACTTTTGTGATATAATTCCCTGAATATATTTGCATATCTTATTTTATTATAGTTGCTGTTACGTAGAATTCACATACCTATAGATTTCTTTGTCCCATAATTTTAAAATAACGCATATTATTTTATGATCGGTAGTGGAATACCGCGTTTTGTCAGTGAAATAAAAGTGTTATTCCACTGGCAAGCAGTAGTCCATGTTGTTTTACCTAAAATGATTGTAAAATCATAAAATAAATAGAAAATTTGTCGTTCTGTCGTGAATAACATATTTTATTTTATCTCTAAGCAAGAAACGTTTATATTTTCACGAATGCTTCTCGATGAAATAAAATATGTTATTCACTCTAAAACGACAAATATCCTCTATGTACGCAAAATTGAAACACTGGTATGCGTCGTTCAGATTGCACTGGTATGCAGTCGGTAGGGGCCGAATGTTGTTGAGCTTACATCCAGACAGCCTACTGGAAATGGGAAGTCAGACAAATAAATATATGGGAAATGTTGTGCGGTAATTGTAACCAAGGCAATGATAAAGAGAAATGAAAATGCACCACCCGGGCAAATACAGACAATTGTCCATGTCATAGGATCTTTGACGAGGTCACAGACAACGTCAGGAGCCTTCTGGATGTTCATTACAATAGAAGAAGTCAACGCCAATAGTAATCGTTCCGGTGGTATATTTCTATGGCGACGTAGAGGGGACAACATAATATAGCAATGGAAACCAGTAGTAATCGCAACATAGGTTTAATTGTCAGCCATATACTAAAATATGGAGTCTCATATTTGTTTGAGGAAAAACAACTTGCTTATTTATATATTAATAAATAAATAAATACAGTACTATTAATACCCACTCATTTTCGTTGTCTGACTTTCTGAACAACCAACCAATTAAATCTAAGATCACTTTTACACAATCCATACCACTTTGAAATTTTATGTGAAGCTTGCCCCCGGACCGTTCAATTACGTCTCAAGGAATACGAAACTAAATATGTCCTTATGTGTTTGTTGTAAATGTAGTGTGTAAGGTAAGTGTGATAGTCGAGTCTATTGAATAGGGCGTAGTTGTGTTAGTCGCAAATGTAGTGTTACTGATAATGGAGTCTATTGAATAGGACATAGTTGTGTGCCATCTGATTAAAATACAGATCTATATTTCGTTTGGATTTTTTAATACTTTCGGTGGCATATACTCCATGAAGATCTGAGCAATTGTTCTAGTAGGTCGCGTCAAGGTCATACGAGCGAATTTTGACCCTATGACGTCACAAATTGATTAGGGGTTTTCCAACAGTTCCGTGCAACTAGAACGCTTGTTATATAGCCTAGCCTACCTAACAACTATTCCACATCCAAGAGTTGTGAAGACAAGTAAAACGAAGTTTTGAGCTACAAAAAATGAAACGAAATAAGATCTGTGTTCAGGGACGGATCCAGAAATTTTTGCAGGAGGAGGTTTGGCAGGTTTCTGTTACGGTAATCTGCCATCATCGTCTCTAAATTACATAGGCATACAAATTGAGCTTTCTAAACAGAGAAATCATTTTTATACTGATGTAGGATCACTTTGTGATGTAATTTCATTGATGCAAGGCATTATTTTTATGTAGCTGAGCAGGGTGGGATTTGGACCCCCCAAACCCCCCTCTGGATCCGCCCCTGGTGTTTTAATCAGTTTGAGTTATATGTGTCGCAAAGGTAGTGTTGAATGTATGACAAGAACAGAAATAAGGGGAAATTGAATTATGCATGATATGATGTCATGAACAATCTTCAGGATAACCGATAAAAACCAGCCACATGTATAAAATGTATACTGAATTATTTCCTAAACGGGACCTTTCGTGACAGATCAGGTGATGCCATGTCATCACTATGCAGGGTAGCAAATAATGGTTGGATTGGTTGACACTATCCTGGTCATCGGCTACCAAACCCTAACTGCAAGACTATCACCGCAGCACATTCTTCCTTTCGGCAGTGAATCATCAAATGGAGTAATGCATGAGAAATTTTGTTCGATGAATGACAATGGTGGTTCATTTACGAGACACGGGAGGTGGGGCAGCTGGACCCTAACTGTCGGGCAATCTTGTTTTGGGGGCAGACGGGTAAAGTGAAAACAAAATAAAGTGCCCGAATATTAGAACATGCACTGTATTCACAGGTAGGATGGCAGAAAAACCGGTCGAAAATTTTTTTTTTTGTCCAATTCGTCTAAAAAAAACCCTTTTTTTGCTGAACATTATGGGGGAGGGGGTAATGGACCGGCCATGGTGCGATGATGATCATGTTGTATGTGGTCGGTGGCTTTAACGGGCCGCCACACCATCACTTACTTATCACTGGAGTCTGGAAAGTGAAAACAAAATAAAGTGCCCGAATATTAGAACATGCACTGTATTCAAAGGTAGGATGGCAGAAAAACCGGTCGGACGATCGCCTGAAGGGGCGATCGAAAAAATTTTTTTTTTTTGTCCAATTCGTCTAAAAAAAACCCCTTTTTTTGCTGAACATTATGGGGGAGGGGGTAATGGACCGGCCATGGTGCGATGATGATCATGTTGTATGTGGTCGGTGGCTTTAACGGGCCGCCACACCATCACTTACTTATCACTGGAGTCTGGAATGGGTTGGTATAATAAAACTTTCTGGGTCGGGTGTGCTGGGTGTGGGCCAGAATTCGGAATCCTGCAATGGGGATTCCGAAATTCATCGGATTCACCCGACACTGTCGCCCGCAAATTTACTAATTATTAGTCACCTGCACCCTGCTTGTGGGGATACGCCACAATCCAAAATTTAAAAAGCAGCTTTTATGAATTTCACTTTCGGCTCTCTGTACCAATGTGTCTCGTGGCCTTCCATCACAGGAGGAATCAACATTTTAAAATGAAACTATTCCGAGTTATTCAATATTCCTAACTGGTTAATCAAACAGTCAAAATTTGGGGTTCATTTTACAAAAAATAAATTTCCAGGGGGAGAGCCCCCCCCCCCCCCAGGACCGGGCTCCGCCCTGCCTCTCGCAAACGACCGGCGCTGCCTATGATCCAATACACGGTAGAGATCATTAGACACGCTTATAGAATACTAGTTACATAACTAACCCAAAACATAAATAATTAATTGTCAATTAAACTGACATCGAAAACACGACGCATCAGTGAATCAATATATTATGTAATGGTGTTCGAGGGGAAGGAGGAAGAAAAATGGGGTTTAACGTCCACTCGACACAAACTATGTCATTTCGTAACTAACACATGGTTCCATTTTATTTCCATAATTCGTTTGCGGGAAGGGTTCTTTAGCAGTAGGACGAAACCGGAGGACCATGAGAAAACCCAAAAGATTGAACATGCAACTCTACTCCTTGCCACGTACAACCGGGAAATCGAAACCACGCCAGGTGACTCAATGACACAACGCTCACGCGCTAACCATTCGACCATCCAACCCTCCTCGAGGTTAAGGACTTCCCTGTTTTGGGAAACTTTATGCTACTATAAATTAATAGCGGTGTGAAGCTAGCTTGTTGTTCGTTGTTCGGTATTCGCGAATACCGAACAACGAGCCAGTTTGTTGTTCGGTATTCGCGAATACCGAACAACGAGCTGGTTTGTTGTTCGGTATTCACCAGATATGGAATTAGTAATCTAATAAAGTAACTTTTGTTCGTTATTCGCCAATATGAAACTGCTCTTACTTCGGATAGACAGAGAAATTGTTAGAATCTATTTCCCAAGAGTTCGAAGTGTTATAATCCATTTAGGCTCATAAAAACCCACCTACGGTGTATTCCCGACAAAAGTACCTTTATTGTATTACCAATTCCATATACGGTGAATATCGAACAACAAACCAGCTCGTTGTTCGTTATTCGCCAATACCGAACAACAAACTGGCTCGTTGTTCGTTATTCGCCAATATGTAACAGCTCTTTCTTCGGATAGAAAGAGAAGTTGTTAGAATCTATTTCCCAGAAGTTTGAAGTTTAATTGTCTATTTAAGCTCATAAAAACCCGCCCGTGGCGTGTTCCCTACAAAAGTACCTTTATTATATTACTAATTCCATATACGGTGAATACCGAACAACAAACCAGCTCGTTGTTCGTTATTCGCCAATACCGAACAACAAACTGGCTCGTTGTTCGTTATTCGCCAATATGTAACAGCTCTTTCTTCGGATAGAAAGAGAAGTTGTTTGAATATATGTCCCAGAAGTTTGAAGTTTTATTGTCTATTTAAGCTCATAAAAACCCGCCTGTGGCGTGTTCCCTACAAACATACCTTTATTATATTAGGCCTACTAATTCCATATACGGTGAATACCGAACTACAAACCATCTCGTTGTTCGTTATTCGCCAATACCGAACAACAAACTGGCTCATTGTTCGTTATTCGCCAATATGTAACAGCTCTTTATTCGGTTAGAAAGAGAAGTTGTTAGAATCTATTCAGATTTGAAAAAAAAAAACAGATTTCAGGGACGGAGAGAGAATAAATAAGAAATATTATCAGTATAATAAACACGGCATTTCTCTAAAAACATTTCATTAAATCGGTTTTCTAAAACGAATTAATTCGATCATAAATGAGGATGCATGAGCAGTTGAGAAGGGGGAACCACACCGGAAAATCGCGAACAATTTTCTCAACCAACATGGGGAGCGAACCAGCGTCTTTCTCACCGAACCATCGCGGCTCCCTGTATTGGATGTAGGCCTAGCGTATATAGACATCTTACGCGAGGGCAATACATAATGCCCGAGGTTGGGAACACAGGATCTAGACTGTTGATTTATCTTACATTGTTCAGTTTGGATTTAAATTCGCATGTTGGGACAGACTTTAGATTTGGCGGGGAGTGTAATAAATAATAGAAGGGAGACAAATACAATTTTTAAAAGGGGAGATAATTTTTTTTATGAATGTATTGTGTTTGTCAACAAATTCAATATTGAATATATTATTGGTTTTCTTTTCGGCACTCCCGATTAATCTTGTCTTACGAGTGCATTATATTACCTAATCCAGGCCAAGGTTCACACAAATACAATAGGTGTTTAATGGGCTAAATACTGCGGTAAGAGAATAACAAATCATAATTTTAGATTTTTAATTTCAGGAATTATAATACAAGTAAATTATGGGGAATGTATATAAATAATAAACAAAATATCTCTTCAAAAGTACACACAATCTTTTTTTCTAAAACAATCATATCTTCTTTGAGCTGGTTTAAAATACCCTCAGACGTTCGCAAATTTTTTTCTGGGCGCCGACTTAAATGCTGACACTATCCATCACGCGCATTTTGATCAAAAACGTCACGCGGGTTTCAAAATAAAACCAGTATAAATAATGTACGATTGGCACATTGTGAAATAATGGTACGCCAAGATCAAAGGTTGGCGTCACATATTTATTTAAAAAAAACCCATCAAAGTTAATAAACGTTCCACAATTAGCTCCGTTTGAGAACAGACACTAAATACATTTCAAGAATTTTAAGAAGTATTTTCTGCTTCCATTGAATGGAATTTGAATAGGTTTATTTCGTCTTTGTGTGTATTCCAAGCGTGAAACGTAGTTAAACCGCATTACAAAACAATACATGTATACTATTTTTTGGATATGGCGGCCGAATTCAGGACAGAGGTTCTGGAAGTATGAAGTTGATGGATCTCTGTGCGCAGAATGTAAATAAAGGTCAGTTCGTGAGTTTATTGATATATGTATAAGAAGTTTAGATCAAGCAGACTCGTGCAACAAACACGTGTAACTCATCACAACTGTCTTAATCTTTCCAAAAAATAATTTTCTTCCGATGAGGAATATACTATACGCTTAAATGCTTTGTAATTTATAAAATCCTCTATATTAACTCTTACACACTGGCACTGAATGCATTATATACAGATTGGTCTATCGACTAAAAAAACTCCATCGATAGGTTTTGGAATAGAGCTATAAACTTTCTAAAAGAAACGTGAGCGCTGGTCCTGACGGAATTTTACACCATACTCTGCTCATTTTCTTTCCCGATTAAAACATGAACAGACCAACTTTGGTAAATATATAAGATATGCGAAATACATTTTTTTCAATAGTAGACTGCACTAAGATACTGGTATTTATACTGGCATACCTTACTATTAACGATGCCTAAAACTGATTTAAATATAATTTATTAAATATTTCAAATAGAAAAACCACTCGGGCATCTTAAATCTTAGAATTGCATGCACATAGAAATAATACAAAAAGTTTTACTTTCAGAAATTAAAGCAAATTTAATGGATTTCATTAAAAGATCAAGTTTTAGGTAAGCAAGGCCCATATAAAAATTGAGTTATATTTGACACACTCGGCAAACATCGGCAGATTCCGGTACCCTACATCTAGCCTTGCACACAGATTGCTAGCCTTGGCCGATACAAATGCGATGCGGCACCGGTTTACTTATTAGAAATACTTGCCTCTTTTAGAAAGAAGTCCTCACAATTGCGTTGTGCGAAGACTGTGTAAAATTTTCAGTGCAAACTTTGTCCTTGTCTAAAGGAAATCGGAAAACTTGAAAGAAAAACGGCCCCAGACTTTGAAATCTTTGTATGATAGAACATTCTTCAAAGGCGTCGTCAATGACAACGCTGTTGGTAATCCGAGAACTTGAACGTCGTTCAAATGGTGGACTTCGTCATACAGCCGAGGCTAGATGTAGGGTACTGGAATCTGCTGGGGTTTCCTGAGTGACATGTGACAGTGAAAGGGTCACAATTCTATGGAATACTATTACTGTTTATTACAATAATTTTCAGTGACGCAAATCCCCGATTCATTCCAACGAATCATCCTTTCATCTGATGCACAAACAATTCGTGACATATTGGCTATTATTAAAAAGTATCTTTTGCTACAATGCCAGTGTTAATATATTAAATATGGGCCCTTACAAAATATCTTTTTTTAAATTAATCAAATACCGGTAATATGTTACAGCAATATATAATGATACATTTATTTACATGTTGTTATGTTAATTTGACTTTAAATGGTACATGGCTTAAATGTTAACTATATAAAAAAAGATGAATCTCTTTATAGTCTTTGTCTATAGTAAAGTTACCTCCCCTTTATAGAGTCAGTTTCACAAAAGTTACCACCCTTTATTTCAAAATCATAACATGCCTGGAATCTACAATTTCTTGATCAATTCTGGTATATTTGAATTTAGAATCGGATATCATGGAGAGAGCAAGGGTTTAAATTCAAGAACAAAGGAGAGGTTATTCTGGCATTAAGATTTCCGACTGTACACCCTTTGATTCATGAGGCCCACATCCGAGCAGGTTATTAAACACCCTACAATTGAGTGGAATAATTATATGAAATGGTTTTTTTTCTTTACTAATTTTGGGTTAGCTAGAAATACTCTATACACATTTGTTGATTTATGTATGCTTATGTGTTAAAAGTTCTATGGTCGGTCAACCTACATAAATGTAAAATCATTTGAAAAAAGGTTAGAATGAAGTTTATCTCTTCACAATGATAGATATTTTCAAATGATAGATATAGCAAATATAAACTTATAATTACGAGCGCATCTGAACTTGTTTGACAGGTGGCAGACTGATTGATCAGGTATAGTTTATATTGGAAATGATGATGTCAGTCATACTCAATCTATATTACAATAGGATTTATTCCATACAGTATTAATATCAGAATAAAAGAGCATTTCAATAAAATCTCTATAACTTTGTTCTGGCATCTGCTCAAATTTTGATTCCTAATCTTAACTAATTTTGATGAAACAGAAGCAGAGCCAAACATCAAAGTAATTCATTTACCATTATGAAAGATTGGTTTTTACTATGACTTTTATAGAATATAAATACATACATAGTATGGCATAGTATCTCTTTTTCTGATCTGACAACTTTATTTACCCTTGCTATATATTAACGCTCTAACGCTCACATGGCAATAGATTATTCTTGGCTAACTTTAGCTTTTGATCGACCAGGAGCGTCCAACGAATGTTTAACTTTACAAATTCTTTTATGATAACTCTGCGCCATTGAGTTTATAATTGACAGTAAAAAATAGGCCACCATTATAATTATAACTTTTTCAAATATCCACGATAATATATTGGTTGATTCCTGTAAAATAAAAAGTCAATAACATTAAAGTAAACTGTTTAAATTTATAGGACAGCCTAGAAAAGTGAATAATTATTTTTGATTAAAATACACGAAAAAGTTCAATAAAACACTTTTATGTAACCTAGCATATCCTACACTGTATACAAGATAACATTGACAGCTAAATAGTTTGGATTAATAAGGCTTTTATATATAGAACAATTTAACTTTGGAGTTAGATATCCTTATAATTTGTTCTTTAATTTGACTTTTTTTTATCCAATTTTAGACAGTTTCAAGTACAGCTGCATCCACACTGTTTTACATATGTGAATGTTTTAGATGCTTTAAAGTTTAAATAGATATGATTTTTACGAGTTTCAAGGGCTTCATGGCAAAAGTCATATTCAGCACATCAAGCCGATTTTAAAGAAGAGAATAGTTTAATTGGGTTTTTTTTATGAGCGATTTCAGAGGCAAGTCAAAATTAACCCAAAAGATTACATCCAATACAAAACAACCAATATGTTTAAAGACTTAACATATATCATTACCTTCTCAGAGCCTGCGTCATCTCTATTATGTAATTTATTTCTTTGATCTTCTAACCAATTTTTAAAAGGCATCTGTAATTTTTCCCCTACTACTGGTATATATCTAGAAAAACATGAAGAGAAAGTAGGGATGTGAAGATATCACCATGGCAAGACCACAATCCTCTGGTCTCACTGTTTACAAATATCGTAACTTGATCGTCTCCAAATAGCTGGACCATCTCCAAATATCTAGCTTGACCTTCTATAAATACCTAGCTTGTACAAATATCTAGTATCACCATCTACAATTATCTAGCTTGACCGTCTATAAATACCTAGCTTGATTATCTGCAAATATCTAGCTTCATTATCTACAAATACCTAGCTTAACCATCTACAAATACCTAGCATAACCATCTACAATTATCTAGCTTCACTATCTACAAATATCTAGCTTGATTGACTACAAATATCTAGCTTGACCATCTACAAATATCAAGCTTGACTATCTACAAATATCTAGTTGTTCATCTACAAATATCTAGCTTCATGATCTACACAATTTTTCCACTTGCCCATCTCCGCAAATATTGACTGTCTACAAACATGTATTTCTGGAAACCCCTTAATTAAAATCTGTGCAGGGTGCAGTAAATGAAAGCATTGATCAATAGGTTGTATAGTCATTATCATTGAAGATTAAATGAATATCCTGTCTTTTGATGACTGTAAGTTGTAGTTTTTCAACCCTTTAGCACTTAGACTGCTCTGTCACGTACAGCTGGGTTGCATGCAAAATGTTCCTATCATATGGAGTTTTGGACTGTTCAGGGGTGTACGACCGTTATTAATATAATCACCTTTCTCTAATTTCCTTCAAGGAAATAACAACATTGAATAAAGATAAACTTACTTAAAAAGATGTATGACTAGTTCTACATGGTGTTTACTAAATAGAAATATAACAAATAATTTCTGAAAAGGGAAAAATAATCATTATTGTTTATTTATCTATTTCAACAACAGGTAATTTTGTCCGCACTGACAATAGGTCCACAATGTTTCAAATGCAGATACTAATTATCTTTGCAAATTGCTACACCTGGGATTCACGATTTTCATGCACAAGAAACAGGTTAATTTAATTGACTCAGAGAACAGTTTTTGAAGACAGAGAAATGAGACTAACATATGGTTCAATTCTATTTTAATAAGCTGCTTGCACGTATGGGTCTTCTTATCAGTGGGAGGAAACCGGAGGACCCAGAGAAAACACATGAACAATTTTTAATATAAATCAGAAAAATTAACTGACTTTTATAGCATTCCCAGTCTAAAATTAACTTTTCACACAATACATCATGTATGAGATGTTATCATCTCTGGGCCCCCGTTTCTCTAAATTTTAACTAAAGATAAAATCCAAATTTTAGTAGATACATGTACTTCAATTTTCATTGGCTAAATACTAAAATCAATCTAACATCATTCAATCAAATAACTAAAATTTGGATTTTATCTCAGTTAAAATTTTGTGAAACAGGCCCCTTATAAATTACAGAACTTTTGCTTTTCCCAAAAACAATATTTCCAAGACTTGTTATTATTTGAAAACCCTTCAAATATTCCTTAAACCACCTTTCTCTCTTATTTCTTACCTGTATGTGCATTTTGATTATTGCTTTACCAATTAGTGTTGCTCCAAAAAACGTCCAGAATGGTACTAGAAAATGACCACATGTTATTCCTGCTAAATCAAACAATGGATTCGGTATCTGAGAAAAACAAATGTCAAATTATAATCAAAGAGAGAGAGAGAGAGAGAAATGGGGTTTAACGTCCACTCGACACAACTAGGTCATTTCGGGACTAACATATGGTTTTTAATTTTATTTCAATAATTCGCTTGCGCGTAGGGCTCTTTAGCAGTGGGAGGAAACCGGAGTGCCCGGAGGAAACCCACGAGGTTGAGAAGGCGCTCTATCTCCATGCCACATACGCTCACACCAGGGCTCGAAACCACAGCCGCAAGCCAGAGGTGACCGGCCAGCTAGAGGTCGAAGCGCAGCACTCTAGACCACTAGGCCATCCCAACCCCCCAAATTATAATCAAATGCCAATGCATAAAGTCTGACAGTAAAATGTCATTTTGCCCAATCTTTATCTAATACCGGTTTGAAATTCAGGAAATTGTTAGATACATTAATAAATTCAATAAGTCACTTGTGCGCATGGGTCCTTAGCAGTGAGAGCCAATCAAGGACCTGGAAAAAAACTACAAGGTTGGAAACAGACAGAAAGAAGAACTATTGACTGTTTGTATCAATTATGAAGATTATGGAAGAATTTCAATAATTGCACTTGTTATGGAAATATTTTCTTTTTCTACATCCCTGTAAAATAACTTTGCTAATGAATAAATTCAATAATCAACTTACAGAGGCACAAGCTAAAATACCAATAAAACCAATTCTTTGTACTAAATTATGTACTGATAGTTTTGCCCTTTCCATAAAACCCTGCAAGACACAAAATATATGTAGAAGTATATAAATTGAAATATAAGGCCATACAAAAGAGACAATGACTCAGGTTTTTATTTGTGCTTTTATCCAAAGATCGCAACTGGGCTAAATGAATTCTCACATCAGGGCACTACAATTATTTCATCGTGCTGTTTATAGGAATTTATGATTATTGAGATATCCTTCTGGTTACATATCTGATTAATGAATCTGTTTCAAAATTAATCAGATAGATTGGCTTTTTTTTTTCTTCAAATAATCATGTGTCATGCAGCCCTTTAAACGTGATGCAGGAGTAGCTGAGAACCAGAATGGTCTAAAATACAATGATAAACTGAAAACATGATTAAAGGGAGATCAATCTATTTAACATGGAGAGAGAGAGAAAAATGGGGTTTAACATCCACTCCACACAAACTAGGTCATTTCGGGACTAACATATGGTTTAATTTTATTTCAATAATTCGCTTGCGTGTAGGGGTCTTTAGCAGTGGGCAGAAACTGGAGAGCCCGGAGAAAACCCATGAGGCTGGAATTTAAGATGGAGTCTCAGGTGGATGCAATTACACTAGCGTAAGAATGAAACTCATTTAAGGCTTGTTTAACTTTGCTATCTGAAATGCAAGTCGTTTAACACGTTCACTTTTGGTCATAAGACCTGTGGGTGGATGTTAAACCCTGTATCTAAAGTCACAATTAATAAAGATAGGTTGCCAGGCAACGAAACATACGCCCACAGCAGCTAAATCGTACGGGGAGTCAACAAGAGTTGTCGCATAGTTTTACTTTTTTTCGATAATTAAACATTTATATTACACTAAAATCTGATTAAGAGCAACAACTCATAAAGTAATTATCAGAAAATCATTAGAATTTGTTTGGTTTATATAAAGTTCTGGTCCATGCTAACATTCAATACAGTATACAAAACATCTAATATCATGGATTTAGCTGTTCAGTTGTCAAAATTCAATGAAAATTAATCTGATAAAAAGTTTGGTCTCTAGAATGTCACAAGATTTTTCAAAGTGATCAAGGGAGATAACTTTGGCAGTTATTATAGGCTTCTTCATCTCATGACCTTAAATACTGTGTATCAATTTAAAGTCAATTGGATATTAACTTTGACCTCTAGCACGTCCACAAGATTTTCTGAAGTGATCAAGGGCCATAACTCTGGCAGTAATTATCAGAAATCTCTGAAAATCAATAGGATTCTTCTCTTCATGACCTTAAACAATGTGTATAAATTTAAAGTTAATCGGATATTAACTTTAGCCTCTAGTGCGTTCACAAGAAATTGTGGACGATGGATGGACGGACGGACCGACAGACGGACGGGGGCAGCAATATACGTCCACATTTCCATGTGGGCGTATAAAAACGTTTTTGCTTACACTCCATTATTATGTATCAATGTCAAAAGCAAATATTGAATTAATTATTGGCTCACATATAACCCTTTAGACTTTTAATCAAATTCCAGAATCAATGCCACTAGCAATATGTTGTATTAATTACTTCCTCACATTAATTATTTACACTTTATGTTCTTACCAGTTCATCAGGATGTGTTTTAGTTTCATGAATTAACTCATTTAGTTCTTCAAAATCATCATCATCTGGGTCAGTACCAGATAATCTTGCTGCTCTTGCCATAAAATATGGTGGTAATTCTCCTATAGCTGTACCTGCTCCCTGTTAAAATATTTTAAAAAGAACATGAAGGATAATGGTGAAATGAATTTACATCTTTTCTACACATGGTTAAAATATCTAGACCACTTTGATTCGAATTTAATTAATTTGATCTGCAGATTTGACAAATGACTTGAGGTTGTCAAAATCAATAAGCTTCTTCTCCTAATTTCAATGTCGTGGGTGGGCATCTCTAGATGCACTCTGTATTAAACTGACTAATCGTACTTTACCCATTATAAAAGATTTGATGTTGTCAAAATCAATAAGCTCTTTCTTCTCATATTTCAATGCACTCTGACTAATGTACTTACCCACATAATAGCTTCTAATCGTACTTTGCCCATTATAGCCCATATACTTATACTATCTCCCATAGTTTCTGGACAAATAATTCTGGAATATTAATAATGAAAACAAAATGAAATGGGTTTTAATGTCCGACTGTTCTGCTCTGATTGGGCTAATGAACACAAGCATACGCTATACACTGTGCTATGAGGAAAATTTTGCGTCAACAGCATAGCTATGGCCTATTCTTATATAAAATTCCAACTTCCAAGGGGTCTTTTACGTACATGTCATTGTGTACACCAGACCTTGTTTTTGCCCCATCCGAATGACAATACCAGGCCTTTTTAACTGCAACACTGACAAGAAAGAACAATGCCCGAAGGTCCGATGATGTCAATGCAGGGATCGAACACACAACCTCAAGATTAGCGAGCCAACATTTTACTCATTTAGCTACTGTGAGCTCCTGAAATATTGATAACAGTATATGGAAGTAAACTAATTTTAATAGTTTACTTGCATGTAGGAGTCTATAGCAGTGGGAGGAAACCGGACGACAAAGAGAAAACCCAAGAGGTTGGACAAATGACATCATGTCACTTGGCTCAATGACAGACCTTGTGAGCTAAAGTCTCATAAAACCTCATTTCATTAATTCATTCTAAAGTGCATGTGTAAAGATGGTTTGAACAAACACCCCCCCCCCCCCTACATACTGGTTCAGAACATACAGAGAGTGATTGTACTGGGGTGTGCATTGTCCTCAAGATACAAATGTGAACTTACTTGGATGGATATGGTGGTTCTGGAAAATCTACAGACTTGCATTCAAATGCTGCTAATGTAACAGATGCTATATGTGGACCCTGTAATTATACACATCATATTTATATATATACATAATATATATATATATAAAAAAAAAAAAATTACGATGAAAAAAGAAATAAACACATGTTTATGGTTAACGTTTTCAGTTCTCTTGAACCTCTTCAGACCATTTTGATATATATATACTTTTGAGAATTAACCCAGCTAATTATTTATGAAAAAAATATCCTATTGGAGTGCAACGGTTTTGATTTCTTCAGAGAATTAAAATGGCTTATTATTAATGAAAAACATTTTGAACCCATTATCCTATTGAAGTGCAACAGTCTGGATGTCTTCAGACTGCAACTTCTTTTTGTAAAATGATAAACACATAGATCAATTCACAGTCAGTAGGATCCATTTTTTTTCTAATTTATTTTAGAGACTAATCATCCATTGAGATTTTTTGTAAATAGTTAAAGACATAGCTAAGAGAATTTAATAATATATTCTCAAGGAAAGTTGTCCTGTATAGCCAATGAAGTCTAAATTCCCCAAAGAATTATTTTTTATATATATCTTTTATCTATATAATTTCTGTATGAAGCCCCATTCATAAAGTATACAAAGATTTGTTGAAGTTTTTAAAAATCCTTAATCAAATTCGATGAATGGGTAATGTGAATGCTATTATCTTGCCATAAGCTACTTTTAGTGTTGAAGAGACTAAAATCAAAAAAAGTAAATATCTACTTACCAAATAAAGAATAAATGTGTGAAGACCTGTACCTAAACCTACAGACGATAAAATACCTAATCCTACCCAGTACGCACTCCACAGAAAATGTTTTCTTATAACATCGACTATCTGAAAATATTGAACAATTATTTCAGTTTCTGAAATACAACAAATATCAAGTATCGGTTCACAAGATTACCATGAAATAAAATATAGAGAGAAAGAGAGACAGATGGGAGTTAACTCTGGCAGTAATTATTGGAAATCGCTGAAAATCAATAGGATTATTTGTCTTATGACCTTAAACACTGTGTATAAATATAATGTCGATCGGATATTAACCTGAGCCTCTAGAGCGTCCACAAGCAATTGTGGACGCCGGACGGACAGGGGCGACGACAATATACAACCGCACTTCAATGTGGGCGTATATAAACGAATGCCTTTATGATGTGCTTGAAAGAGAGAGGATAATGAGCCCATTAAATCGATAAATATCATACCTGTTGGTGTTTACCTTCAGTTATATATAATAAATATAATAAACTAATCATAACTAACATTAATAATACACTCTTTTTTCTCTGCCATAACCTGAAATAGAAATTAAGACCTTTTAGAGTACATGTAAATAAATATAGGCTTTCCACATACTTTGGTAATCGCACATAGTTCTTGAGCTGCAGTGGCTCACTGATTAAGATGAAGGCTTGCTAACAAGGAGATCCAGTGTTACATCTCTATCTTGGTTGAGAAAAATTCATCAGGATTTCTGTGATGTCTCCCCCTTGTCAGTGCTGAGGGCCTGGCAAGGGACAATGTACTGTCGGTCGGAATGAACAAAAAACCAAGGCTCTCATGTATACATTGGCATGCACAAAAAAGATCCCTTGGCAGTAGTAATTCTATATAAGAGCAGACTGTAAGTACTAAAAACAAAAAATGGACCAGGAACCGAGCATAACCCATTGCTAATCAATCCACAATTGTCAAAGGGACAATCATGTCAAGTTCCATGTCAATCATAGATAATTTGGAATAGTCTTAGGCTTCTATCGAAGAGTGTCACCCCCTAGAAAGTAGTGATTGTCTCATGTCGTGAATAAGGCCAGACCAATTTGATTTTCGGTTCTTGGGGAACACCTGTTCAAATCTTGCTTTGTATTTCTTCCGGAAAAGGAGGAAGCCCACAAAATTTGACAGGCAACTCTACTGTCACGGGTGAATCGAAAACATGCCAGTTGACTCAACGACAGACCTCACGTGTATGTTACAGCGTGTACACGCTAAACATTCTGCCAACTAAACCCCCCAGACCCTGAAGAAGTGAGTATTAAATTAGTTTGGCCTATATTACTGTTTTAAAACCAGGCCCCAAGTTCACAAAGCATTCTCAAACTTAAGTTTAGAATTTACTCAAACTTGTTCGCCCTTTTTAACTAAAATATAGTCCTTTATAAACCTTTTAAACAGTGACTGAAATTTGAGTAAATTCTTCACTGAAGTCTGAGAATGCTTTGTGAACTCAGGGCCAGAGCAATAGATCCTGCGTGTTGTGCTTACCTGGCTATAAATGTTTGAAATAAGCAGCTACATTCACATATAAAATAAACAAAAGTTATCAAAGGTTGCTTCCATAAAACTATATTTGTGCGTTCAGATTTTTCCCGCTCTCTGCGAGAAATGGTATCCATGTTTTTTTCATTTGTCATAGACCCATTTTTCTTAGATTTTCTTTCTCGAACTTCTTTGACACTGTCGTCCATGACAGTGATCCTTTCTAGCCTTGATACCTAAATAAAAGAAATATTCTAAATTAATGAAACTTTCACTTCCTAAGCATAGATTGTGCAAATACAGTTTAATATTCCAGCCAATTTTGTGCAATTTATAAGTTACTAAATACATAAATAGCAATATCAAAATTTCCTTACAATAAATAAAATCACAATTCCATTTTATAGCATTTTGCAATGATATCATATTTATACTAGATTTATCTACAAATGTAGGTATTTAACAATTTAATGTTTTTATTTTCACATCAATAATAATTTATCTAACGTTTACAATTTAATTGATTTGTAAATATTTTTTGTTATATATATCAAATCATTCAACTTGTTTCTCAATAAAATGTCAGTAAAATAACAATGTATGAACAACCAATCCGATTAAAAAACACAGATCCTATTTCATTTTGTGTTTTATGCATGCCTGGAAATAAGGCACCTGTTACCGACAATGTCGGCCCCAGATTCAAAACCTCTGGTGCCTGTCATTTTGTCTTTTTTAATGATATTATTATTAATACATGTCCAGCACTAAGTTGAAAATGTCAGGTGCTATTTCATTAGTGCCTCACATTTCTTCAGGTACATCTAAAACCGTTATTCCAAGCCTGGTTTTACAGTTCAAACTTTCGTTTTACTTGTCTTTACTACACTAGGATCTGAAAGAGTTTTTATCATTGATGTGTTCTGGAGGATGTGAGGGTTTAGCCAATGAAACGGTCTGTTATGGCGAGCTTTTGGCATGAGGTGGACAGAACTGTGGGTAATCCACAAGAAACATCAATGCCGATTGGTTCATCAAATGTTCAACATCGTGGGTTCAAAAGTTGCTTTTACGACCTCTGATGCGACCTCCCATAACAACTGGTCAGATCTTCATGTGTAGGCCATCGAAAGTATAAAAATCAAAATGAAATAGAGATCTGTATTTCAATCAGATTTATCAACAACAGAACAAAATAAAAATCTAACAAACATAAATTAACAACTAAATCATTTTTGCCAAATGAGCAAATAACTACCCTGAATTAGTCAATAGCACCATGGAAACAGCTACAGACAGGAATGTCCACTGAACGACATCATTGTGCTATGTTGTGGGATGTCATCACCTTGTGTTATGGTACCGGTACATGTACTCTGTGATTGTGAATGGACATTCTGTCTGTATATATTTCTACGATTCCAAACATGCCATAGTAAGATTTATATGCACTAAAAGTGTGTCAACCTTCAAAAACTCAACTCAGATAACTGTCGACATACTGTTTTAAGTAAGAGTTCCTGGCCTGGTGAGAGTTCAGCGCGTTTTAACTTAAACAACCCTCTCAAAGACATAAATGACCATCTTAAAAACTTTAACATTAGCCAATTTACAACATCAAGGGGTCCACAATACAGAATTAGATACCACATACAACTCAACAATTAACTACTACTTACAACTGGCCTTGTGAAAATTCAACTTCCATGACTCTATACAATTTCAAAAATAAAACAAACATTTAGGATCTTTGAGAGAGAGAGAGAGAGAGAGAGAGAGAGAGAGAGAGAGAGAGAGAGAAATGGGGTTTAATGTCCACTTGACACAAACTAGGTCATTTTGGGAGTAGATATGGTTCTATTCTATGTCAATAATTCGCCTGTGCGTAGGGGTCTTTAGCCGTGGGAGAAACAAGAATACCCCAAGGAAATCCATGAGATTGGACAGGCGATCCTACTCCTTGTCATGTACAACCGGGAAATCAAAATGTCAGTTGGCTAAATGACAGACCTTGTGATACAACATGTCTTCCATTGCCTGACTAGTACAGAAAATAAAACCATAAACTCCATTTCATTTCATTTCTAATATTATTCTCAATGTCATTATTTGAAAACAATTGTTTGAATTATTATTTCCCCCATAGGAGACAAAAAAAACTGACCAAACTATACTTTTTATAAACAAAAATCAAATAATCAAGAAACATGAAAATCTGTTCCAATCTTTGATAAACTATTTGAATATGAATATGTGTGTGGTTACTAACAAACTTACCATTTCTGTTTTTTTCAAACTATCCATCTTTAAACGAATATGATCTAGCGTGGTATAATATTAAATATCATAAAATATTCTCAGTGATACATTACTACTCGTAAAAGTATTTATCAATAATTCATCAAGTGAAATGTGCTTATCAATCTAACCAATATGGAAATTATAGCATTTGACACTGCATAACAATACCAGGCTATTCATAGTAAAAAAAAGGTTTATTAACTACTTTGGCAACAGCTGTTTACACTGTATATAATTGTGGAGTGAAGAGAGGGGAATGGGTTTAATGTCCACAGCACACAAATTAATTTGATTTGAGTCTAACATCATATGGTGCAAGTTTATTTCAATAATTTGTTTGTTAATAACTAGGGCTGCAACGATTCATCGATGAACCGATAATCGCGATGTTTTAAAAATCCACGATGCACGATACAATCAATGTACGTATCGTGATTCGCTATCCAAAAAAAAAATTTCCACAAAAATAGACTTATATTCCTTTAAAAGCGTAAATAAGTCCATGAGCAATTTAACTTTTTTACTTTCAGAGAGTGTTAAAGCGTTTTTAACACTTGAAGTAGCTTATTAGTTGACCGAATAAATGCCACATTTAAAGTAAACCATAAAAAAGGCCTATTTTTAAAATTTATTTCCTATCATGATATTAATCGTATCGTAGACTATGAATCTTGATGCGCATCGAATCGTGGCCTGGCGTATCGTTGCAGCCCTATTCATAACAGTCTGTGGCAGTGGGCTGAAACCAGAGGAACCCATAAGTTTGGCTAGACGACCCTACCCTTGCCTTGCCACACAATTGTTGTACTTTGCAAGGGGCTCAAACTTGTACTCGTGCCTTACAGAAATTATTTCATTCAATACTATATTTCAGTATACTGAGTATTTAATACTATATTTCAGTACATATACCGAGTATTTATAATTAACTATGCAATCTGTTAGGGATGGGATAACAAGGCCACAAACAATTTTTGATCAGTTACAAATTGAAGATTTGTATTTCATCCAAGAGTACAAATGTTTTAGCATACGTCGCTAAATTAACACACCATATACATATATAACCCATTAGAAATAACTTTGTTTTAAAACAATAATGGCTCTTGCCATTTTAAATCTCAACAAAAATCTTGTATTGGTTGAAATACCATTACCACAAATATGCATTAAAGTACCGGGGTCAGTATACAAATGCAGGAAAATTACCAGAAATTTAATATCCAGTACCACAAATAATAACTTGAAGGTGCTCCAATAAATGTAATAAAGATAAAAATTAGAAATCAAGGAGAAAAGGGAAAACCTTTCAAAAATAAAACTACTTTAACATGCATTTAGTACAAGATATGCCTTTATATGGTCTAAAAAACTGACTATGCAAACACATTTCATCCGTGAAGAAGTTAGTATTTTAACAGTTGAAAGGTCGGATAAAACAATGCTTTTCTGATATTGTATTCTATTTATCATTGTATATAACATTTCAATTTGAGCGTATAGAAATCAAGAAGAGTTATCTATCACATTACATGATTTCCAGTAGACAAGAAACCTCATCTCTCAACCCTCCTTCAGTATATCTTAACGTTTTTAGCTACGTTTCCAGTTTAAGATCGATTTTGATTTTTAAGATATAGAGTATTCCCTTGGTTTAAGTACTCTAATTAATTCAAAATTGTTAGCAGCATCCAGCAGAGTCACACTCACACATAATGTTATTGATATTAAATAAAACTGTCGAGACTTAATCCAGACAAATGATGAATAAAGGGAGATAACTGACTTAATACTTATCAATGTGCAGTCTGATTAAAATCATACCAACATTGCATTCTTTATATTTCACGTTTGTTTATGCTTTATTGCTTATAAAGCTCAGTCATATTGTACTTCTTCAGTTATGTGCATTAATATGATTTGCTAACTCCAGACCTGTCCACCAATTAACAAACCTTTGATACAAAAATAGTGAGTATAATCTTTTGAAGCGCTTTGATCATCTCGACATGTGACTGACTTTCTAATAATGATCAATGGTATTACATTGAATGTAATTTCTAAAGGAATCACTACACATTATTTTGTTTTTATTTGACTTTATAAATTTAATAAACATTAACAATATAAATATACATATGTATCTCTCAAAAATATATTATAATTTAAAAACTTTGAAAATGTCTAACAATATTGACGCCGCCAAACAGTTTTTGAGACATTTATTATGAAAATGTTTGTCTTCGTCGGCTTCTCAACTAGCCACGATATTAATCATAATCAACATAAGTCTTTATATACCCTGTCCCTAAATACATCATGTACGGTCTTTAAATTGTCTTAATTTTACATATCACTGATCTTCATTTGTCAATTCTTTTATTATCACCCAATATCTTATTTGACAGTAGATATCGCTTGTATGATAAATTACATAATCTACTGCGATATCTCCTTAGGGGAATTTGATTGGTCAATCAAAAAGGAACTACTTTCTTTTATTTTAAAGAAACCACTTATTTTAAATAAAAAGTGACTTTTTTTTTTGTTAAAAAGAAACTGTTTTTATTTAATTGACTTTGAAAGAAATACTGGGTCAATATATAGGACTTTGCAATAGCAAAACTGCAGTCAAAAAACTGATGTATCACTACGCAGTAATGAAATTAGATCCAGTAAAGGTGAAATCTATACCAAAGAATTATATTTATTTATTTCTGCATGTAAGAAAGGCTTAGGTGATAAATAAAATCTCCAACTCGTGTTTTTTGATATCAAAAAATATCAACACTCGTTGATATTTTTTGATATCAAAAAACACTCGTAGGAGATTCTCTATATAGTAACCATTGGCCATATACACACCGGAAAGTAATGTCATCAATCTTATGTGCACTTTAACAATACAATGTGTATTCAATGCAAAAATAACTAAACAAAAAATAGTTTCAAAGAATTTTGGAATCCAGATGATGTTATGATGGTACTGGGCAATTTTTGTCACTTAAAAACATACATTATGCAAAAGCTTAATCTGCCTATTGCAGGTCTTTCTTTAGGCATGAAATGTTATCTAAATTATCAATTAGACATTTATTAACTTATCCAGACCATAATCAACACTTCATGGCATCGCTAGCCTGCGACCTTTAGTGGATAATGATCCGATTTAACCTAAAACTTTCCTTCGGGATTTAATTATTAAATGGATAATCGAGACTATGCTTTTTGTCATACCGACTTTAGTAATGATGATCGAGACTAGACAGAAATATAAATCGCTTAATTCTCGCTTCAATTTGACTGAATATTTCATCAATTTTCTATTACATTATCTAGTTTTTAACTATTATAGTGAGAACTGCCAACTCGTTATGTAATCTCCCATAATGTATCTTTTACCTTGCCCTTAATTAAAGGAGCTGAATCGCTAATTTGGCACCAAGAAATAGACACAAATGGGTCACAACCAGGGCTTCCACTTCAAAATTTTCACTACCGGTCATTTTTGATAATGCACTGAAACTTTTTTTTATTCATGGTAGGGTATTGTGAATTCACATGTCTATACCACTTTGTCAGCATGGGGTACACAAAAAATTATATATTGGACTTAAAAAATGAAATATTAGTAAGGCTTATGATGATTATTTATAAAAACATTCCCTTTTGGCTACTTAATAAATCGAAATAGCTGAATTGGCCGTAGAAAAACCATTCCAGTGGCTGACACGTACATGTTCATGTAATTACCATGTCCTCTATAGAAAACTAACTGACCTGGATAATTATGAGTTGTAATACAATAACTCTGATATGAAGATTAATAAACAATTATCCACGGCATATTTCTCACATTTATTGGTTTTAGACCATCTCTTATGGTGTTACGGGCTTCAGAATGGTGACGTAATTTCAATAATGAATTTACTAAATAACTAACTTCACAGCTAGCGAAACTAGCGCCCCCTACAATATCGTCCTGTATAAGAGAGGGAGAGAGAGAAATGGGTTTTAACGTCCACTCGACACAAACTAGGTCATTTCGGGACTAACATATGTTTTTTAAATTTCATTTCAATAATTCGCTAGCGCGTAGGGGTCTTTAGCAGTGAGAGGAAACCGGAGTGCCCCGAGGAAACCCACGAAATTGAGAAGGCGCCCCTATCTCCATGCCACATACGCTCACACCAGGGATTGAAACCACAGTCGCAAGCCAGAGGTGACCGGCCAGCTAGAGGTTGAAGCGCGGTACGGTACTCTAGACCACTAGGCCATCCCCCACCCCCCCGGTCCTGTATAAGAGTTACCATACGATATATACACGACATTTCTATAACACATGGAATTATCAATATTGCTGCACAATAGCACTGGTATACGTAATGTTCTTAATTTTTCAGTAAGCAAGTTAACTAATCCCTAGATTTTATTTCTACAATCCCGACAAGGCCGTAATATTACTATAACAAATTATAATGCATTTTTCTCCCAAAAAGTATGTTGTTGAGGATTTACGTAATTTCTATGCTGTTTTATTTAATATGACAGTTGGTTGGATTCGAAGAGCAGTACTTCATATTAATTGCCTTTTTTTCGAAGATCATAATAATCTTGTTTACATCGTGTGTAAAAGTAATAGAGATAAACAGCTTTATTCCAGAAAATTCTTATGCCACGTGGACAATATGTGATTGACTAAGAATGGACCGCTTCACGCCTTTGTTAAGATTCCCAAATATCAAATAACTTTTTTTGATCTACTACAGTATAATCTATAGAAGACTATGTATACAACTCTGAAGCACCAATCATGAGATTATGTGGCTTCATTTATCGTTACATGCGCATTATTCTACACTGGCCGTACAATTTTATAGCTAAATAGTGGATGTTGATCATAGCCATGTTTGAAAATTTGGGTTTAAAAAAAAGACTTTTTCAGCTTGCAAAATGACTGATGGGTTAGATCTAGTTACGGTCATTTTCAATAGCCCTCGGTCCCGACCAGATACAGCAGATACTGAACCCTTGGTCACAACGCAACTAATAATGTAATATGAATGTATATAAACGGATTAACATTCAATCATTTACGTTTGCACTCTTATTTCAAATCAGTTATGTTCGCAAAAATACGCCAAAAGTCTCCATCAAATGGCAACCTCTAGCATCTGGATATTGCAGTCTTCACCTAACGGGTATTTTATTTATTGCGCATGCTTTCCAGATAAGAATATGGCATCACCGTTTGACATGACTTGTGGTGGAATATATCTTGCATCGTTCTTTGTGTCCCTTGTTACAAATGGCACTGAAACACATTTTGGTACAGTACACAATTAATCAATTAATGTACAAATGGTAAAATATTTATTTTATCTTAAATATTGGATATCACAAGCCTAACTTTTCCCGGTCAATGTTGATTTAAATTGACAAACACATGTATTATGTACATTCGAGTTTTCAATGTTGAAGACTTTGTATGATATGATTATGATTATGAGTCGTCATATGAGATACTGAGTTAGACTAGTCTTAGAGACTACTCACAACTTAGCTACCCAAACAAATGAAAATATTGAAGAATGCCAAAAAAAAACAAAATCAAAACCCATTCAATTTGACAGTACACCACAAATGAAAAGAATAGACTGGATTAATTAATTAGTAAATAGGAGGCCATGCTGATACTGAATTGAATCTTCAAAATCGAGATTGTCACTCAGTGTCAATGAATGTAATGTTGTTATCTTCTTCTTACCAAGTCCACCTTTCGGCCTTTGGTGCTAAGTCCCTTTTCTTTCAAAAGAGAGCGTAGTTCAATGACCTTTAAACAAGACAAACCACCAATTGCTCTAGATATCTTTTTCGACATATTGTTTCAATTAATTTAGTGAATATAGTGCTTTTAAAATTATAAAATGTACATACTTCGACTCAATATAATGTGTCGTGTCTCTCTACAAACCGGATGTGAAAATGACGACCATTTTAGTTTCGTATTTTGGTGTGCAAAGGGAGGCTACCCGTTTAAGGCAAGAGAGCCCCACAGAACTATTACTAATAATTGTGTTTATTTTATTATTCGTCTATCCTTTGACTTTTCCCTCTTTTGTTTTTCCTGCGTTCTTTCCCTTTTAGATCCTTGATTGGATAATAAAGTTAACCTAATGAGTATATTTCTATGGGCGGACCTGTGAGTTGGAGAACACGTGCACCAAGTGCTCTCGCTGCAGTTCATTGACATTGATTGACTTTTTGGCCCTCTCACTTTTATGCACTTGCAAGACCAAAATCGACCAGCGTACATAAACCACAAAATTTTGTTTAGAAAAACAAAGTTACTATCATTTTCAATAATTTTATTAATATCTTATTAAAATTATGAAGCCCCCGGATGAGATTAGCTGACAGTAAAGGCTCTGAAAAATCTTTGTTTATAAATTCATTCGGGATGCATTATGGGAAGAAAACCTCGATTGATTGGGCAGCCATTTTGACCTGCATTCGGTTGTGGTGGAGAAGTGTCCGTAATATACATTTTAACACTTCATACTCAAAAACAATAATAACAGGTGCCCGATAATTGCAAGCATCATAATGATTATCTTTTAAAAAACCTTGCAGTCAGAGGTAAGAGTGTTAAATTCAATATAAAGCGCATCGATTTGCATGAATAGTGACAAGCCGAGCGCTTGCTTTTTTTTCTGCTGTCGTGAAAAAAAATATCAACAAAATTTCTTTGTTCTGGTGGTATTTAATAAAGTGCGGTTATATTCTATATATTTTTATTTAATAGACAAAAATTCATGAAATATGGACGAACAAGATACTGCATCGAATTCTGGAATTTTGGATGCCCAAACGGTTCAGATAATGGTAAAAAATCTTCCCGCAGAGGCTTTCCACAACATTGTGGAAACCACAACAATCCAATGTGGACCGCCGCCTCTAGGTTTAAGTCGGAGTATGTCGGTTCCAGAAGTGGTGGGGACATCAGATCAAACCCAAATTAATCTTATTGCAAGTGGAACGGATGGGCCTTCTACATCATACGTATCAGTCACACAAAATGCAGGTAAGCAAAATTAATATCAGTTGTCAGTGCGTGTGTGTATTTCCTTGATATGACGTCATCCACTCATCCAGAAGAGTTCATTGACATTAACATGAACAATGTGCCATTCATTGTTATGCCATGAATGATAAGATTACATTGTGGCTAATAAAAGATGGTCATATTATATTTAAAGAGGCATTATCACTCTCCCCCAAAAAATGAATGTCACAATCATAGGCGTACAGGGAAATTTTTGACTGGGGGGGGGGGGGCGGTGGTGGTTGGTGCCCAAAAAATGTTTTTAGGTTCTTAGTATGTTACATAATAATAATAATAATAACTCATGGCTTACTGTACTCCAAACAATAGAGGGTTTGAGTCTTAATATTTCTATATTTACATGTACATGTACATGTAATTAGACACTCTGAATTTAAATTCGCTGTTAAATTGGACACATTCAAGAACACAATATTTTTTTATACAACTTTCACAAAGTACAATTGTGTGCCCAAATTGTCCCAGCATTTGGTGCCCAAAATGGGGGGGGGGGGGTCCCCCCAGCTCGTACGCCTATGCTCACAATATCCTGAAATTGATTTACTTTTCCCAAAAATACAGACCTATCAGATTACTGTAATGGATTTTTTTTTTTAACTCTTTGTAAATTGGTAAGCAGTTACAGAATCAGATCAACAATTTTTGTTACCTTACCCAAGATTAGCTGGATTTTACTTTATTGCAACTCTTGATTGTCTTTAAGTACCGATACTCAAAAACAATATGTATTTTGCTTATAACAGCACATTTTTATGGTTTTTCATTTTATATAGCACCAATAAAAAAGATAATCATTCCCTGAAATTAACTCCCTGAAAAAAGCATAAATGAATGGAAGATAAAAGTTGTAGTGATTATATAGTTTTTATATTATTCAATTAAAAATGATATATTAATATAAAGATAGAAACCTCTCAGTACCGGTGAAAGCCGGTAATGATATTGTTAATGGATTATTAATGGTAATTATATTGTATCTTTAGTTTGATAATTATTTCTTAGATTTTTTTTTCTTCAAAGTTATTAATATCATTTATGACTACACCACAAATAATATTAGAATTAATAATACAAGGCATGTGTATTTTAAAACAACAATCTTTTTTTTATATACTGTACTATAGGCCTACACATGTAAATTGCAGTTTTAAAAAAAAACAGAGAGCAAATCTATTATATGGACATGGTCATTTGGCACATTTGTCTGAAGTCTAACCACATTTGTCTGGAATACCAGACAACTCATCCCAATGAATAAAAGACAACACATCCCACATTTAAAGACAACTCATCCCAAATCATAAGACAACTCATCCCAAGTCATAAGACAACTCATCCCAACTTTTACCCCCCCTCCCCATTCTAAGTTACATTCATTTTTCCTCGTTCGGTACCATTATTTACGACCTTGCATGTCACCATTGCCTCTGTCATTGATAAATCTGATGCTTTCACTGCATGTCTTGAAAAATGAATTTAAAGTATTGATTAACGGAATTTTATAAGATTCTTAATCAATCCAAATAGTTTGTCTATAATATATTGTATAACTGATAAATTATTCAGCATGATTCTATAACAAAATATATGATGGTTAATATATTAAGTAACCATAAAATAATGAGATAATTGATAGCCATTCTTTGGTTTGTCACTTGTTACCTTGAGATTAAGATTAAAGTGTAGTAAAACTATTGTCTTTTAATCTAACTGATTGATTGATTGACTGAATGATTGACTGTAAATTGACACTTAATCTTTGATTAAAAGTAATCTTTTTCTCAAAGATTCACTTTTTTAGGTCACATGTCTAAAGAAGAATCCTACATGAAATGTAATAAAAGAAAATGTTGAATGCCTTCTTATAATTTGTTAAAACTGATTTAAATCTTTAAAAAAAAAATTAAAAAAATAATGAATTGGATTTGTGTCAGATACACCATATTCCTGAAGCAATGGTCCGAGAAATCCCTCCCTGGCCATTGCTGGAATAGCGTCTGTTTCTTGAACTTATGCGGGAGTGTGTCTAGCTATCACTTAAGTACAGCAACAAGACAGTCCTTCGTTTAATCTGAGTCTTCCCTAAAACTTTGGACAGTGATTTAAGGTATTAAAAACGGTGACAGTATGTTCGTTTCCAAACAGTATTGTTTACATTTCATTCGATTTGATAGTCTTTTTTGTCACGCAATTAGTTTTACTGCAGTATTCTGCTATGCACGGGTTAATTAGGCATAATAAAATCGTGAGCCATGACGTAACGTTATGTAAACATATTTGGTCCAATACTAGCACTCGTTTATTAAACAGTGATTGGTTGGTAGACGGACTACTGACCAATCAAATTTTAACACAACAATATCCACTCATAATAGCAGTGTGTAGTAGGATTACCTCTAATCAAACGCAACACTGCGCGGAGTATGCAGATACACCTAATTTATTTCTTTGTTGCTATCAAATTTGATGTTTATCATATGTAAATATTTATATGTAATTGAAGTATTGAAGAGTAATTGAAATGTAATTGACCATTACATGATTTTTGGAATGTAATTAATTACATTTCCATTACTCATTACTTTTGAAATCTTCCATTACTCATTATTTGACAGATAGCAACTGTATTGAAACAAATATCACTTATATTTGTTGGGATGAGTTGTCTTATAAATTATAACCTGAGTCTCTCTCTATCCATGTTTTAAAGTTGGGATAAGTTGTCTTTTATAGTGGGATGAGTTGTCTTCTAACTTGGGATGAGTTGTCTTATACTGGGATGAGTTGTCTTATACTGGGATGAGTTGTCTTGGGATGAGTTGTCTTTGGGATGAGTTGTCTGGATACCATTTGTCTGAAGTCTAACCAAAATTTGTGTAAATACATACATTGTAGCCTAAATTGAAAATTAACATAAACCTTTGCACATTTGTCTCAAATATTTAATTATATTAATTTGGTGGGCGGGGGGATAGGATATATAAGGTCTGTCATTGAATCAACTGCCATGGTTTCGATTCCCTGGTTGTACTTGACAAGGAGTGGGCCGGGTGGATGGCCAAATGGTATAATGAAAATCAAAGATGTACATGTATATATACATGTACATGTATGTGTGTACGAAATGTTTGCCCATCACACTTTTTTCGCCGCGATCCACCCCCACGTATGTGGTATAAATTTATACAGCATGACCATGTGAATGATTTAGGCCATGATTTAGGCCATGGAAGTTGAATCTAAAAGAAATACAAGGTGTTAATGGTTCAATTCCATTTACAAAGGTAGACGAATTTAAAATTAAACAATCAAAGCAATCATGCACCACCAATAAGTGTTTGGTGAAATCGTTTGATGGACCCCTGTTTAGCCTAATTGAATCCAATTTTGGAAATTACGTGATATTCCAACTTTGTTTTCTTAAAGATACATTTTGGGAGATAAGATAAAGAGTTGGCAGTTCTCACAATAATAGGTAAAAACTATATAGTGTAAATGTAATTTGCTGAAAATTTCAGTCAAATTGATTTCACTATAAGCCGAGAACGGAGTGCGTGAAATTTCTGAAAAGCCTCGGTCATCATTACTAAAATCATTAATAAAAACAGAGTAGTCTCGATTATCCAATGTTGTGATTTAATTACAATGGCCGTTCAGCGGCATATTTGAATCTAATTCAGCTTACATCGAAGGCTAGCCTTGACATCGAGAGTTTATTATGGTCTGGATAAGTTAATTAATTAAGTATTTAAATGTTAAGGCCCTGTCACACTTATTTGAAATGAGAAGGGATGAAGCGGAATCAGTCAGAATAAAGAATTCTTAAAATACATGCCAGGGGAATTTCATATTAACCATAATTCTTACAGCTTTGTTAGAATGCTGTTCAAATACTTATCCATTGTTTTCAAATATGAGTGAAGTCTGTCACACAGGCGCGGGACTGTACAGCGCAGTGGATGCTTACGGCTAGCCTCCAGATCCATTCACTCTTTTTGAATTGTTTGTTTGTGGTCTCTGAGTATGATGTCTTGTCCATATTTGTTTTTGTGTAAATTATGTGTGGTGCAGTCCCCCTGCACTTACTATTAGAATGCAAGTCTTGGACCTGCTTGGAATGATAGTTGCTCATACTGGGTGTATTAGCTCTTGAATGCAGTTAGAACACATTAGGACTATTTAGAACATTTAGAATACAACTTGAATGCTGTACAAATGCAGTTTGATTGCTGCCGAAATACTGCCCGGCCAAGCCTTGTTGAAAGGTGCCTAAAATGCAGTCAGGACACTACTGGAATGGCAGCCGAATACATATAAGTTTCAAACATCCAAACAAAATGCAGTTTAATTTAGTTTAAATACTTATGTAACACAAATAGATTCTGGCAGCAATCAAAGTGCATTCTGGCCATTTCAAGATTCATTCCGGATAGTCTGGCAGAATAGTCTGATTAGTGATCAAAATGTTTTAAATACTGTTGGAAAGTCGTAAGAATATTTGTAATATGCATAGAATGCTGTTCGATATATCTCCACTTTGAATGCACCTCGAAAGCTTCGAGCATGAGCAAAACATACAAGAATTATCATGTATACTTGGAATGCAGCACCCAGAATCCAGTGAGAATTTCCTAGAATATACAAAGAATTTTCACTCTAGACGGCACTTCGTATCTACTGTGACTGGGATTTTGAATAATCAATGTACATGTACCATAACAAAATAGTGTGACAGCAAATAAAGATACATGTACATTAGTTAAGAGCTTAACAAAGAGTTGGCCATTCTTGCTATAATAATTCTAAAATACTGTGGATGGTAAAAAAAGAAAATATTGAATATTTCATTCAAATTACTGGTATTGGTACGTCATTCTAGGCCAAATCATCACTGGTTTTGACAAGATGTGTACATAGACATTCGAGTCTTAGCCTTGCTTTTCCATTTTAAAATTAAATTTTTAAATGGCAACCTTTTTAATCTAGTAAAAATCTTGAGTATCTGATGCCATCTTGAGTTGATTATGGTCTTGTTTTGTTAATAAAGGTCTAATTAATAGGTTACAGTATATATAACATTTCAGGCCTAAAGAAAGACCTGCAATAGGCAGATTTAGCTCTTGCATAATGTATGTTTAAGATTTTATAAATTTTAGGATGAACAATATTAAAATTCTGAGCTGCACATATTTTACAGTGATTTTTTAAAATGTCACTGTGGTAATAAATTTGGGTGTTTCTAAACAATGGGTAATAAAATATAACATAAGGTTCACATATGTATAATTAATAAGGACCATGTACACGAATCTGGAACAGAAAAATATTTAAATTAAGGTCCACCATCAGTCAGTTTTCTACCTATTAAAACCTGTAACAGTTGAAATGATGTTTTTATCTTACTGAATATGATTATCATTCATAAAGGTTTTATGTATTGTGGTTTTATTGTACAAAGACCACATGTTTACACTTAGGGTTCAAGTTCAGGTCAGTGAATTGTGTGTGGTGAGTCAATGAAGAGAATGATAAAGGCTGTGATAGTATTGAGAGTACTGGTATAATATTATGTATGAATGATAATGTTTGGCTAGTTGCTTGTACAAGAAAAGGACTACAGTATCTGCTTTGAATAAATTATATTATTATTACGTTTAGAAGAATATTAATTTAATGACAGTACATTATTAAAGTTGCTGACCGGAATTTGTATTTATTTTCTGGACAATTTCTAATCCCCTCTGAAATTGATTCTTTGATGTTTAATTAAGAAAACAAAATCAAAATATTAATTAATCGTGTAATACTTGGTATGTGTAGATAATCTCTGAACTAGAATTCAATCGGTTGGGGTATGGTGTGGTGGGGGGATGTACTGAGAGAGATGGGAAATGGGATTTGACATCCATTCAGCAGTAACCACATTTTTATACGCCCATATAGCGTTAGCATGGGGCAAAACTTTATAAAAACCAAGCAAATTCTAACGATTTTCTGATGATTATTTTATTTTTATGAGTTGTTAATCTTAAAGTTACATTATGGGAGATAAGATAAAGAGATGGCAGTTCTCACTATAATAGTTAAAAACTAGATAGTGTAAAGATAATTTGCTGAAAATTTCAGTCAAATTGATTCACTATTAGCCGAGAAAAAAAGCATTTAAAATATTCATAGCCTCGGTCATCATTACTCAGATCATTAATATAAACAGCATAGTCTCGATTATCCACTTGATTGATTTAATTATCAACCGCCATTAAGCGGCATATACGATTTTAATCTGCCAACATCGAAGGCTAGCCTTGACATAAAGAGTTTATTTTGGTCTGGATGCGTTAATTAATGTCTAATTGATTATTTAGATAACATCTCAGGCTTAAAGAAAGACTTGTAAAAAGCAGATTTTGCTCTTGCATAATGCTATTTTAATCAGATTTCAGAGTATTATAAATGTTTCATTACCGAAAAAAGTAAGAATATGCGACAACTCTTGTTGACTGCCCGGACGAAATAGCTGCTGTGGGCGTATGTTTCGTTGCCTGGCAACCCATCTTTCTTTATTTCAATGATTCTTACAGAAATTGGGAGGGGGTGACAGGGAAACCAGAGTACCCAGAAAAAACCCATAAGGCTAAGTACATTGATGGAATGGAGATCACACTTCTTCTTGTGAATACTTATCAGGAACAAAACCTGTAAAAAAACTTTGGGGGTTGGGATGGCTAAGCGGTCTAGAGTGCCGCGCTTCGACATCTAGCTGGCCGGTCACCTCTGGCTTGCGGCTGTGGTTTCGAACCTTGGTCTGAGCATATGTGGCATGGAGATAGGGGCGCCGTCCCAACGTGGGTTTCCTCCCACTGCTAAAGACCCCTACGCGCAAGCGATTTAATGAAATAAAATTGAAACCATATGTTAGTCCCCAAATGACCTAGTTTGTGTCGAGTGGACGTTAAACCCCATTTCTCTCTCTCTCTCTCTCTCTGTAAAAAACTTTCATACAGATAACGATTACTTTATTATAATCTGCTTACATCCACTCTTGTTAATGTACATATTAGATATTTTTACGTAAGTTGTCCTTCACTGTTGGGGGGGGGGGGGATGGCAGAAATTTGCGTGTTCACGCTGTATCATAGAATCTGTCTTTCAGTCAACTGACATGTTTTCCCAGTTGTACGTGACAAAGAATAGGGTGCCCTGACAAATCTTTGTGGGTTTCCTCCAGTTTCCTCCCACTGCAAAGATCACTATGCGCAAGCAAATTACTGAAATAGAATTAAACCATATGTTAGTCCCGAAATGAATTAGTTCTTGTAGGTCCCTCTCTTGTTAATGTACGTGCAAGATATTTTATGTAAATTGTCCTTCATTGTTCGTCCATTATAACCCAATCCCATACTTAAACTACATCACATGTACATTTATCGTTAAAATCAATATAGCCACTGTCAGTTATAATAAATTATTAATGTTGTATTAACGGACTGTTTTACAGCACTCAAGTCAATCAAATGTCAATTTATAGCCGTTTTTTCTGTCTGTTCTTGATTGTCTTAATAATATTGATTTTACTCTAGTTCAAACAGAAATTATTTCCATAAATAAAGTCATTGTGATTCATTGCCAGGAAAGAAAAAAAAATATGATTTTTCGATAAATCAAACTGTAAAAATTTATTTGAAATAGAATTACTAATACATTTCAATAAACAAATGTTGTCGAGGAATTTTAATGAAAGCATTTCATGTACTTTAAGTATCAATACTGTTAAACATGCATTATGCAAGAGCAAAATCTGCCTATTGCAGGTCTTTCTTTAGGCCTGAAATGTTATAAAAACTATTAATTAGACATTAATTAACTTATTCAGACCATAATCAACTCACGATGTCGAGGCTAGCATGAGATTTTTGTTGGATTGTAGTTCGATTCACTGAAATATTTTCCTTTGTGATTTACCAATAAAAATGGATAACCGAGACTACTGGTTTTGTCTTACCAACTTTTGTTATGATGACCGAGGCTAAGCGGAACTTTCATTCGCTTAGTTCTAAGTTAATAATGGATCAATTTGACTGAAATTTTCAGCAAATTGCCTTCACATTAGCTAGTTTTTAACTATTGTAGTGAGAACTGCCAACTCGTTATCTAAATCTCCCATAATGTATCTTTAATTTATAACATGAACTATGTCCAGTCTTGATAGAAGCAATATTGTATTGATAAATGTCTAATTAATAAGAGACCTGATTAATTGCTGAATTAAGTTGGTCCGTGCATGGATATTTAAAGTGAGACTACATTTATTTTGATACATGTACCTGTTAGCGTTTATATAATTGGTTACTTGCAAAATAAATTTCTTGCCGAGAGTGAAAATATCTCTGCAAAATACATACCAGTATGTGAATTTAAATCATATTATATATAAAGAAAATCAAGAATCGGTAACCTTACAATGTAAATGCCCAGCCACATTCGTTGTAGGTGTAAGTCCGTCTGTTAAATTTTAAATTTGTCTACATGTACCTGTAGGCCTACATGTACATGTACATTTGTAAATCATCCTTTGGACAGAACATGTTACCATTAACTGCTTTTCAATGATCAATACATGTACATGTATGTATTAAATGTTTCTCAATGTTACTAGATGTAGGCCCATTTCCATTATTATAGTATAGTCTCCCAAATTAAATTCAAAACATTTTATCTTGTGGATAAAGATAATGGACTATTTTTAAATCTCTCTGAAGCATGTTTAACTACAAGTGTATTTTACAACTAAGTAAATGTTTTGCATGTACACATGGACAATGAAAAGTCTATAGCAAACTACACTCAATAGTTCTACATGTATGTAGGGTTGAACCATTGAACAATAATTAAAGTAAATCAATTAATCACAATGTCAATGTTTAAATTTTATTGACAAATTTTATACAAGATTTCCTGACTTGGAGCGCTAGTCAATAAAAGTATATATTGTTGAATTTATAAATGTATGTTATTGCAATAAAGAAAATTTCAAATCATAAAGCACAAAGAATTTGATTTATTTCCGAATTCTTACAAATAATGTCTGTAAAGAGTAAATAGTGCACCAGTAAACAATCAATAAGGAAAGGCTAATTCTTGGTTTAGTTATTTTTTTTGGAATAACCCCTATTTCATAGTGTGTAAGAAAGGGCCAAACAGCTAAGAAAGAGCATACATTACCTGTGAAAAATGTTATATTACATGTACATGTATGTGTGACCTACCTCAACGATTACATCATTTGACATCTTATCTAAGATGAAAAGCATGTGATGACCAGCTGTACAGTATAGCTTTTATAGCAAGCTAATACATAAGGTTTCCATGTGATTGTCCATTTTCAGTACATGTACATTTACATATCTATAATGTGTCAGACTTTTAAAGATGGTGAGTTTTGATATACAGTATAGTTCAACAGTATCAGTACTTCCTCTGTTATGTCAGTTAATGAGTTATCTATAATTTGATATCTTCTAATTACAGATGAGACCAGTAAGATAGCTGCAGCTGATAGCAACACCTCGAAACAAAGTTATGTCCCTTGTAAAGTATGTGGTGACAGAGCATCAGGCTATCACTATGGTGTAACATCTTGTGAGGGTTGCAAGGTAAAATTTAAGAAATGTTTATATGTATTTGGTTATGAACAATAGATGATGATCAGTTATTTGGGATAATTTTAAAAGCGTATTTCCATTTTGTACATCAACTTGAAACAGGTGTTACAATAAGAATTCAATTAACAAAATATATACAGGTTGTATTCTAGTCAATGATTAATAACTTGTCTGTTGAAAGCGCATGTCAGCTCTCCCTAACAATGATTTCGGTGCTAGCATGAATTACTTTATAGTGCCTGATTCCTTTCAAAGTCTTGAGGATGTTTTCGAAGCTAAAGTGATCATCTGATTGACTTAAATAAAATATTTATACTGTTTTATGTTCTTCAGACAAAATAGTTATCTGATTTTCAGCAATTTCAGATAGTTTAAAGTAGTTCAAACAATATTTTATTTTATAAATTGAATTGGATTGAACAATAGGCACAGGCCTGTATAAATTTTCTCCAAACAATTTCAGATGACTTAAACATGTAAAGTTTTCATTTAATTACCAGTACATATTTTGCCTTTCTGATACATACTTCATGTGTTGTTGTCCTTGATCAATTTTTAGTGTCTGTTACTGTTACCTACCCTACAGAAAAATAAAAAAAACAGGACAGCCTCTAACGACTACTTGGACAACATAGCTGCTGTGGGTGTATGTTTCATTACCTTGCGACGAGTCTGATTATTTTCAATTTGACATTCTTGTAGGGATTTTTCCGTCGAAGTATACAGAAACAGATTGAGTATAGATGTTTACGAGATGGGAAATGTATGGTTATACGGTTAAACAGAAATAGATGTCAGTACTGTCGCTTTAAGAAATGTTTAGCCGTTGGAATGTCTCGAGATTGTAAGTTTTATTCCATTTTAATATCCGCACAGATTTCCCTGGGTATTCCGATTTCTTCTCACTTTTAAAGACCCCTTCTTACAAGCGAATTGTTGGAATGAAAATATTATTGTCAGACTGTGTCAGCCCGCTACACTTGCCATTGACAAAATTCAGATATTTAACTTAATTTTTTAAAACAAGATGACTTTTATAGAATATACAAACAACATTGATTACACTTTGTAAAAAGTGTTATTTTATCATCCTTTGAAGAATACAAAATTTAACTAAAGGACTAAACCAAATTGTAAGTCTTTATATCTTGTTTAAAGCTGTGAGGTATGGAAGAGTACCAAAAAGATCGAAGAGTCAAGACCATGATCAGCGGGTGAGCTCTACAGACTCCATTTCTACACAAGAACAGTCAGCTCTCGAAAACAAACAGTTGGCAATATATGATGTCATTCTCAGCATATCTCAGGCACATCATGCACATTGTGCTGTTACAGAAGACAAAATGAAAAACTTTAACCGAAAGAATTCAACATTGGTAAGTTGAACCAAATATTAATTTCATTTCATTGCAGAAGCTAAATGTCCTTGTGGACAAAGTCATATTCTTTTTGTTACTGACCTTCGTATAGCAGCAGAATACAGCCAATGTAATGCTGTAACTTGGAACAATTAAATGTTCAGCTTTAAAATTTGTCTTTCAATCAGGTTTTCACTTTGTTAGGTGCAGGATGGACGGCCCGCCAAGGAACAACATATACATGTAGTCTGGGTAGGACATAAAAGAATCCCTGGCAGTTACAATTTGATATTAGATTAGGCTTTCTGACACACTGTTAGCGTCACAACATCTTCGTTAGCCCAGACAATGCAGAACAGTAGTACGTTAAATCCTATTTTATTTCTCGATTTTACTGAAGTCACAGTGGCCCAGTCAGTAAATTATCGGGTCTTTCCGATGGGTTTTCACCATGTCGGGTGTAAGACAGTTATGATTTGATGTTAGAGTTGGTCTCATAGCACAATGTATGGGGTTTATTTTCATTTCATATTGGTGTATATTACAGGTTGAAAAGATAGAACTACCTGAAGGAACAACTCACTTTACTGATGAACAAATGGAATGTCAGAGATTATCAATGTGGAGTCAGCTAGCCAAATTAATTACACCTTCAATTCATAGTGTTGTGGAATTTGCTAAAAGAGTACCAGGTTTGTTTTGATTATATACACTTACTCTTTCCAGATATCCCTCACAAAATGATGATATATTTTCATTTCTGCTTTTGTTTGAATATGTTCAACTGTGAACTTCAAAGAAAGTATGACATTACGTCTTAACAAGAAATTAGACACGTCAAAGTCATGCATATTTTAGCAGAGTAAATTGCACAGCTGCATAAAATGTCGTTGTCTAATTAAGCAAATGATGAATTTTTTTTATAGGGTTATTTTGAATGTTAAATAATGGATTGTATTCATATTCGTGTTTATAAATCAGCAAAAATAGTGACTTTTTAAGTGAAGAATAAAATTAGTAAACTCTTTAGTAATCCTATTAATGGATTTTTTTTTATCATTCCAGGTTTCTCTGAATTAACTCAGGATGACCAGTTGATATTAATTAAAGCAGGATTTTTTGAGGTTTGGTTGACCAGGATGGGGAGGATGTTTAACAGGGGAGAGAACCTAGTCACATTTGAAGATGGTAGTATGATACATAGAGATGAATTGGCTGTTGTTTTCTCAGTAAGTTATACATCTAATTTAATGATTGGGCTTCTTGTTTTATGGTGTTTTTTTGGACAGTAGCAAGCCAAAATGCAACCACACACTACCTTATTATTATCCCAAACTGTGGCAAGGAGTAGGGTCGCCTGTCCAACCGTGTGTGTTTTCTCCTGGGAACTCCGGTTTCCATCCACTGCTAAAGACCCCTACGTGCAAGCGAATTATTGAAATAAAATGAAACCATATGTTAGTCGCGAAATGACCTAGTTTTGTGTTGAGTGGACGTTAAACCCCATTTCTCTCTCTCTTTCTATTATCCCAAACTGACTGAATTTTCAATTACTTCAATCAGTTAATTCCTAGAAAAAGGGGAGCAAACATTTGAAATGTTAAAAACATTGAATAAATAATTTTGATAGTGTGGGTTAATAGTATGGTTACCATTCACACAAATTGTAAAATTAACGAAGACTTAGTAACAGCAGGTTCTAACACAGATATTGAAATAAAAAATTTTTGTTTTTTTGCAGCCAGCATTTGTAAGTTCATTATTTGATGTAGCAGCTAGTTTTAATCATTTAAATCTCAACGACACAGAAGTTGGTTTATTTACTGGCATAGTTCTTGCCACAGCAGGTTAGTTTCTTCATCAGTGTCCGCATAGATTTCGGAACATAAATTTGTTTTGAAATTTATCTATAATTACCCCCACAAAACAAGACGGATTGTCATTTTTATAAAAAAATAGAGCTGGCACCATATTTGAATAGTCCACAGCTAAGCTTTCCAAAAATGCAATTCTTTTTAAATTTGTCGTATCATCTGGAGTTGAGTACAGCTCATTAATAGTAACAAGAAGGTATACACTTTGTGCTTTAGTGCCCATAGTACAAAATGAAGCTGTGCGACAAGCATCTGGTTTCATGGGAGCGGGCCACAAAAGCCACTGATTGTCATTTACATTTTTTGGACTATATTTACTTTATTATGACTTCATCCACCCAAAAATATAGAGGTAAATCTGTCTAATGCAGGTCTTTCTTTAGGCCGAAAATGTTATCTAAATTTTCAATTAGACATTAATTAACTTATTCAGACTATATTCATCTCTCAGTGCTATGGCTAGCCTAGTAGCCTATGATGTTTTCTGAATTGTAAACATTTATTCAAAATCCATCAGATATGACAATACCATTTTAAAATGAATAGAAATAAGGGGGATCCTAAACTGGTCTTATGAAGACGGGCATACGCCATACATTGTGCTATGAGGGAAGTTTTGCCCGGACTGCGGCACTATGGCCTATTCTTATATCAAATTCCAATCTTTTACTTGCAATTCAATCTATACACAGGATCTTGGTTTTTTGTCTCATCTGAACGACTAGACTGCTGTCCTGCACCACTGACAAAGGGAAACTACATTGGAAAATTCTGATGAACTTTCTTAGCCAATGCAGTGATCGAACACCCAACCTCCAGGCTAGCAAGCTAACGTCTTACCCATGTAGACCCTGTGGCCCGTACTGCTTTAAAAGAATGCAAATAAAGATTTGAAATTGCACTGATAATTTCTTTTAATGTTTCGAATTTGAATTCTTCCATCTTTTACAGATCGATCAGGTTTATCAGATTCTAAAGCCGTGGAAAAAATACAAGATAAATTGATTGAAGCATTAAAATTACAAGTCAGTCGGAACCATTCAACAGAAGAGAGCTTGTTTGCTTCAATAATAATGAAATTCCCCGAATTACGAACTCTCGGCCATCAGCATAATGAACTATTAAAGTGGTATCGAATACAATGGAGTCGCGTGACACTACCTCCTCTTTTCGCAGAAATTTACGACATCCCAAAACATGATGATATTACTCATGTTGTTCCAACCTAGTCAGGGTAATGGGAAGAAGTTTTAGAGTTGTATTTTATTTTTTATTCCAAAATGCTGCCAACATAAAAGAGATCATAAAGTAGGTCAGTAGTGATTGTAAATTTGGAGTCATCAATCAAATAGTCCAAGTGCAATGAATTACACGTATCTAAAATATGGTTTGGGACTGCTCTCAAAATGTAAAATTGAAGTGAGCTTTTGGTCATGAATTGGGGGAAAATCTCAGAATGCCCAAATCATTCAACATGCAAGCAGCAGTTTGGTGGAAAATGAGGTATCTTTGAATTTCCTTGAAATGATTTAAGGTTTAGCCTGTAAGTAGTTGGGTGGGATTCAATTTTCCTTGAAAAGGGTTTTAGTTAAAATGCCAGAAAGTTTGTTATGGAAGAGCTGTTTTAAATAGCGATGCAAATGTTGACCGAAAAGGAATGGATAAATTGTAGTGCAAATGTTGACAGAAAATGATCAGCAGTTCACATTGCATTGCAAATGTTGACTGAGTGAAAATATTGATGGAAATGGAACAGTTGATTACATTTCAGTGAAAAGGTTGACGGAAAAGGAACAGCAGCTATATTTCAGTGCAAATGTGGACTAAAAAGAAATAACTATTTAGATTGCAGTGCAAATGTGAACTGAAGGATAGGAACAGCTGCTAAGATTGCAGTGCAAATGTTGACTGAAAAAGGAACAGAAACTCTGCCATTGAACAACAAGCATCACTGCTGGAACCAAAACTTGTTTAGCTCAAGTTTAAACTTCCCAGCCATCTTATTACAGAGATCGCAACAAAGAAATCATGATAAATATACTATATAGTATGAAACAGTGATTAAATAATGCATGTGAACTGACTGACCTCCACTGCCAAATTAAATTCATCAACTTATCCACCAACAAACTGACAATTATATGTAGTGCTCAGGGATAGATCTGACTTTTTTTTATATTGAAATTCTGATCTTGTCAAATTCTTCATGTTGTTCTTGATGTTGGTATTGTAGTTTAAACGTCCGCAAAAAAGCTTCTCTAGTGAACTGTATAATCCTGATATATCAAAGGCTTTGTTTTAAAAAGTGCATTTGTTTTTACATTTATTTCCAATATTTTTATGAAAAATTTGCATTTATATGTACATATACAATGTATATGTATTTTCATTTGATAGTCGTTTATATTAAATATAACAAAAGTCGTATGAAATGACTTGCTAATTTACTTTTAGCAATCGCATAGTGCTTCATTGACGATTTATAAAGTCAGTAGAATTTCTTTGTTAAGAATATTTTTAAAGATATATCTGGCAAGGCCAGGAAAAAATATGTAATGACTTCATAAAATATGTAGAGGAACATAATGAGATATTTTTAATAAAATGTTATGTCATTTCAAAAACTTCGGATTTTTTAAATTTATCAAATGATTGCATTAAATGTGACATTTTCCTGTCATTTCAAGAGACATTTCTACAAGAATATAATAATCAGGCCTGGAAATAACGGCCAAAAGTTAAGGCACAAATGAAATAGTACCTGACATTTTCAGCTTAGTGCCGGACATGTATTAATAATGTCATTAAAAAAGACAAATCAGTGCCTGACAAAATGACAGGCACCAGAGGTTTTGTGCCTGACAAAGTCGAATTTGTGCCTGACATTGTCAGTGACGGGTGCTTTATTTCTAGGCTTGATAATAATGATATCTTTTGTAGATTTACTATTTTCACTGTGTTGTATGTCTTCCTGCCTATTGATATTTGAAAAATAGACCAATAATAAACAATCACTATATGTAGACTTTAGTATATGTATCTGGATCATGTTGTACATTGAAGATAACATGTATCTCTGACACTATTTACATGCAAATTATGTCATCATATTTCAAATGTAACATAGTATCATATTTAGAATGTGATGACATGTACGACATTAATTTGAAATATGATGGTTTATGTAGCATTATAAGACATCATTATTGTTTTCTGGAAACTTCACTATTATATTGAAATCCTAGAAAGGGGGCTTATGTCGACCTTGCAACTGAAACCAACTAGTGTTTTGGCAACTGGGAGCAACTAAATGTAGCTGAAAAGGGTCATCCTGAGTACCTTGAGCAACTAGTTGCTGTCAGTTGCAGATTTTTAACTTGCCTCTGCAACTTGTTTCCATGGAAATAACATCACCTGACAAGAGATGTGTCATGCGACTTTATAAATAAGCAAAATGGAAGTGAACGAAGACACCTACTTTTCAAATGTTGATGTCGACAATATCAGTTTGTTGATCACATGATGAATAAATTAACAGTCACTGATAGTGTAAACACTATCAGTTTCGAGTTGACATAACCGCTCCCAATTCAGTTGCTCCCAGTTGCTGATATGATCGAGATAAGCACACTTGAAACGGACTGCATCTAGTTGCTTTGTGTTGCACATTCGACATGCCTGACTTTAGATTAAATTAAATTCTTGCCTTGTATTTTCTTACAGACATCAAAACCAGCTGGCTATACAGTACCTCTTCCAAATTCTTTTAAAGAAGTAAAACCTACTGTTCTTTATTTATTTATATAGGCCTTTAATAATGCAGTAAATTTATGGTAGCATTTGTATTGTTTAGTTATAGTTTGTAAAATCATTGAGCATCCATTCTTAATTTTTAAAATAAATTCTTAAGTTGTTATAGGCCGCATACTCACATATATTATTCAAACAAAACAGGTGACTCCAATTTTTAGAGTTAAATATTCATTTTTCATAGGTATATGTCTTAGGCCATATGTGACTTGTGATAGCAAAGTGAGTTGGAAATCTTGTACCATATCAACAAAAATGGTAAAATAGGCTTAAAATTATTTTTAATGATATAATACTAAAAGTAGAATTTTTGATTTAAGAAATAAAACAAATAAATTATCCTTTTTTGACATTTCCTTCATGAATTTAACCAGTTTCAACATTTCTTATCATAAACCTGTGACTTCTGACTCATTTTGCAGTCACAGGTCACATATTGCTGTACATTTTTAAATTTGAATAATTCATTATTTCATCGTTTGTATATATAATATGCACAGTGCTCTTAAAGAGATTAAAACATGTTGATTTTAAACATGGGTCCATTTGTGAATTTGACAATTTTGATTGTTCGTAAATCATTAAGCTGGTGGAAACGGTAAAATTGCACAATAAAGATACACCTTGTACAAGCATGCATAAAACGTGTAGTAAATTGTAATACAACTGATAAATATGTTGCCATAAAGCATAAAGTTAAATGTTGAGGGGAAAAATATTCAGAACTATAATCTGTAATAGCAGTACTACCTTTGCAAGACATTGACTGTATGAGTGCACATGTTAGTGGTGCAACTCGTGTGTAATTAGCACCTAAAGATATCAATAAATTATTAAAGCTTTGATTTTTCCAGGCCATCACATGTTATATACTTTCAGATAGAAAAGGGCTAGAGGGTCTAATAGATGATCTAATTGTACTTGCGGGAATACATCTTTAAATGGTATTTGTTGTAATGAAATTGAAATATTGCTGTTATAATTAGCAGACTGTTGAACATAGATGATTAAATTTCATTAGAAATCTCTTGATATTTTGGGACCCGATTTTTGTATGATTTGCTGCAACCTTGGTATCTTTATAATGCCCTTGTATAAAATATATTGAGGTCTTGCTATTAAGAGGATATAGTCAGTGTACCCCTACCAGGTTATAATGAAAACCTGTTAGAGACTACTATCAAAGTAGGATACACAATGTATACTCCGAACATTTGTAGCTTAATGGTTTTTTGAGAAAAAAAAATAGTCAATACCAAAGACAATGTTTGCTTTGAAGAATGATCTCCTGAAAGTGAGAATCTTTTTATGATATATTATTATAAAACATAGCTTTGCATGTATGTATATATGGCATTTTCTTTCATATATATATTCATACATATACATGTATCATCTTTTTTAAATATATACAATAAGTGCTATAACGTAGTTGATGTTTTTTATTATATTCTATTCTATTATATGTAGTCGGAATGTGTTTTCATTGTTTTTACGTCATTTTTGTTTGATATTAAAGGAGAATGTATGGGTTTTTTTATGTCAAAATTGTTGTATTAAGTCAATTTTTGTTATGTATATATGCATACATAAATATTTCTACACACATTTTTAGTATGGATTAAGAAACATTTGGTGAAATATAAAGAAAATAAAATTTCTAAAATTCTATTTTCAATAATATGTATTATTATATTATATTTGTGAATGCAAAATACTTACCTTGAAAATTATGAACAAAAAAGTAGTCCAGAGTTGGAGAAACAGATGAATTAAATTTATGCATTAGAAAGTTTATGGTGCTAAGGTTCACCAATTAATTTTCTGTTCTTCCTGGGTCTTCATAAATAAATAACCATGGGAATCACATGAAAGATGTTTAGATTAAAATTTCAAACTTAAAAATTATCCGAAAAAAGAAATTCTTTTAAGAGGTGTTCCCAAAGTTTGAAATTTCAAACTAAAAAATTTCCTGAAAAATATGGAGAAAAACTTTTAACAAGTGTTTCCAAAGGTTGAAATTTCCTAAAGACATAAGGAGAAAAACTTTTAACAGTTGTTGCCAAAGTTTAAAATTTCAAACTTGAAAGTTTCCCAGGTGTCCCCAAAGAACAGAAAATTATATTGAAGTGGTCTACCATGTTTTGAAGTAAATTTTTAGTAAATCATGATTCATTATGTTAATGAAATGATGAAATTGATTTATCATATGGTCATCATCATATTCCTTTACTCGTTCTAGAATACAAACATTTTTGCATTGGGGTACTGCAGGGCTCATTTTTCAGACATAGGAATTTTACAGAGTCATAAAAAAAAATTATAAAATTTACCGGTATTTAAACGAAAAAACAAACCGTTTTTGAAAAAAAAACCTACAAACCACACAATGTTTTGCTTATTTGACATAGTCACAAAATTTTTGAATTGGAAGTCCTGAGGTCCTGCATTTTTGCATTGGGGTACTACAGGGCCCACATTTCAGTCATAGGAATTTTACTGAGTCGAAAATGAAAATTAAAAAATTGTCCAATTTACCGGTATTTGAAAAAAAAAACCAAACTCAAATTATGTTTTGCTATTTTGACCTAGTCACAAAATTTTTGAATTGAAAGTCCTGAGGCCCTGTATTTTTGAATATGGGTACTGTAGGGCCCATGTTTCATCATAGCAATTTTACCAACTAAAAAACAAAATTTAAAAAAATTGTGAAAAAAATTCAAAACTATGTTTTGCTAATTTGAGATAGTCACAAAATATGGATCATGTAACTAAAGTTTGAATTGGGAGCCCTGAAACCCTGTATTATTGGATTGATTCAGAACAGTACGTGTTGAAATATATATTGAAATTTATAACTGTTTTGTTGCAATTGAATTATAAAACAAAAAGTAAACATGTAGGATATGGAGTAAATCGATTTCCATTATTTTTTTATGTTCTTCTATTTCACAAAGTTATGTTATAGTATATTTTTTTGATTAAATCAGGGCTGTTCAAATGGCATAACCAGAGCTCGGTTCCACGAATAATCCTTTCTCCACATCTGTACTCTTTTGAGCATGATTTTATCTAATATTTATCTTAGAAAGTTTTATAAAATATCAATGTTCGATTTCGTTGAGAACAATGTCCTAAAAATTTCTACAGGACGTCATCTGACATCAGACCTGACCCGACCTGTTATCATGAACCAAAAATTATCATGATATTCTGTTATTAAAAATCACACAGTACTCTGGAAAAGAAAAACTTGTCAAATCAAATACTCTGCTAAACATGTCAGCTTGAAACAATCTAGGATTTTACGTGGAACTGGGTTCAGATTATTCTGTAACAAGATTACCTCAAACTCGTAAATCTCTTCAAATGGAAAATACTTTTTAAGTTTTTAAAACAAATGGAATGTCTCAAAAGTCAAGTGTAAAATCATTCAAATGTCCCTTTCACTTCTGCGTAAGAAATTCTTCTTTCTTAAAGAGTTAAAAGAATAAAATAGACTTTGATGATTTTGAAATTCTTTTTTTACGAAAATCGTACAAGTGGTAGTTTCAAGGAAGACTTGCTGTTTCTCCAAAATTTCGTACTGTTTAGCGTATTGATGTTAAAAAAAGCTACAAATAACATGAATTTCCATCTATTTTCAAACATGTGTCATCATGACAATATCCCTTGAGATATCTTATGGAAATAAAATCTTTCACTGCAACCCAGATTTCATTTAAGCTTGGGTATTTAGCACTAATTTCTTTCATATTCATTCAATATCAAACCTTTTTCTGAAAAATGGTCTAACATCATCTAATTTGTACTTTCAGTTTAAAGCTTACTGTTTAATTTTGATAAGGAGTGTCCAAATTACAAGCATTTAATTTCCGCAACCACTGTTGACAAAATAACATCCCAATTAATCATTGTACGGTGTTGTACCATTTTCAAAATGATAATTACCCAGCGTAAATCTCTTATGTCATACACAACAATTACATAGCCCAATTTCTTGTAAGACCGACTGTAAGTGTGCCAGAACAGGAAACCCCCATCAGATTTCCAGCTTTATTTTTTGGTTAGATTATCCCCGAATTAACACACACTTTATTCTGAACAGTTTTTAAGGAGTGAGTGGTTATTGTGTTCAATAAGGTACATTTCATATTTTCCATTTAGTCCTTTACCTCATTTTGTGCTTTATTTTCAATTCATTGGTTGACATAATTCACTCACAAAAATAACTTGATCATATTGAGCTGCTTCCACAAACCAGACTCTTGGTCATTTTTATAAAAATTGAGCTGGCAGCATATTTGAATAGTCCACAGCCTAAGTTTTGCAAAAATGGATTTCTTTTTAAATTTGTTGTATCATCTTGAGTTGAGTTGGCTCATACACAGCAACAAGAAGGCATACAGTTCATGCTTTTGTACCCTTAGTACAAAATGAAGTTGTGCAACAAGCGCCTGGTTTCGTGGGAGCGGGTCACTTATTTACTGTGTTTGTCTCTATCAGTAGCTCATTGCATGCAGTTTGGTATGAATGGATCCATAATAATGACACACCTCTTGTAACATTTAAAAAAACCATGGTACCATAATTAACTTTATATGATAATCCTATAATTCCTATAATTCAATATTTTCCATAAAATTTGAAATTAAAAACCTGAATTAGGATTCAATATTGGTCCATTTCAATCCATATTGATGTTGTTAGATGGGACTCTAATATCCAATATTTAACACATAATTTACATTATAAAAATCGTGTATTCTATGGTTTCGGCTGCCATTTGTAATGAACAAAGAAAAGCATATCCTACAAGAAAATGCAGAAGTAATGGACGATTCACAAACAAAAACATTTTAAAAAAGTGATTCACAATTATTTCAAAGTGCGAACAAAATGACTACCTCAAACATAATATTATTAATGTCATGTCATCCTTGCTATGAATGAAATTTACTTTATTGTCAATAGGAAGCATTTCTAGTAAAGAAAGGTTACGTTTATAGACTAGCTTTGCAAATGAATTTTGCTGCTGATTAAAATTGAACTGGAAAAAGCTGAATTAATTATAGTTATGCCCATGAGTTGGGTTAGTCACACACCAACAGCATTACTGTGAAGCTGCTGTTTGTAGTATATAAAGATTACCGTATATAGTCTTGTAGGCTGTGAATTCCAATTCTAATATCTGATTTAAATTTGTCATTCTGGTACTATTGGTTCATTCAACAGTAGCACTAGTCAACTCAATTATAAATTGGATTGTTTTGGGGGGGGGGGGGGTATTTTCTTTTGATTCCAACCACTGTTAACTATAGCATCTCAATTTGCTAGACATGTGAATACTGTTCAGGCTAGCTGCAAACTGTCAAGCAGATAGCTGTGAACTATTTAAGGGCTGTTTGAGATGATTTAGGGAGCAGTTTCAAGCGGTTTAAAATATGACCTACAAAACTGTACGTAAAAAAAAAATATAGATCATTTATCTCCAATTTGTTCAAGAAGATCTCAACTGGTGAATATTTAAATATTTAAGAGACTTTAACATAAATTTTCATTTTAAATTTCAAAATTTTATCATAACTGTCATTTTCATGTTTTTAACCCTTTGAACACTGACTATACATGGGGTGTTGCACGTCCCTCCCTGGATTTACAGGACGTCATATTAATTATGACGTCAACGTAATTGGAGCTTGACACGCCCCAAGCCGCAAAACCGACATTTCGGGTATATGCAATACAACGTTAAGCCGGTTTTGCGGCATTTCGGGTTCTAAGGGTTAAGAGTTTACGCAAATTGATGTGGTTTCATGTCATTAAACAATCTGATTAAAACTCAGATCCTATTTCGTTCCATTTTTTATAGCTCAGACTTTTGTTTATTCATCTTCACTACACTTCTATATAGTGAAGGCCATAGAGAGTATAAAAAAAAAACCCCAACAAAATGTAGATCTGTATTTTAATCAGATTGGTGATTGAAAATTTATCGTTATATTTTATCCCATTTTATGTCACGAAATCTAAATTTTCTAAAGCGGATTTATCATGTAAAGATCTTCAAATCAATTCAGGTAATCATTCAAAATTTCAGGAAATAAAAATCTTATTCAGGGAAAATAATCAGTGAATGTGAAGATTATATTTGACTTTTATCAGAGTTACGTTTATTTACCTGTAAAGTTGTCGAGAAGTGTAAAACAAATTGATCAAATTATACAGAAAGTCAAGGCAAGGTTGCACAGTTTTCCAAGAATTATTCCAATTTCACAAAAGCACATTTCTCATTTAGAAATATTTTAACTTGGAATTCATAAAAAGGTCAGAGATCTTATTCTTGAGGGTGTTTTCAACCTTGTCTTGAAAATGAGTAATTTCAACTGTGGGCATGAACTTGACCTAGGGTCAGGATGTTTTTTTGTTTTTTTTATATAATGTGGTATTATTTGTATTTTCTGACCCTGGGGTATGTGCTGTATGTGGCCTAGGGTCAGGATGTATTTGTATTTTCTGACCCTGGGTTCTGTGCTGTATGTGGCCTAGGGTCAGGATGTATTTGTATTTTCTGACCCTGGGGTATGTGCTGTATATGTGGTATATTTAACAGTGTAATAAACGTAGAAGTTCTGTACACATTATACAGTTGTTATTATTATTTAAGGGCAGAGCCGCGGTGGCTCAGCCAATAAGGTGCTGGGGTAGGAGTGGTGAATGAAATGAGGTTTAACGTCCTACTGTTCTGCCAATAAGATGCTGGCTCGCTAAGCAAGACGTGTCGGGTTCATACACATTATTCAGTGTTTATTGTTGTGTATCATTCATTGGATTGGTGGCTGGGGTAGTAGTGGTGAATAAAATGAGGTTTAACGTCTTACTGTTCTGCTCCGAACTGGGCTAATGAAGACGAACATCTGCCATACAGTGTGCTATGAGGGAAATTTTGTCCGGACAGCGGCAGTGCAACCTTCTCTTATATCGAATTCCAAAGGTCAAGGGATCTTTTACGTGCATACCAATGTGTAAGCAGGACCTCAGTTTTTATCCCATCCGGATGACTAGACATCTGTCCTTGTCAGGCCCTCTGTCATGCATCGATTCGCCGACAAGGGGGAACCACGCCAGAAACTCGTGGCCAATACAGGCATCGAACACCTCCAGCCTAGCGAGGCAGCGGCTACCTACATAGCCACTGTGATCCCCAGGGTAGTAGTGAACCTGATCTTTCTTTCACAAAGGTTCAATAGGTAATCAAAAAAATGGGGTTTAACAGTGTACTTTTCTGCATTGACACAAGGCTAATGGAGACAAGACATACATCATACAGTGTGCTATGAGGGAAATATTGCCAAAACAGTGGCGCTATGGCCTACTCTTATGGAAGTCATTAGTCAAGTGTTCCTTCACATACAAGTCAAGCCGTCTTCCATTAGCCCAGGTTAGGTGCAGAAGAGTAGGACGTTAAACCCCATTTCATTTCATACAAGTCAACATGTTCACAGGACCTTGATTTTTTGTCTCATCCGAATGACTAGAGACTGTCCTTGCCAGGTCCTCTATCCTGCACCACAAGCAGGCTGGATAATCCCAGGGAACTTTCTTGATCAACCCTGGAATCAAACCCAAGACCTCCTGGTTAGTGAGCCAACTCCTCAATGAGCCACCGCAACTCTCGGTGCTGATAGGATCTAACGAGAAACGAACTGAGCTACAATCTGTCATCGATTCACTTGGTCTTTGTTTCTAAAGGCTTGTTTTTCATGTACACATTTCTGTGTGCATTTATGCAGGGGAAATGGTCAGCCTAATGCATTGGTCGTTTCCATCTAACTGGTGAAAATGTGCATAGATATACACACATGGTAACAGGCTTAAGGTTGCTTACCTCATGAGCTCTTTTTCACTGCTCAATACCCCTGCACACAAGCGATTTACGGAAGGGAGATCCAGATGGTGAGGGTGGTTTGTCAAGCATTACAAATGGAACAAGAAATCATTGTTTGGACTATCCCTCTTTGCATTTACTTACAACAGGAAAAGATTAAAACTGAGAAATTTAAACTGACTTGCACTTGTCACCTCAGATGTTTGGTTGGGACACTTTTGAAGCTTTGGCCATCAATTCTATACAGGCGCGTTTCCAGAGGGGGGGGGTCCAGGGGGTCCGACCCCCCCCCCCCCTGCTCAGACTTGAAAAATTTTTATGCGATTTTATTGGCGATTTTTAGACCTGTAATTTTGGAATTTACCTTCCGGAAATACGTCAGAATGCACCAAATTGAATCTAATTTACCAAATTTTTCTGGGGGAGGGCCCCGAAACCCCCCGTTAATTGGTTGAGCGCTGGCGGCGGTGGGCGATCAAACCTAGACCCCCCCCCTGCAAAAAATCCTGGATCCGCGCCTGCTATACATTCTAAAATGTGGCCCACAAAGAAATATTTTTCCTCAGACATTTCTAAAATATCTGGCAGAAACTTATTCCCAAAATGTATATTAATATGAACACAGCCTGTAATTTCCAGGTTAATAAAACCAAATGGCTGGAAATATGAATATATAGCAATGGGAGTTAATCCGGTTTTGAAACTCTCTTGAGAAGAAAAACAAAGTTAATATATTGACCTATTTACACTTGTTTCTAACGGGAAAGCTTGTCTTGTAAAGTGAAATAAAAGGAGTGGTGAACATTGACAGACTGAACATGTATGTCTAAAATCTAGGACTTCGTATACAGGGTGAAAATCACATGTAAAGGTATAACTAAATTTAGGCCTACTAGTGCCTATAATATAATATAATGCCTATAATATAAACTGTCACCTAGCTCTACTTTTGTTTTTATTTTCACTTAATTTGTGTGATTTATTCACTTTTTTTTGGTAAATTGTTCATTTCATTTATCAGATTATGTGACAGTTTCTGGTTGATAGTTCCTAAAGGAAAATGAATTAAAATGGCATTTAACGTCCCACCGTTCTGCTCTTAACTGGGCTAATGAAGACTGGCATAAACAGTGTGCTATAATATGATTATATGAGGGAAATTGTGCGCGGACAGCGGCACTACGACTACTCTTATCTTATCAAATTCTAACTTTTTACATGCGCGCCAATGTGTACACAGGACCTCGTTTTTTGTCCCATCCAAATGACTAGACAGCTGTCCTTGTCAAGCCCTCCATCCTGTATCACTGACAAAGAGGAACAACGCCGGAAAATCTGGATGAATTTAGTCGGCCAATGCAGGAATCAAATACCCAACCTCTAGGATTCCGAGTCAGCGTCTTATCCACTTATCCACCATTACCCCTAGTTACTATATATACTATACTTGTAACCTTATTAAAGTAATATGAATGTACTGGTATATAAACATTCAATCATTTCTGTTTTTACTCTAATTCCTAATCAGTTATGTTCAGTGAAATACGCGACTCCAAATTAAATGGCCTTCTTGGTGTCTGGTTATTTCAGTCTACACATGTAGTATGAATCAGTAGATGATTTTACATAAATATGTGTTATAGTTTATTTATTAAAATGCCATTCTGATTATTTTTTTTTAAGGTTGAATTGAATCTTGGACAATGGATATGGTACATTTACATTTCTAAGAGAGAAATATTTTGAATTATAGTATAATTGTATGACAAGTTACAAGTCTTCCATGTACACAAAATGGTTAACAAAGTGTGTATTCTACCATTTCTGTTAGCTGTTTTTCTTCCAGTTACATTTCTCATTACGTAAGTAAATTGAAGAATAAATTTATATGACAAACTTTCAGTTGTGGTAGTTATATGATATCGGGCATGTCAATTGTCAATAGGGAGGGAGGAGGATAGAGCATATATTTTTGCCACTACATTCATTGAAATCAGGCCGAACAATCAAATTTACAAAGCATCAAAGCTTCCGATTTTATAAGATTGTGTGAGGGGGGTTGGGATGGCCTAGTGGTCTAGAGTGCCACACTTCAACCTCTAGCTGGCCAGTCACCTCTGGCTTGCGGCTGTGGTTTTGATCCCTGGTGTGAGCGTATGTGGCATGCTAAAGACCCCTACGTGCAAGCGAATTATTGAAATGAAATTAAACCACATGTTAGTCCCAAAATGACCTAGTTTGTGTTGAGTGGACGTTAAACCCCATTTCTCTCTCTCTCTCTTATAAGATTGTAGGGGTGGGTGGGTGATGGCTGAATGGTTAGTGTGTGCCTGCAGTATCATAAGTTCTGTCATTGACTCAACTGGCATAGTTTCAATTCTGTGGTTGTACATTATAAGAAGTATGGTCACCTGTCCAACCTTGTGGGTTTTCTCTGGGTCCTCCAGTTTCTTCCCTCTGCGAAAGACCCCTTCGTGCAAGTGAATTATTGAAATTACATTGAAACATACGTTAGTCCCAAAATAACCTATTAAAATTGTGTCAAGTGGACAATAAACTCTATTTCTCTCTCTCTCAGTTACTGGTTTAAGCTGTAATCAACATTTTTGGGTAACCTAACTTGATAATGAATTCTTGTAAATGATATCCAATGGAAGTATTTTGTAATGAACTGAAAAGCCTGGTAATCACTAAGGTAACAATGTCAAAAATATTAAACACAGCATCTTATCTCCCTATACTTCAGCCTGTCAGGCCTATAGGTAAATACGGCACAGCCTGTGGGCCTATACATTAGTGCACACAAACAATTGGCAATGGAAAATCACTGCGAAAAATCATTCCATATTTATGACTATTACTTATTATATGTACTTTCAGGTATGCTGTGGCAGTTAAATTTGGTCATGTCTATGCTGCATTTCCTTATATAAGGTTAGAGATACTAATTATTATTATAAGGATTTTCTATGTCTAGTTCCCATCAGAGTAATACCTACAAGGCAAAAAAAGGAAAGTGTAATTCAATTAGTATGTAATTTCTGAATGTCCACTATTTCATGTGAACACTCTACAGAGTCTGTAGTCTGTAGTACAGACTACATTTATTATCTGATTGTTTATGAAATTTGAGAAGATTAGTTTGATGAAGAAGCTTGTGTAATTTCAAACAATTTCCATTAATTTAGTGATGGCCCTTTTTATAGTTTCTATAATGTTGTGAATGGCCTAGTGATCATTCAATCTGTATGATATTTATTTGAATTATTTTAAATTAGTACACCAAAGAAGCCTTTTGAATTTCAACAATTTTCGTTTATAACTGCTAGAGTTATGGCCCTTATTTCACCTTGTAGAACCTTGTGAACGCTGAACAAGATGTGCTCAACTTCATTCCTTCCCTTTTATTATTAGTTTTCATTCATGTCACAGTGGGATTAGGTGAGTCTCTGACTGGTCTAACCTGTACACTTTAGATCACAAGATCTGTCATAGATGCAGTTGTGTGGTTTCAATCCAATTCTTGTGTATGACCAGGAGTGGGATCTCCAGCATAACCCCAGCCATCTCTCTTCCTCAACCCTTCTATACTATAAGTTTATCTTGAATGCTGGGTTGTCATGCTGGGTTTCATTCCACAAATCAAGGTCATGAATTCTCTTTGAAGCCCATTTTCTGTACCATTAAACTTTTATAACTTATGTTTCAGTGATACAGGTTCACTCCCACCAGAGAGCTGTATATTTGGTCAGTTTGTAAATATCTATGCAGTTATTGGTAGGTAAAATGTTCAATTTGTTCAAATTAATCAATCTATGGTAGTGGGGGAGGGGTTATGGTGTAACGTATGAGCTTTAGATCATGAGTTCTGTCATTGAGTCAAGTGGCATAGTTTCCATTACAAGGTTGTAGGTTTTGCAGTATTAATGTTGTATTTGATAAATGCGATCTGATTGAAACACAGATTCTATTTCATTTCGGTTTTTATAGTTCAAAATTTCATTACATTAACTAGGATCTGGAAAATATAGTGTCAATCGAGTGAAAAGGAGAATTTCAGAGTGCAAGAGAGAGAGAGAGAAATGGGGTTTAACGTCCACTCGACACAACTAGAACATTTCGGGACTAACATATGGGGTTTTTTTTTTAAATTTTATTTCAGTAATTCGCTTGCGCGTAGGGGTCTTTAGCAGTGGGAGGAAACCGGAGTGCACCGGAGGAAACCCACGAGGTTGAGAAGGCGCCCCTATTCCGAGTACAAGCATTTGCCGACTGCAGGGGGGTTGGGATGGCCTAGTGGTCTAGAGTGCCGCGCTTCGACCTCTAGCTTGCCGGTCACCTCTGGCTTGCAGCTGTGGTTTCGATCCCTGGTGTGAGCGTATGTGGCATGGCGCCTTCTCAACCTCGTGGGTTTCCTCCGGGCACTCCAGTTTCCTCCCACTGCTAAAGACCCCTACGCGCAAGCGCATTATAGAAATAAAATTGAAAACCATATGTTAGTCCCAAAATGACATAGTTTGTGTTGAGTGGACGTTAAACCCCATTTCTCTCTCTTTCTCTTTGCCGAATGCATAAAAAATATCTCAAACAATCATGACAGCTGAAACATATTTCTTGCTTAAAATACGTCACAAGTCTACTCATATCAACTCAACTGGCAGAACTAACAGGATTGAATCCGTATCACTTGATTGCAATTCTGTTAATTCGGGATGTTCCGGACTGACAATCAAAAATTTAAGCACCCCCTAGTTCATGAAAAGCTATATAATAGGATTTATCTCCCTTGAACCCTCCAACCATTTGTTTTTATGATTTCAGGTGCACTTTTTATGTTTGTTAGATATTCTCAAATAAGAGAACATTATCGCCCTGTAGAAGAACTAGGGGGAGTAACTCCATCTCGACGAAGAAAATTGCTAGCCAATAAAGTCGCATTAGTGATTGGATTATTGGGTGATTTAGGTGCAAGTATGGTCGGTAACTTTCAGGTATGTACCTTACTGTCATAATATGGGTTAAAAAAAACCAATTTTGTCTGTAGCTACAAATCTGGATACACTGATCAGTAGTGAAGGACAGGGGGCGAGGCAAGAGACAAAATATAGTTGTTCGGATGGTACGAGAAACCGACATCCTGTGTACACACTGTAAAAGAGCTCCTGACAGTTTGAATTCGAAATATAAGAGAAGACTGTCTGTCAAAATTTCCCTCATAGTACACTGTATGGCGTATTCCCGTCTTCATTAACCCAGTAGAAAGTTAAACCTCATATCATTTCATGTCCCAATTACTAAATGCCATTCAAAGAATATGTTCTGTTGGAATATTTTCAGGAGGATGCCGTGATAGAAGCACATGTAGTTGGTGCTTTTATGGCGTTTGGTTTAGGTGGAATTTACGCTTGGATGCAATCAGTTATATCATATGGTGTTACTTCTTTAAACGGAACGACTAAGTGTTGTCGCCATATTCGTATTGTACTGTGTTCAACATATACAATTCTCTTTATACTAAGTATCCTTTTACCGTTTAAATATTTCTTTCGTGATTTCACTTTTGTCATAATATTAATGAACTGTATGTATATATTTTAGCACAGTGCAGTATACACTTATTCTTTTTTTTTTTTAAAAAAAAGCACCCTAAGATTCTGTTCTCTTATATTTAATGGTTCCCCTGTAACCCCGGTGTTAAAAATTTAATATTTAGAAACATAAAACCCCCTGCTCAACGGTAGTACAGACAGATATTAGGTAGAAATGGTTTATTCTTCGTAACGTTTCGGATGATATGACCCTTTTTCAAATGATAACATTGATTAATCTTGTGCGGCCTTTACATTTACGAAAGTAGTGACGTCACAGATTTTTTTTTAAAATTTATCGGATGTACAATAATAATATTTTTTAAAACAGAAAATTATTGAAATTAACCGAACCGAATAAAACAATTAGAGTAATTAGGGTGTTTGCGAGTTAAGATTATGTTATAGATAACTAAATAAAATTTAAAAAACTGAATTAATTTCATGAAAAATGATAACAAAGATTTTCTTAAATTCAGTCCTATTTAAAATTAGTAACAGTTCATTGCAGTGGTGTGTGCTTCATCTTGCAGTATAGCCGAGGTTGTAGATTTTGTAGGAAATTTCTATCGAATATCAGTTTCTTTTAGCAGGTGGTTTCAATATTTCATAAAATGAATTCCCGCCATTTTGTTGTTGAAAGTGATAAATCCCCTTTAACTAAGATTTTACCCAAACCATCATGGGGTACCTAGATTATTTAAATCTCAAAACATCTCATTATAGCTTGCTTTAAAGGAAATAAATCTCAAACTCAGTTTTATCCATAAACTATTTAAAATAAAAATTTGAATTAGAATTATATATTGGTCGGGGGTTGGGATGGCCTAGTTGTCTAGAGAGTAGCGCTTCGACCTCTAGCTGGCCGGTCACCTTTGGCTTGCAGCTGTGGTTTCGATCCCTGGTGTGAGCGTATGTGGCATGGAGATAGGGGCGCCTTCTCAACCTCGTGGGTTTCCTCCGGGCACCCCGGTTTCCTCTCACTGCTAAAGACCCCTACGCGCAAGGGAATTATTGAAATAAAATTAAAACCATATGTTAGTCCCAAACTGACCTAGTTTGTGTCGAGTGGACGTTAAACCCCATTTCTCTTTCTATATATATATATTGGTCTAATATTTGGTTATGTTATTCAAATATAAGATCCTTATATCGAATATTTAGCACACAATGAACATTTAAAATCAGTACACAATATCTTGTATTCTATGAGCATAATGGTTTCGAGCAACATTTGTAACGAACAAAGAAAAATATGCAGAATGGACTAAGCAGAGCTATACACTCTTTAATTGTCATAATCCTTATCTTTCCCCCAGTGATAACGTTCACCACTATATCCATGCGTTTATTTCAAGGTAACCGTAAAATATGGAAACCTGATAATCCGGTAAGTATGATTTATACATGATTATATACTTGTAATCCAACAGAACTGTTATGCGGCACCTTAAAACAGTCGTTGTTGTTTGTATTTTTAAAGAGAACCAAAAAAAAGCTGTCCTTAATGAACAAATTGGAAAAATCGCTCCCCCAGTTTCGATAAGAGAGTGATTTAAAAATTAAGGAGAGTGATCTGATATTAAGGAGACTGACTAGGTGCAGGTGCGGGGAATAGTTCTAAAGATCAACAACTGCATGTTACAGGGTCATTCCTGGTTTCAAATATGTTACAGGGTCATTCCACACTATATTTGATAGAGTTATCATCAACATTAAGTTGCATAATATATGTATATTTTATAGGGTTATGATGAACATTTAGTTGCTACAATAACAGAATGGTTGATGGTTGTGGTGTTGTCTCTATTTTTCGCTACATTTTACAAGGAATTTAAACAGATTGGAGTAAAAGCAAAAGTAATTCAGAAAAACCAAGTTGGTGTAAATGAATCTGTGTAATTTTAACATATTTGGTGTTGCTAAAAAATATTTTTATATACTTCTCTGAAGACACATTAGATAGCAGCCTAATACTGCTTATATACTATTTTTGAAAAAAACGTTCTTAATTAAGTGATGAAATTCAAAGTGGGCCTTAATTGTAAGATGCAATTCAAAGTGGGTCTTAATAATTGTATAAATATCATGTAAGTCAATTTGTTATGGGGCCTTATTTGTATTAGTACCATATAAGTCATATTGTGATGAGGCATAAAACCCATCCAGACTGTATCGCCAATAGCAACTATTGATGTTTTAACATGGCTATTCCATGGATCAACCTTTTGTAAACTTGATATAATTTTTACCTCCAATAACCACCTTTTTTAAATTTTACATGCAGGCGGTAAGCAGGAGATTATACTTGGTGGTAATCGTTATAGTTTGTGTTGATGTGTATTTCAGAAAGCAACCGATTTCCAACGTTCATTGTTATTCGAAATAAAACCATGTAGACTTGTATGTAGCCTACTTAGGATTTCTTATTTCAAAGAACAACCTGGAAATTGGTTGCTATCTATTACATAAACATAATAACTGGATATTTAATCATGTATGTGTTGGTTTATTACATGAGGTGGATATATTTATCTGACTACATTTAAATTTTTAGATCCGCAGATAGAACCAATATGATTTTGTGTTCAGCAGTCGACAATTTTTGTTCAGCAGTCGATAGTTTGTGTTCAGCAGTCGATAGTTTTTGTTCAGAAGTCGATAATCTGTGTTCAGCAATCGATAGTCTGTGTTCAGCAATCAACAATTTAAGCCATAAACAAAACTTAAATTTGTCAACAAACAGGCATCTGCTTAATATTTCGAAACAAGAATTAATGAAACGGATTTGGTCTGGTCCCATCCCTAACAGCTTTATCAGTTCGGTTTATTTAATACTTTCTTTTTTTCACATAAATCTGTATAAGGGCTTAATTTGAATTTTATTGTGATAATAATATATGGTTATAATATTCATATATGGTTCTAATATGAAATAATGTTTTGTTTATTTGTTATATTTTACGTACAATCTGATTCAAATACAGATCCTATTTCGTTTCGTGTTTTATAGTTTGCCACCTCCCACTATAACTTGTCAGATCTTCATTGAGGCTATCAAAAGTATAAAAATACAAAATGAAATATAGTTGTGTATTTTAATCAGACTGTTTGTTTGTTATGTATGATATGTTGTTTATTCCTCCATTGATATGTATTATATCAAATGTTATAGTGCCACTAAACAACACATTAAATGGCTGTAGTTAGAACTTGAGGTGCTCTGTATATTCACCATTACTTACGTATACCTTGATGATAATTACCGAATTTAATTCCTAACTTTTTAAAATCAGATGTTGGTAATTTCTGATAATTATTTCATGGGTTGTTACTCTTGATCAGATTTTAGTGATAATTATTTCATTGGTTGTTACTCTTGTTCAGTTTTTAGCATCTTGTGAATGTTCCTGTTACCTACAAATTATGCAACAACCTTTGTGGTCTGTGCGAATGACTTACCTGCTGTGATCATATTTATTTTTGGTTGCAGGGCAACTCTCTTTTTTATATCATGTTGAATTTGTTCAATTCTGTGATGATGTGATTTATTTGTTACGTTTATATTCAGGTTGCATAACAATGCAGTGTGACTACATTATACTTGCCCGATGTTCTATGCATAATCCACAGGGGCGGATCCGGAGGGAGGGATTGACATTCCAAGCACTTAATAATGATATAGACTATGTGATATCACAATTAATTCTAAAAAATTGACATCATACGGGGTGTTGGATTTCTCTCTTTAAAAAGCTCAGTGTGTGTGTATGCCTACATAATTTAGCGATGATGATGGCATCATGCAATGTCAACTGTCAAATTCCCTTGACAAGAGCCTGGCAAACCCCCTCCTGAAAAACTCCTGGATCCGCCCCTGCTTGTGGATCTGCCGTTCTTCCATTACAAATTGTAATATTTTTGATAGTGGTGTATTTTATCCTCTTGTGAAGGCCTTGTACTATGTTGTTGTGGTGTGGGCTATTTGCTTACTGTATGTATTTCTGGTAACTACAATGTGATTCAGATGGTAAAGTTAAGCAAGTTTAAAAATGCTGACGATTGTTTAGGCCTTAACATGGACGTTTGATTGCAAAGGTGGGACAAAATGAACCCGCTTAAAAATCTCAGCTGACTACCTGTTTTCAAGTATACTGTTTTTCTAAGCTAGATGATCATGGATGGTTGGAGGAAACGACTTAAAATGTTCGTGTTCAGCTATATATTTATTTATTGTATGCTACAGACATGTTTAATAATAGATAAGGGCATGCATGTTTTGATAGCTTGTGAGAATTTGTGGGTACAAGTAGAATATGTATGCGCACAATAAATAATAACCTCTGACAATGGCTGTCAAAACAGTTAAACAGGTTTCACTTATTCTGTCACAGTGACTCAGTGAGTAAGAAGTTGACTCATTAACCCTGGAGGTCCCTGCATTAGCCAAGATTCTGGGGGGGAGGGGGTGCAGGACAGAGGGCCTGGCAAGGGATGAAGTATGGTCTTTTGTATGGAACGAAAAACCCCAGTCCTGTGTACGCAAACAATCTCTTGGCAGTTAGAATTGGATATAAGAGTAGGCCGTAGTGTGGCTGTGCTGACAAAATTTCCCTCATAGCTCATTGAATGACGTATGTCCATCTTCATTAGCCTCGTCAGAGAATAACATTTAAGTTTACTTATTCTGCTCGCATTTTCAAATTTTCTCGTATGGCTGAACGTCTACTTCCACCAGCAGGGTTGGGATGGCCTAGTGGTCTTGAGTGCCGCGCTTCGACCTCTACCTGGCCGGTCACCTCTGGCTTGCGGCTGTGGTTTCGATCCCTGGTGTGAGCGTATGTGGCATGGAGATAGGGGCGCCTTCTCAACCTTGTGGGTTTCCGCCGGACACTCCAGTTTCCTCCCACTGCTAAAGACCCCTACGCACCAGCGAATTATTGAAATAAAATTGAAACCATATGTTAGTCCCAAAATGACCTAGTTAGTGGAGGTTAAACCCCATTTCTCTTTCTCTCTCTCTCTCTCTCTCTCTCTACTTCCACCAGGGTTTTTAAACTTGCTTATGTAGGCCTATACAGACGTCTAAACATTGTATAAATGGATCTGTCATGTTATAGATTATGGCCAATATTTCTCAATTGTTATAGCTTTTGATATGGTTTATTTTATTGTATATTTATTGTTTAAAAAACAATCTTGATACCGGTACATATTTATAATATTCTGGAACAATTCTACTTTGTGAACAAATATTTCTTCCTAAAGGACCATCGCAAAATTTCAACACTTGCGTCCAAATGAATAACCTGCGGAACTGGGTGGTTGTGTTGAACGACTCAGCGGATAGAAAATGATAAATTAAATGTTGGTTATTATTGAATCATAAACTGAAATGTGTTCACATTTTCGTACTCCGCCTGTGTTTATTTATTATGACAGGAGGGTGGATAGCCGAATGTTTAGCAAGTGCACGTTGTATCATAAGGTCTGTCATCGAGTCAACTGGCGTAGTTTTGATTCCCAGGTTGTATGTGACAAGGAGTAAGATTGTCTTCCAACCTCGTGGGTTTTCTTCTGGTCTTCTGGTTGGTTGGTTCCAAAATGACCTGGTTTGTGTCGAGGGGACGTTAAAACCCATTTCTCTCTCACTTTTTCGCAAATGTTGAAATTTTTGGATGGCCCCTGAGCTTGTAAACATATCCACTGCCTATTGATATATAACTATGCATAATAATTTATAGAATATATTAATATATATTTTTATTCATATACTTATCATATAAGAAATGTTTTTATATAAGAAATTCTGATTTATGTAATAAATTATTGAATGTTATTAACCCTATAGTACTTGGTCCACCTGAAACCATGTAAGTCATATAAATATCTGGGAACTATATTCTTAGAGCTGTCTTTCACAGTTGACACAAGTAATAAACACAAAAACATAACATAATGTGGAACATAAAGTGATGTTTCGTTGAGGGTTCGCTCAATGGTAAGTGCAAGAGAACGAGAAAATTATGCAGTACGAATGGTTAGAATTCTACTCTAATAGCAAGTGCAGGAGGAGCACGCTACACACAAATCAAAACCCATAAGACAAACCTGTGGACAAGTCAAAATACACAGACATAGCAAGAAATACACAAAAAATATTAAATTGAGTGAATGGACCCTGTGGCTAGACATACCCGGGCCTAAAATGATACAGACTTCACTCAAGATGAAAATGATTAAGAAGAAAAATAAAATTCGACTGGTCTTATCTGTGGTCGTCTTCTGAATGGCAATAATAAGCTAAGTAAGAACACCAAAAATTTTAACAATAATAAGTGTGATGATACAGATAGAATTTTTGAAAATGCAAAAAATTAATAAATAAAGTGTATTTAACAAACGAGCCAAGCCCAGTAATGACAACATTCAATTCCAAGGGCTAAAACTCTACTCTTAATTCGCTTGATAAGGTTGAGAGAACCCTCAACAAAATGTATCTTGAACTAAAATAGTAATTTTGTTCCATATTATGTTTTTGTGTCAACTAGTTCTATGACTCCTGTAGTCTAGGGAGTAGTAGTTTCCAACAAATCTGAAAAAAATATTGTTTAAGACAAGTAATTTCCAAATGAGCTACAAAACCCAATGTAAAATACATCAGTTTGCTCAAATTCATATCTACATGTACCAAGTCCTAAAGGGTTAATATAAATTTTTATTTATTTACAATTTATTATCCCACAATGGTGGCTGATTTAGGACACACAAGGAAAAAATATCTCAAGAAAAAAATATCTCAAGCGCTGGATATACTAGGTCGAGCGCTTGAGATACTGAAAAAAACGAACAAATGAATATCTGTATTCTGCAAGTTTATTATTACTTAATGCACAAGATATAAAGCTTAAAACACCGGATGAAACGTGTTCAGTTGTATTTTTTTAGCATGTTCTAAATCAGCCACTGTATCTTTCAGTAACAGAACAAGCCTCTGTGATACCTGTACCCTAAGAATTATTTACCATGTTGAAACTACAGGCACTTGAAGTTTTATTTTAATCCCTTCAAGTGCCTGTAGTTAAAAAATAGATATATATGAATATCCTTGATTAATATCGCTGATTTTAGTCAGCCTTAGAGATTTATTTCATAGATTAAGTTTATTATAGGTTTATGTATCTTTGCTTTGATTTATACCTTACTTTGTAAACAAAAAAATTATATTGCAGTTAAAGTTTAAAGTCTGTGAATGTCATTTGAAGGGTTGTGAAAGTTGAAATTCTTAAAGGTATATCAGTCCAAAAAATTTATCAATTCAATTATTTACAAAGATGTGATAAGTTGAAAATTTGTTAATATTCGGCATCTGCTTCATACAATATAAAACCAGCACCATTTAAATTTTTGGGTGGACCTTGTTTTAATACGATTTAATCCAAGCTGGGAGATAGACTATGATTGACATTTTGATCACTTGAATAAATGTTTACACATAAGTGTGGATTAAGTTGTAAAGATTTGATATTTTCCAGAAATTCAAATGACACAGAGTCCTTAAATAGTTAAAATATTATTAAAGAATGAAAGCAATGTTGTGTTGGTTTTAATTTCATTTTCAGACAGATGAAAGACTGGCATTGGTCCTGACATTGGAGAGAGAGGGAGAGAAACTGGGTACTCAACAGGATAAAATAGAACCTTCTTATTTCAATCATTTTCTTACGTTTGAAAAACACTTGGCCACACATACATGATTGGAATAAAAATGTCAGTCCTTTATCTTCGCTGCCCATCTTTACGATGGACTACAATTATATCTTTAATTACATCTTCGTCTTCACCACATCAACCCCTCCCCTTTCCAGAAAGTTCCTGGTGTTGGCTAAGAAAGAAAGTTTGAATTTGATATAAGACTAGGTTGTAGCGCCACTGCTCAGGCTAAATTTTCCTGATAATACACTGTATGGCGTGTGCCCAGTCAGAGAAGAGTCAGAATACATTATGCCTACTCTTTCTTTCGGCCCTGTCTCATTTGCCATTCACAAAAACAATAGAAGTTCAGATAATCATAAATTGTAAGGGAAATGAAAGGGATTCTAACATCCTGCTGTTCGAATTCCAATTGTCAACGGGTTCTTTTGTATGGACAGGATCTTGGTTTTTTGTCCCATCCAAATGACTAAGCACTGTTCCTTCTCAATCCCTGTCTTACACCACTAACACGGTGAAACCACGCTGGAAAATCTTGAGGAACATTATCGGCCAACAGTGAGATCAAACTCAGGACCTCCAGATTAGCAAGCCAGTTCCTTACTCGCTCACGCACTGTAAATCATTGGATTTCTTAAAGTCAAGTAGATGATATATATAATAATGAATTATCATCTGATTATCTAAGTGTCAAGTACTGATAAATTTACAAATATAGATAAGATTGTTTATATTTAGCTCAAGCACCCTTTCAAGACGAGAGATTTGCTATTGGAAATTCTTCAATAAATAAATTAGAAATGAAATGAAATGGGGTTTAACGTCCTACTCTTCTGCTCCGAACTGGGCTAATGAAGACGGACACAGAACTGTGGTCAAACCACTAGAAACATCAACACTGAATGGTTAATCAAATGTCTGACTTAACAAGTCAAAAGTTGTTTGTGACCTCTGACATGACCTTCCACTACAAACTGGTCAGATCTTCATGTAGTGTAGGCCATTGAAAGTATAAAAAGCACAAAACGAAATATAGATCTGTATTTAAATCGAATTGCTCAAATAAGAATATCAGTACTTCCTCAGATATGTGGAATTGAAATTTCATCGACCTATCTATGCTGCTAGCTATGAACATGCTGCCTAGTTGTTTGGATGGGACGAAAAACCGAGGTCCCGTGTACACATTGGAGTGCACGTAAAAGATCCCTTGGCAGTTGGAATTCGATATAAGAGTAGGCCGTAGCGCTGCTGCCCGGGCAAAATTTCCCTCATAGCACACTGTATGGCGTATGCCCGTCTTCCATTAGCCCAGGTTGGGTGCAAAAGAGTAGGACATTAAACCCCATTTCATTTCATTTCATGAACAGGACACCACCAGCTGATCATAGAGGTAACTGTTTAATCTGATTCAATCCAAGCTGGGACATTATCAAGCCTTGATATTTTGATTTAAATGTTAACCTTGCAATTTCATATTTTTAAGTTACATTTTTAAAATGTATTAAAATAAATTGCTAAAATAGATAGTATCTATAAACAGTCCTACCTTGTTAATGAATAATCCTATAATTCACTATTGCCAGTTGAGAAATTGCCAAAAATATCATTTTCAACTTCAAATGTTTGAAGATAGCCATTCCATGGGGGTGAATGGAAAAACAAGAGAGGTAATTGTGTTATTATTTCCTGTGTCACTGATTTTAATGCCTGGGAAATAATGCCCATGATCGTATAATATGAGTTGACAACCTTTTGAACAAAAGATATAGAAATAATTATGTTTTGACTTTCTTTGAAAATATGAAATTCCCACTTTAAATAATGGATTAAGCCATGTGAAATTATATATTCTAGCAACAATTGCCATGTGTGCATTGGGATTATAAGCGAACAAATAAATTTACAACTTAAAAGCTGCCATATTTTGGGAATTCCATGAAAACTTTCTGTAAAGAAAAATCTTATGGTTGGTTGATACTTGATAGTACTACGAAAGTAGAATCATTTTGGTTACATAATCTAATAATTGGACAACTTGAAAAAAAAAGTTTTGAGGACCAATTGGCCCAAACATAAATACATCTCTACATGCTGGAAGTTGGTTTTTGTAGTTGAAACACCACACATGGAAATATCACAATAATCCTACGACAAAATTCAATTACATTGTAAATTATATGTTATAAAAGTTATATCTCTAATTATAGAATGAGGAAGGAAACAAATTAGGTTCAGAAACGTCATGAACTCTGTTTGACCTGACCACAGAATGTGCTGATGTCAGCAGAAATTGTTTATATATTAATCAATAAGCAAGATGGTGGATGATTAAATAAAACTAATTTTATTCATGGTAACATGTTGACAAGATGACTGGGGAGAGGGATTATATAGGCTTTGCCTGTTTCCCAATCCTAACATTCAATAAAATATTGTTTAAAAAAAAAAAAAAAAAAACAAACAATAAAACTAAATACAGTGAAAAATGGCTAGATTTAATAAACAGATGTTGGAACATATTAACCTATTTGCACCTGGAAGGATCCAAACTCCCGGGTACTGCTCCCTTTAAGCCCCTCCAACTGTCTGAATGACAGCTGTTGACTTTTAAGGACTGTATTGTGCTTGAAAATGACAAGAGAATCATTGTACAAATGTAGCTCTGATTAAAGATACAGCAATTGTTTTCCAAAGAAATCTTGTGTATATTTTGACTGTATTTCAGTTCTTTGAATTGAAACAACTAGTTTCGGATGGTTTTTAAAATGAACTCTATAACTAATCGTAAAAGAAATCACTTATCTCTAATTTTATTTAGGGAACAGTAATCGATTGTTACTACGTGAATCAAGCACTAAAGTGTTATACAATTGATCTACTTTATTGAGTACCAGTTTCCCCCTTAATAAAAAATATAACTACCTCTCGTACACCTGTCCCTTAATGACAATTTTATAAATCTAATCAATAATTATACAGATCTACTTTCAAAATGTCATTAAGAGAGAAATGGGGTTTAACGTCCACTCAACACAAAATAGGTCCTTGTGGTTCAATTTCATTTCAATAATGCGCTTGCGCGTAGGGGTCTGATAGAGAACCTAGAGAAAACACATGAGGTTGGATAGGCGACCCTACTCCCTGTCACGTACAAGTGGTGAATCGAAACCACATCAGTTGATTCAATGACAGACCTTACGATACAGCACACACATGCTAACCAATTGGCTATCCAATCCCCCAATATGCCATTAAAACAATAAATTTTGAAGAAAGAGAAAGGTTTATAATTGCAGCTTAAATCAACCATTACATGATTTTAAAGATAGGTTGCCAGGCAACGAAACATACGCCCACAGCAGCTAAATCGTCCGGGCAGTCAACAAGAGTGGTCGCATATTTTTACTTTTTTCGGTAATGAAACATTTATAATACACTAAAATCTGATTAAGAGTAACAACTCATTAAGTAATTATCAGAAAATCATTAGAATTTGTTTGGCTTTGATAAAGTTCTCCTCCATGATAATGTTTAGTATACGAAACATTTAATATCATAAATTGAGGTGTTCAAGTTATCAAAATTCATTGAAAATCAATATACTTGTTCGTCTCAAGACATTAAAATCTGTGTATCAATCTAAAGTGAATCAGATGTAAACTTTAGCTTCTATAGTGTCCACAATATTTGTTTTGAAGTGATCAAGGGCCATAACTCTGACAGTAATTATCGGAATTCGCTAAAAATCAATTGGCTTCTTCGTCTCATGACCTTAAACACTGTGTATGAATTTAAAGTCAATCGGGTATTAACTTTGGCCTCTAGAGCATCCACAAGATTTTTTAAAGTGATCAAGGGCCTTAACTATGACAGTAATTATCGGAAATCATTGAAAATCAATAGGCTTCTTCGTTTCATGACCTTAAACACTGTGTATAAATTTAAAGTCAATCGGATATTAACTTTGCCCTGTAGAGCATCCACAAGATTTTTTGAAGTGATCAAGGGCCATAACTCTGGCAGTAATTATCGGAAATCTTTGAAAATTAATAGGATTCTTCGTCTTATGACTTTAAACACTGTGTATAAATTTAAAGTCAATCGGATATTAACTTTGGCTTTTACAGTGTCCACAAGATTTTTTGAAGTGATCAAAGGCCATAACTCTTGCAATAATTATCGGAAATCGCTGAAAATCAATAGGCTTCTTCGTCTTATGACCTTAAACACTGTGTATAAATTTAAAGTCAATCGGATATTAACTTTGGCTTTTACAGTGTCCATAAGATTTTTTGAAGTGATCAAGGGCCATAACTCTTGCACTAATTATCGGAAATCGCTGAAAATCAATAGGCTTTTTCGTCTTATGACCTTAAACACTGTGTATAAAATTCAAAGTAAATCGGATATTAACTTTGACTTTTAGAGCGTCCACAAGATTTTTTGAAGTGATCAAGGGCCATAACTCTGGCACTAATTATCGGAAATCCCTGAAAATCAATAGGCTTCTTCGTCTTATGACCTTAAACACTGTGTATAAATTTAAAGTCAATCGGATATTAACTTTAGCCTCTCAAGCATTCACAAGATTTTTCAAAGTAATCAAGGGTCATAACTCTGGCAGTAATTATCGGATATTGCTGAAAATCAATAGGCTTCTTCGTATCATGACCTTGAACACTGTGTATAAATTTAAAGTCAATCCAATATTAACTTTAGCCTCTAGAGCGTTCACAAGATTTTTCAAAGTGATCAAGGGTCATAACTCTGGCAGTAATTATCGGATATCGCTGAAAATCAATAGGCTTCTTCGTCTCATGACCTTTAACACTGTGTATAAATTTAAGGTCAATCGGATATTAACTTTAGCCTCTAGAGCGTTCACAAGATTTTTCAAAGTGATCAAGGGTCATAACTCTGGCAGTAATTATCGGATATTGCTGAAAATCAATAGGCTTCTTCGTCTCATGACCTTAAACACTGTGTATAAATTTAAAGTCAATCGGATATTAACCTTGGCCTCTAGTGCGTTCACAAGCAATTGTGGACGATGGACGGACGGACGGACGGACCGACCGACAGACGGACGGACGGGGGCGACGGCAATATACGTCCACATTTCTATGTGGGCGTATAAAAATCAATATAACCTTAACAATAACACTGAATACATTAAAATAACATTTAATTAATCCCACATTTATGATTGTAAATTTAAAGAATTTTCAAACCTTTAAATGATACTTTATTTACACCTTTATTTCAATTATTTTGTAGTTTGTGGGCAAAAAAAACATGTAAGAGTATAGCCAACATTAAATTGTTTTGTAGGCAGAAACGGCAAGAAATGGTATGTTTTGAGGTAATTAAATAACATTCAAGAAAAGATATACATAATGAATTGAACAAATAAGATTGAAATTTCTATTTTTGGGGTTGTGCCATATAATAATAAATATTTTTGAGTTTTGACTTGTGGGTTAAGTATTGTAGGATAAACTAATATTTTTTAGTTAACTTGTATGTAAGTAATTAAGATACATTCAATAACTAACATTGTTAAGTTGACTTGCTGACTTGCAAGTATTGTAGAATACCGGTACATTAATTATCCAATATTTTTAATTTGACGTGCACGTATTGATATTTTACATAAACATAACAACCATAAATAAAAACATAGGTTCTTCATAAAATAACATAAAGCTATCGATACACTCATCACATTTTCAAATTGTAAAACTTTGACAGGAGTGTAATTTAATACTGACAGGATATCATATGTTGGATTATTATCCTCACAATCGCTGAAAAGCACAAAAGAACTATGATACTTTACATTTAACTCCAAATGCGATACTATTAACTCTGTTAGGGATCAGTGGTCAAAAACAAATGTAATAGTTTTGATTTCTATTAGTCAACTTCTAAAATCCAAATTGAAAGTAGCGTTTAATTCAGTGGTACCAAGAACAAGACCAGGGCCATATGTAGGATTTTAAAAGTCAGGGTACAGGAGAATGGTGGGGCGCCGTAGCCTCATAAGTGATATAAGAAAGTTAGGATCAGGGCAATTGAACCCATAGGTTATTGGCATAAAACATTAATTGTAGTTACAGCATACATGTTAAAATAATGGAATATATTGAAATATATTATCACAATTGAACTGGTATAATACAATGACATTAAAAAATGATATATTGTAATTATTCTTGAATGATTGTATTCTATATAATTATAACTTTTAGTTAACTAACTATTTGTGCTTGAATTCAATAAAGCGGTGGGCACATAAGCTGAATCATTCGGCTGAATGGGTGGACACACAGGGGAATGCTTTGCCCGATTCACCAGTCAATTGCATCACATGATTAACCATGGCGGTGACCACGTATTCAAACAATCATGTGACTTCGAGATATGAGGAAGTGATGAGTGGTGATTGGCTAATGAATTCTACATTCGGGCGATTGATTCGTCGAAGAGGTCACACTCGGCCAATACAATTCAGGCAAAGGAAAATTTGCCCCTGACAGAATAACTGTAGAAATGTTGTACTTGAATACAATAACAGAATAATTGTCGAAATATTGTGCTTAAACACAAAAACATGGCATGGAACACAATCATTATTTTAATGAAAACAAACGCTTAGTTGAGGCTTACTTTAAAACTTTGAGAGAACCCTCAACAAAATGTCGCTTTGATTAAAATAGTAATTGTGTTTCATATTACTTTTTTGTGTTTATTACTAAATACCACTGAAGCAATGTATGTAGTGTAGCTCCCTGCCCAAATTGTGACACATTTATTTATTGGCATAAAGTATGTGCTCCCTTTACAACAGAAGCAATTTAAAATCTAATTTTGGCATCTAAGAACATCTGGATCCCCAGATTTTAACACAATGTCAATATAAAAATGAAAATATAAAAGATCGATGATATCATCCCTATTGTTGGTTACTCTGCTCTCTGATACTTTCTTGTACAGGTAACACCGTTAGCTTCTAATGTCTGAAAATAAAATAATATAAAAATCATTAAAGTGTTTTCTAAGAGAGTCAAAACATATTTATTTCTATGTCTTTTGCTCAAAAGGTTGTCAACTCACTATTATACGATCATGGGCAATATTTCAGAGGGATTAAAATCGCTGACACAGAAAATAATAACACAATTACCTCCTTTGTTTTCCCATTCCCCTCCATGCAATGGCAATTTTCAAACGTTTGAATTTAAAGTTGAAAATGATATTTTTGCCAATTTCTCAACTGGCAACAGTGAATTATAGGATTAATAGGATTATTCTTTAACAAGGTAGGCCTGTTTATAGATCTATTTTAAGGCTTTGTTTTAATATGTTTTAAAAATATAACTAAAAAATATGAAATTGCCGTTTTAAGCACTTGTTTTCAATTCAACATCAACATGCACCCTGTGTTTACATTATTCAATCTTTGATATCAAAACAACATGCTTGACTAAATGAGCGATTAATTAAAGGTTTTACAATGCATGTACCTGGTCCGCTACATGTCAATTGTACCAAGATCTTTTGTAAATAAACCTATATTTCAAGTGTCCTCGAAATCGGATATAAAAATTGTGACCTGTAGATGTCCACAAACAAACAGCTGAGGGACGTGTGGACAGGGGCGACGACAATATACACCCACATTTTCAAATGACGATTGATCTAGATTCTAGGCTGCTTTAATTCAGTGAATCTGAATTTATCCCTTTGTTCATAAATAAGCTAATTAATATAGAAATAATATTTTTTGAAATTCGAACTAATATTTGTGTTTATAGATGCATTATTATGCAAGAGCTAAATCTGCCCATTGCAAGTATTTTCTCTGGCTTCAAATGATCTATAAATTATTATTTAGACATTTTTTCAAATAACAAGTCGACAATTAACTCTCTAGGCCATTGGATGACTGAGATATTGAATGGATTAGACTATCCACTAAAACATACGTCACTGAAAATCTAGACTCGCTATTTCTTGTCAAAATTTCAAACACCCATTACTTTGCTCAGAATAATAGTTCCAGTAATTTGACTGAAGTTTGAAATGTATTCAGTTTTCATCATCTAATTTTGAACTATTATAACAAGAAAGGCCAGCTTTATCTAAACACAATGTATCTTTTATATTTGTATAGCTTAAGTGCCAGACCCGGATCCAGGATTTTGTCGAGGGGGGGGGGGCATACATGTACATTGGAGCAAAGGGTAATATGTTGCAACCTTGGAATGCTTTGGCAGAGACAATGCAAAAATCATGTTTATATCATCTATTAAAGATCAGATATGTGAACTACAACAGTAACAAAGCAAACGAAAATGAAAATCAACTATATCAACGTGTATGCCTTCCAAAAACTGTCTGAAGTATGTCAATCTGATGTGGCAATGACCGAAGGATTACACAATGCAGCTGAACTGTTTCATTTGTCTATGCTGTAATATTTACATGAACCTTGCAGGTATTTGCATACTCTTAATTACGAGTTGGAGAAAGCATTTGAAAGTAAATACATGAAAACATCACATGTAAGTTTGTGTACATGTATACCCACTAATTACAAATTAACGTAATGGTCATAATGACCGACCGACTCAAAGGGATTTTACTCCATTCATTGTAAAATAAATTAGAGTAAATCATTCAATGGAGATTTTATACAATTATCTAATTCAAAGTGATTAACATTCAATTGTTTCTATTTCTACTGAAATTATAAATCAGTTTTGTTCGGCGGAATATTCCAGAAGTGTCAATCGAATGGCAATCTCTATCACATGGTTAATCCAATCTACACTAATATTGTTTAATGTGCATGCTCCCAGATAATATGGTGTCACTGTTTAATATGACTTGTAGAATATGTCTAGCCTCGTTCTTAGAGTCCCTTGATACAAATAGTGCTGAAAAGCATTATGGTACACAATTTGCAGGGATCGAACTCGACCGACGCAAACAGGCAAAATGCGTGTTGATTTTGTAGACTGCATGTTACAAAACATGTGTAACATTTTTTCGCTTATTGTTACTGAATAACATGATATCTTTTACTCAAAATCAAGACCATAATCATGACCAAAAACAGAAATTCTATTGATTATTTGCCTTCCTTGCAAAATGTAAATAAATCGGTGTCTATATTCTGCGTTTTGTGACATCTGCATATGCGTTAAGTATTCAGAATTCTTCGTCAGACATTTGGAATTCTTTAGTTTTTTTCCGAACTGATCGTCTTTATTGTGGTCAAAGTCTTATATTTTATCGGCTATTTTACCCTATTCAATAAAAACAATACACAAATATTATAAAGTCGTTTCTTGTACCAATGTTAAAGTCTTAAATATTGGATATCAGAAGCCCATCTCTTCCCAGAGAGATCACAACATTGATGTTGATTTAAATTGATTAATATTTCGTGTTTTCAACGTCAAAGATTGTGGATGATATTGCGTAAGAGACTTGGCTACTTTAAGAAATGAAATGAAATGAAATGAAGAGGGTTTAACATCCTACTGTACTTAAAAGGCAGTTCTACTGCACGAGTACATGTAAATCATTTAATGGAGAAACAGTGATATATAATATTTTTTGCATGTACAGTAGTAGCTTTGTTTGTCTTTTATTAATTTTAACATTAGAAGCAGGTGTTGACAAACTTCTGTCACCATTTTTTATTAATAAAAAATATTTGCTTTATTGATTTATAAAACAAATTCATACCAGCGACATCTATTAATTATTTGTATTTGATTTCTTAAATCATTAAACATTCACTATGCAAGAGCTAAATCTGCCTAATGCACGTCTTTCTTTAGGCTTCACATATTATAGAAATAATCAATTAGCCATTTATTTACACGACAAGCTCAAAATCAACTCTGTAGACCCTCGGATGGCTTGGATTTAAACAGTCGTCCATTTAAAATTATATCAATAAATGGCGGCCCAAGCTAACGTTTACAATTAGTCGCTGATGTCACTACCGGCAACTGGTGATGAAAGGCCTGTCAAGCGAGGCTACCATAGCCACTGAGCATGTTACTTGATAATCGTGAATATGTGGGTGGAGTTATCATCTGTCAATCCACGATCGTCAATTTGTTCTTAAAAACCGAAAGAGATGACTCTAGGTGGGTGATGGAAGCTAATTTCAAAGAAACGGTGCTTAGTATGAAAATGCATGTTTTCCAGTCTCATGTGTTACACACGGGATCTTTAATAAGTGTTTATCAGATTATCGTAAATCTCGTTTTGTACAGTAGTATTGAAGTATTGAAGGTTGGTACAAAATGACAAGTTTACAGAAGTCGGAGATTCAGCGATGGCCAAATTTACCGATGTAAGTATTGGTGTTTGCTTCCAATGCATTCAAGCGTGATATTAATTGATGTCGGCACAAAAAGCATCTGAATTTATTAAGAGGCCACGCCCGTTAAGAATAAAAGTTTTAAAAGTTATTAATATAATCTTGTAGTACTAACAGAGAGAGCTATTCTTAGTATAAATTAAAGTACCAGAAGTATAGTTGCTATCATGTCTTGGATTTAGGTGCATCATGTACATGTAGGTGATTGTGAATTTAGAGCTTTAAAAGTTAAGAATAAAATATTGTAGCACTAGCAGAGAGAGATATCCTTGGTAAACATTAACCTATCCGACAAATACTATTTGTAGTACTATGTAATCTAATCGATAATGGCCTTTTAAGAGGATCAAATTTTGAAATTATCAATGGCATGTTAAATTGTTATCACAGTTTGAATAAGGTTATTGACCTTCACAACATCACATCCTGTGATAAAATTAGTCTTCAGATTTAAAGAGAAAATTTGCCAATTTTTAATGTGAAACTAAAAGGCAAATCCATTTTTTTTTTTTTTCATTAAATTGTTTTTTGTCCACCCAGATCAATAAGTAATCGATATTGGTAACATCTGGTCTGGTTTAATCTCTAAATTCAACATGTAGTATGAATAATACAGTCACTTTAATTTTAGCATTTGTAAAATTCTGTTTTACATAAAAACATTGGATTAAATTTGAATAACATTTGGTACATTTAGGTACAATGTTCATAACCATTTCGCAGGGTGGGATGGCTGAACATCATGAAGTCTGTCATTGAGTCAACTGACTTGGGTTTAATTGCCCGGTTGAATGTGACAAAGTGTAGGTTGCCTGTCCAAACTTGTGGGCTTTCTGAGGGTCATCCAGTTTCTTCCCTTCTTCTCACTGCTAAAGATCCCTATGTGCAATTGAATTATTCGAATAAATTGTTAGTCCTGAAATGACCTAGTTTGTGTTAAGTGGACATTAAACTCCCTTTTTTTTCTCTCTTTCATAACCATTTCCAGTAGTTTTTGAAAAATAACTTTTTCAGCTGAAGGGGATCACGTGGCTAAATGGGTAAGGTGATGGCTCGCTAGCCTGGAGGTCGGGTGTTCGATCCCTGCATTGGCCGAGAAAGTTCATCTCAAGTTTCCAGCGTGGTTTCCCCTTGTCAGTGATGCAGAAAGGAGGGCCTGACAAGGACAGCTGTCTAGTCGTTTGGATGGGATGAAAAACCAATGTCCCATGTACACATTGGCGTGCACGTAAAAGATACCTTGGCAGTTGGAAGTCGATATAAGAGTAGGCTGTAGCACCTTTGCCCAGGCAAAATTTCCCTCATATTACACTGTATGGTGTATGGTGTATGCCCGTCTTCCATTAGCCCAAGGTTACGTGCAGAAGAGAAAGACGTTAAACATCATTTCATTTCATTTTCAGCTGAATTGAAATGGGGCCAGGAATTAGGTTCAAGCAGAGGTCTGTATACCAAGGTATAAGGAGACAACTGCTGTCAGGACATAAGGAGAAACATCTGCAGTTGTACAAATATTTTTACCGTACAATTCGGGTCCAAAAGTCAAAATACCAGCTGATAACAAGGGTTATTAATCACAAAAAAATCTACAACCTTTATAACATATTATAGTGGTAGTATCATAGAGGTAACATTAATCTTATCTTTATATCTTAATTATGTCTAATATACTCATGTTAAAATGATATAAGCAAGTAGTGATGTAAGATCATGAACGTAGACTCATGACATTACATAATGATAGACTAATCTTACAAATATTAATTATATAATCTAAAAATCCTCATACTTAATTTGCAATTAGATATAGAACATCAGAAAACTGTCTCCATTGTAGCCTTAATCTTACATCGTGAGTTTAAGTAGTGTTAAATAGGGGTACTTTGATCCTGTATAATTTGCCGGACATTTTCTTTTTCTGTCACTGGTTTCATGTCTTTGTTTTTTTTATTACAGAGACGTGTTTCTACGGGAGAAGTCAATTTAACACTTCACAAACCTAACAAACAAAACCTGTGACAAAGTACAGAAATAGTTTTACGTGTCACTTGTTCAACTCTTCATTCAAAGAATATTTGAGTTTTACCTGTGTGTTTTTAACACTTAAAATATTACGACCCATCATTCCTGCGAATTCTGAATTCCCCAATTTTTGAAACATTTTAAACCACCTTAATGGTGACAAGAAGATTAAAGTTATTAATATCCCACACATTTACTTTTAGTTAAAAATTTTGCTATCATGCTATTTCCGAGATATACAGAGTTTTTTTTGAGGGGTTATGAGAGTATGCATAATAACATCACTCATAATTTTTAATATCTTTCACTGCAGAAACACCAAAATGGATCATGGAACCCATTTCAATATCTCTCCACTACTCTGATTTGAACAGGATAACAATTTCATGATATGAATTACAGTCATACTAGATATTTTTAAGGTTTGAATTGTGAAAGACAAGTAAAGGCCTACTGGTTTATAGCATGCTTCGGGATGGTGTTTGGCACTGGACAATTATTTCATGAATTACAGTCATTCTGGCTATATCTTTAAATTTTGAACAACAAGTACTGGTTTACAGCATGAATCATGATGGTGTGATGGGTCTTGGGGTTCAGCCACTATATGTTCAAGATTAATGATGTAATAGATATTTACTATCAGGATAAAACTGTTATTTTGTCTGGTTGGCCAGGTCAAAAGGTTAACAACAAGTCAAATGAAGTATTTAGGTATAGTTTTACAGGAAACGACATTAGTTTGGTATTAGGATATTAGTGGCAAATGGCATTTTACATTAGGACAAATGTGTAAAATATATGGGGTCTAGGTCTATTTCACTTGTATTGACATAAATCATATTATAATACCCAACTTATAGATCCAACGTGCCACAATAAAGGTTATTACATGACTTTTGTTCGAAATGACCTGGACAAAGTTCAAGGCGGAACAAAATTCATATGGGGGAGGCTTAGCAAAGAAAAAATGTGGTCCCAAAGGTGCGTGGGAGATTTTAATCTAAAAAAAAAAAAACATCTTGGTAAATTATAAGGCCAATTACATCGGCCATGAATGATAGAGTTTAAGTCCAAACCCACGATAAATACTACCTATATATTAGAATCAGTTTGGTCCAAAATGTATTCAAATCTATCAACTTTATATACTCAAATTACATACCAGAAATGATATTAAAAGATAGGTTGCTAGGCAACGAAACATATGCCCACAGCAGCTAAATCGTCATGGCAGTCAACAAGGGTTGTCGCATATTTTTACTTTTTTTTGGTAATGAAACATTTGTAATACACTAAAATCTGAGTAACAACTCATTATGTAATTATCAGAAAATCATTAGAATTTGTTTGCTTTTTATAAAGTTTTGTCCCACGCTAACAATTAGTATAGGAAACATTTAATATCATGGATTTAGCTGTTCAGTTATCAAAATTCATTGAAAATCAAAATACTTGTTTGTTTCAACACCTTAAACTCTGTGTATCAATCTGAAGTCAATCGGATGATAAGTTTGGCATCTACAGCGCCACAAGGTTTTTTGAAGTGATCAAGGGAGATAACTCTGGAAGTAATTATTTGAAATTGATGAAAATCAGTAGGCTTCTTCCTCTCAGGACCTTAAACAGTGTGTGTAAATTTAAAGTCAATCGGATATTAACTTTGGCCTCTAGAGCGTCCACAGGATTTTTTGATGTGATCAAGGGCCATAACTCTGGCACTAATTATCGGAAATTGATGTAAATCAAAAGGCTTCTTCGTCTTATGACCTTAAACACTGTGTATAAATTTAAAGTCAATCGGATATTAACTTTGGCTTTTAGAGCGTCCACAAGATTTTTTGAAGTGATCAAGGGCCATAACTCTGGCACTAATTATCGGAAATCGCTGAAAATCAATAGGCTTCTTCGTCTTATGACCTTAAACACTGTGTATACATTTAAAGCCAATCGGATATTAACTTTGGCCTCTAGAGCGTCCACAGGATTTTTTGATGTGATCAAGGGCCATAACTCTGGCACTAATTATCGGAAATTGATGCAAATCAATAGGCTTCTTCGTCTTATGACCTTAAACACTGTGTATAAATTTAAAGTCAATCGGATATTAACTTTGGCTTTTAGAGCGTCCACAAGATTTTTTGAAGTGATCAAGGGCCATAACTCTGGCACTAATTATCGGAAATCGCTGAAAATCAATAGGCTTCTTCGTCTTATGACCTTAAACACTGTGTATACATTTAAAGCCAATCGGATATTAACTTTGGCCTCTAGAGCGTCCACAGGATTTTTTGATGTGATCAAGGGCCATAACTCTGGCACTAATTATCGGAAATTGATGCAAATCAATAGGCTTCTTCGTCTTATGACCTTAAACACTGTGTATAAATTTAAAGTCAATCGGATATTAACTTTGGCTTTTAGAGCGTCCACAAGATTTTTTGAAGTGATCAAGGGCCATAACTCTGGCACTAATTATCGGAAATCGCTGAAATTCAATAGGCTTCTTCGTCTTATGACCTTAAACACTGTGTATACATTTAAAGCCAATCGGATATTAACTTTGGCCTCTAGAGCGTCCACAAGATTTTTTGAAGTCGTCAAGGGCCATAACTCTGGTAGTTATTATCGGAAATCTCTGAAAAACAATAGGCTTCTTCGTCTCATGACCTTAAACACTGTGTATTAACTTTAGCCTCTAGAGCGTCCACAAGCAATTGTGGACGCCGGACCGACGGACGGACGGGGGCGACGACAATATACGACCACATTTCAATGTGGGCGTATAAAAAGGCTTAGTATCATATACATGAACGTACCAGGATGTGTATAGATCTGAATTGATCTCAATATAATAAGGGTCTAATGTATTTGAAATTAATATTATTCCTGAGCCTGTTTGTACATGTACTTATTAGTATCGTGAAATGAAATGGAGTTTAACGTCCTACTGTTCTGCTCCGAACTGGGCTAATGAAGACAGTCATACGCCATACAGTGTGCTATGAGAAAAATTTTGCCTGAACAGCGGCACTACAGCCTGCTCTTGTATCGAATTCCAACTGTCAAGGGATCTTTTACATGCATGCCGCATACAAGGGACCTCAGATTTTGGTCCCAACCAAACGACCAGACTGCTGTCCTTGTCAGGCCCTCAGTCAAACCACACGGACAAGGGGAACCACGCCGGAAATCTGGATGAACTTTCTCTGCCAATGCAGGGATCGAACACCAGGGGCCTTATTCACAAAATTTTAACTAAGATAAAATCCAAATTTTAGTTATTTGATTGGATAATATTAGATGGATGTTAGCGCTTAGCCAATCAAAACTGAAGTATTTACTAAAATTTGGATTTTATCTTCAGTTAAGATTTCGTGAATCAGGGCCCAGACCACTGTGATCCCCCTTTAGTATCTTAGCTGAGCCTCTATTATTACAATTTATACATAAGTAGAGTCAACAGGATTTGAGGGTGTTATGACCAGAATATAAGTACAGAATTCATTCAAACTTCCTGATTCACCAATTTTCACACAGTCATGTAACACTCATTTTATAATTGATGTTGACTTCATTAGTTGGGCCTATGCATCTATATTTAAATTTCCTTTCATTTGAAAAATTTTGCAGAAGATTTAGTTGAATACATAGTACTGTATGTATATTTACAGAGTATATATGAAAAGCTACTTTACAAAATTTGATAAAGGCCAAATCGGCATTTCTCTTTTTTCAGAAACATATTTTTTGTCCCTAAACATGGTTTATTTGTGAAAGACATCCCGTATTTACAACATGTACACAAATTCCCAGGCCAAAAAATGCAATCATACTTCCAAGAAACAGAAACATATTAAACTTAAAACTTCTTATGTGCTCATAGCAAGACAAGTCACTAAAGTATCTATCTGAAATATTGAAAAAAAGGTAGAAAAAAACCTCTTGATTTGAAATCGAAAAATACCTCCTTCTAAAATATTGTTTTAAAACCACTGCCAGTGACAAATAATTTAATCCTATATATTTTTCAGAAAACTGTTCATTTTTAACCTCATAATATTGGTGTGAAGTTAATTTCATTTTGGAAAAGAGTTCATATAAAAGACAGAATACTAAACTGATGGATTGCTGAAACTTTAAAGAGTTCGGTTCTCCATTTGACCCATCATACCTAAATGTAATGTAGTGCCTTGTTACATGTAAATCACACCAATTTGACTTTTTGTTTACCTATACAAATTTAGCTTTCAGGAAAAAAACTAATCCAAAAATTTGAAATTCTAAATTTGAAATTCTTAACAAAACTATGTTGGCTATATTATCAAGATTTCAAAGAATTAAATATAGGTTTGACCTTAATACATGTATCTATTTAAGAATTGAAATGTTTGACTTTTAGTTACTACATGTATCTAATATGGATTTATTTTCAATCGCTTCTAACTTTGCCTGCCCTGTTTTTATTAGTACAGTCGGTGCAGAAAAGTTGAACATAAAACCGCCATTTCATTTCTAAGCTTGCCACTTAAATTTGGATATATCAATGCGTCTATCATTATAAGATTACGAAAGAAAGTGGGAGTGGTGCGTCCCGGTCTTAAAGAGAGAGTTATTAGTACTTTGGAGGTCTTGGATGGTTCTTTAGCAATTTAAAATTTGACATGATTTTACTACAGATTTACGTCATGCATGTTCGAATCTGCTTCTAATATATGTGCAAACTTTCTAGCCAGATCAGCCCTGTAATGGCTAAGATAATGCTTAAACTTATAATCTACAAGATATAAAAAAAAATCTGGTTTTCCAGAGGTTCAAGTATAAAGGAACAATTGAACAACAAAGCTTACCCTAAGTACATGTATGTTAGTGTTTTAATTTTCAATAATTATGTTGCGTGTCTAGGTATAATTTAAATATATTTTTATTAAAATTGATTACATTAATATTGTCAGTGAGAGTGATACCGCCTCTTTAAAGGTGAAGTATACTGTATATATTTTATACTTTGTTTCTATCCAGATGGAACTTGTGAGATTTGTGAATATAAACAAACCATTCACACCACACTTAAAGGAATGAAGAATTTATAATTTTCTATAAACAGATAATGTGGTATTGAATTACAAGGTCTATTTATAGCATCTGACTGGCAGACACCATTGAAATGTTAGACTAGTTTGTACATGTAGTATTAGGCACCATTACTCATATACACTTACTACATATCATAATCTCATTCAGCACAGTGCTTATGAAATATGCTGATTAACTTCTTGACACATATATTACTAATTACATATTAATAGACAATATTCAGTAGTCCACCCACTTATCTCCGGTTCCCAATAGACAAACATCACTTCAGACTTTGTGTAAATATTTTTTGAAAGATGCATTATGTACAAGCTAATTTGCCTATAGCAGGTCTTTCTTCTGACTTCAGATTTTGTGTAAATATTTTTTGAAAGATGCATTACGTACAAGCTAATTTGCCTAGAGCAGGTCTTTCTTCTGACTTGAAATTTTATAAAAATTATTTGTCATACAATCAGCTCTATAGTCCATTGGATGGTCGTGATTTAAATGGACATTGAAGGGGGGGTTGGGATGGCCTAGTGGTCTAGAGTGTCGCGCTTTGACCTCTAGCTGGCTGGTCACCTCTGGCTTGCGGCTGTGGTTTCGATCCCTGGTATGAGCGTATGTGGCATGGAGATACAGGCGCCTTCTCAACCTCATGGGTTTCCTCCGAGCACTCCGGTTTCCTCCCACTGCTAAAGACCCCTACGCGCAAGCGAATTATTGAAATAAAATTAAAACCATGTGTTAGTCCCGAAATGATCTAGTTTGTGCCGAATGGATGTTAAACCCTCTCTCTCTCTCTCTCTCTCTCTCTCTCTCTCTCTCTCTCTCTATCATTGAGTTAAGTGGTATAATTTCAATCCCTTGTGTGTGACAAGGGGTATGATCGTCTGGTTTCCTACCGATGCTAAAGACCCCCACACCCAGGCAAATAATTGAAATAAGATGGACCCTAAACCCCATTTCTGTCTCTCACATTTGATCAGCAGGGACTATCCCATTTTCTACGCAAGTCTGCTTCCTTCATCTGCATTAGATATTGATCCAGCATCTGCAGAAACCTACCCGTTTGTCCAGCCCCACTCCCACCCCAAGAAGATAATGAAATATAATTACCATAGTCATATCGTTGCCGTTAAATTCTCTAGTAATTACTGTATCAGGATCTCCCTTAGATACATGTTTTAATGTATTACCTTCTAATGTGCATACTGACTGAAAAATAAAATGATACATATAATAATAGAAGGGTGGTACTGAGCCTTTATCATCCTAGATGGAAGCACATGTTACATATAGGCCTGTCACACGTACAAACATTGGAACTTTTTCGGTCAGGTTACAGGTATTCTCAATTTGATAGGCCAAAGGAATTTAATTGTATCTCCACCTATCTGTTTCATCCATATCTAGCATTTCAGTTCAGAATGTCCCTTGTAAATCACACTGCATATCATATCTGTTTTCATTAGCCCAGGTGGTTTTCGGAATAGTGGGCATAACTCTGGAACTACATGTAAAGTCGCAGAATATTGATAGGGTTCGTCCACTCGTGACCCGAAGCTTCACACCAAATTTGATCAAATCTTTTATAAACTGTGGCCTTGATTGCATTCACAAGTCAATTGTTGACGGACTGACGGACAGGTGACGTCTTAATATGCCAACATTGAAATGTGGGAGTATAAAATTGTGATATCTAATGTTCATTCCAATGACAATGTGAACGTATTGAATACTGGGCGAACAGGATGCATATACATGCATCATTTTAATATATGTATATTTGGGTAACCTAAAAATATTCTGCACTATCAATCTGAATGTATTGAAAACTGGGCAAAGAGGATGCAATATATAAATTTAGTGATATGACATATTATTCTGGTAACCTAAAATATTCTACAAAATCTTGACTAACTTGTACTATAGGCCATAACAAAAAATAATCTTAACCAAAAATCTGATTTGGGACGGAGTTTTTTTTATTTTTGAGTTTCTATTTTGTCAAATGATCACTAATGAGCTAAATGACTTCACATTAACATCACACTTCAAGGTATTACATTTATTTAGTCCCGAAATGACCTAATTTGTGTCGAGTGGAAGTTAAACCCCATTTCTCTATTACATTTATATTATTATGTTGTTAAAAGGAGCTAAATGCCCAATATAAGGGAACTAGAAATTGACACAAATGGTTCGCATAATCGCAACACAAATGTCGAAGACTTTGGATAATACTGAGTTCAAGACTTAGCTAGTTCGACAGGAAAGTGTGATTATCCAGTCTCATTTATGTCAGTTTGAGTATAGTATTTTATAAATGAGCCTATGCTACATTTCAGTATTCATTCAAATATCTTTTATAGACCTACTTAAGTGACGTAGAATTGTCTGAAAAGCAGAATATTTTTTTCGTATGGCCTTATCGCTGACAAAAGAAATGTAGGGCAGAATATAAATGTTGATATTGCACATTGAATGATATTGACACAGTAATACAATTTATTAAAATAGAAACTGACAAAACTTTTCTGAATGACAGAATGTCGCATGTCAATCGAATTATTGTTATATTAGCTATATAATTATAACTATTGGTTGGTGTTTCCCACAGAATATCACAGTCATTTTTCATATCAAACAAAATGAAATACTGCTCTAACTGGACTAATAAAGACAGGCATACACCATGCAGTGTGCTATTAAGGAAATTTTGCCCGAACAGCAGCACTGTAGCTACTCTTACATTGTATATCAAATTGAAGCTGCCAAGGGTTTTTTTATGTGCTAATGTGTACACAAGACCTCAGTTTTTTTATCCTATCAAAAAATCTATACATTGTCTCTTGTCAGGCCCTCTGTCAGTGTCATATAAAACAAAGAAACAGCCTAAATTAAAATGCCATGAGGCATGAGGGACATTTTGCCCTGACTGTAGTGCTACATATTTTGATTTTCAACTGTCAGGTGATCTTTACTGGACTCTTATAAAAGGGCAAATGGGAGATTAGATAATGGGATGACAGTTAACAGATCCTCCGGATTTTCCATTAGGTGCAGGACAGCGGGCATAACAAGGAAAACTGTCTAGTTGTTTGGATAGGATAAAAAAATGTGGTCCTGTGTATACATTGGCATGGAATTCGATATTGGGTGCAGGACAGAGAGCTTGACCAGGAAAACTGTCTAGTTGTTTGGATAGGATAAAAAAAACGTGGTCCTGTGTATACATTGGCATGGAATTTGATATAAGAGTAGGCCTTAAGGCTGCTGCTTTTGGAAAATTTCAATCATAGCACACTGTATTTAGAATATTCGGAGGAACTTTTTCAGCCAATGAGCTAAAGTGAACTTTTGACCTAAATTAAAGTCTTACTGGACTACAATGTTTGTAATCTATACAATTATGCTGCATCCGTATATTGAACAATATCTGTATACATATAAATACCATTGTTAAAGGTTTATCATTAAAACATATCAGGGATAGCGTAGCGTATTAGTGTCATTATCAGATATCACAATATGTCTCAACTTCCTAAATACTGGTGTCCGTTAATCTAACTGTGACATGTAGAAGCGGACATTAATCAGCTGGGTTGGACATGTGGACATGTACTTACATATATACATGTATGAGTCTCATTTAATATTATACGTGCATTAACAAGTCAGAGAAATAGTTATCAGGATAAATCAGTGAATAAACTGCCAAAATATTATAACATTTTTGTAAAAGCTTCAACTTGCCAGAATTTACGTTTAATATGGATTTTCAGACCAAACACATTTAAAAGCATTTTGGTTCAAATGTTATTCAAATTGATTAATTTTACGTAATTAAGTTATGGCTATTTCTATTGAGGGAGAGGAGAGTGAAATAAAGTTTGATTTCCACTCAACACAAAATGGGTCATTTTGGTATAAACATATTGTACAAAAGCATTTTAATAATTTGCTTGTGTAATAAAGATGTCTTTAGTTAGCAGTAGGTATTTCTATTAATTTCACATCGCCATCATTGTATATCTTAAACAAATAAAGTATTAATAATTCTCCTATATTTATATCCAACCTTGTGGGTTTTTTCTGGGTCCTCTGGTTTCCTCTAAATGCTAAAGACCCCTATGCGTAAGCGAATCATTCAAAATTAAATTGAACCATGTTAGTCTTGAAATGACCTAGTTTGCGTCAGTGCACATTACACCCCATTTCTATCGCTACTGTATTTATTATCAAAAGTAAACTTCATGTACCTTATAGCAAATTCTCCAAGAAATATATAATTTATTCCAATATGCTAAATTACACAAGATAGGTTGCAAGGCAACAAAACATATGCCCACGGTAGCTAAATCATTCGGGCAGTCAACCAGAGTTGTTGCATACTTTTACTTTTGTTGGTAATGAAACATTTATAATACACTAAAATCTGATTAAGACTAATAACTCATTAAGTAATTATCCGATCATTATTAGAATTTGTTTGGCCCATGCTAACGTTTAGTATACAAAATATCTACATATAATATCATGGATTTAGCTGTTCAATGTGGGTGTATAAAAATAACTAATCTTTATATATTTATTAGAATTAGAAAAATTAATATTTTGGAGCCAAAACCTGACTATCATTAAGTATTGCCCCCTCATTTCATGGTATTTTAATGTGGATAGTATAATAATTTACAGTCACAATCTTTCCTAATAATTTACCTTAACTTGTCTACCGTCTCCTGTGACTTCATCAAACTCTTTGCCTAATTCAAATGATAAATCAGTTGATTTAAAAGTAGTTGACGTTAAAATCTGGATTTTGTTTCCATCAACTTTAATATCTTGTTGGGGTTTGGCTGCACCAGCTAATTTTCTCATTACTATTCCAACTCCTAGAAAAAATGTTCAAAAAGAGAGTGAATTATACCACAGACTGATCAGCAGTGAATATTCACTAGGCCGCTACAATCACTGAGAGGGATGTCATCAGTCCAGCTTAAAGATACATTATGGGAGATTAGATAACGAGTTGGAAGTTCTCACTACAATAGTTAAAAACTAGCTAATGTAAAGGCAATTTGCTGAAAATTTCAGTCAAATTGATCCACTATTAACTTAGAGCTAAGCGATTGAAAGTTCCGCTTAGCCTCGGTCATCATTACTAAAGTTGGTAAGACAAAACCAGTAGTCTCGGTTATCCATTTTTATTGGTAAATCACAAAGGAAAATATTTCAGCAAATAGAACTACAAAAATCTCATGCTAGCCTCCACATCGAGAGTTGATTATGGTCTGAATAGGTTAATCAATGTCTTATTAATAGTTTTTATAACATTTCAGGCCTAAAGAAAGACCTACAATAGGCAGATTTTGCTCTCGCATAATGCATGTTTCATGAGCCCACAATATTAACTTTTTTCCAACTGTAAATTAAATTTTAAAACATTTTTTTTAAGTATTAGAAAAGTAAATAAAGGTGTTTAAAGTACATTTGGATAAAAAAATATTTCATATTTAGTGTAACTGCCCAACCAATTCACATGCTGTGTAAACATTTCAAAAGCTCTTGGAAAATGAATCCATGCAAACATTATAAAGGTCAGACATTGCAGTCATACAGAGTATGAGGAGAAACTAGTAGAAAGCCTTCACAATCCTTATGTGAAACAGATTGGAATTACACAAGTAAAACCCTTCTTTACACAAATTTAAAGATGAAAATTGCTTGTATCGAAGTGGATGTGAGGACTTCTTTATTTAAATTGGGATTTTGAGAGGAGGTGGGGGGAATAATTTATAAAATAAAGTTGTTGGGAGTTTTTTCCTTTGGGAGGGGGAGTGGGATAAATTTGATTTTCTATACCCCCCCCCCCCCAAAAAAAAATAGAACTTGATTTTTAAAAGAAAACAATAATAAGTTAATTACTTTCTAAAAAACAATTCATTAACTTTCAAAGTATAAAAAAGTGGATTCCCCAAGAAGTAGTGTCTGTATTAACTTTTCAACTATTAAAGTATTAATAAGAAACTTAATTATTCTAAATCTATTTTTCAAAAAGTGGAATAAAAGATTTTGTTTTCCAGTAATTACCAGCAAATTAATTTTTCAAGAGATAGATTAAAAATTTATTTTTGAAAAAGAAAATCTAACTGAATCATTTATTTTATGAATTATGATTGAAACCAAATCAATTTAAAATTCATAATTTTCATTATTTTTCTGGGTTTTGGATTTTTTTGGTTTTTTTTCAAAATGTAAATTTAACTTTTAAAATCAAAGAAATGTCCTATAATTTATAATACCTTGGCTGATCATATAAAATAAAATATGTTTACCAATTTGTCATCTGAACATATGGACAATGGAATTGGTACTGCTAGAATATAAGCAGTACTGGTCACTGTTGTACAAAGTACATTGGAACCATCCTTGTATTACCATTTATTTCATCGCATTCGGGCATTACATTAATTAATGCCATGCCGGAGACTAGTGTAATAGTAATAAGAATACAAAGCAACTCACCGACAGCTTTCATATACTCATCAAAATTTTCGGAATCCATCATGTTCCATTTTCCTTGGAATGCCTCTGCTGCCATTTTCGTTAGTATTACTCTTAAGCCGCTTTGTTGCTTGTAAATGGACTCGTATACAGAGCCGTGGACTGATATGAAGTGAAGCGCGACCTTTCTCGTCGACGGTGTATATGGCGTGGGTCTGGATCGGGCGATATAGTTGCTTCGATTGTCAAGTAGTCATATTATAACAAAATATCATCGGAAATAGATTCAGTCTAATATATACGAGTCTAAAATCTAGACCATCTGGACCACGTGGTTAATAAAGGGAATATCACAACGGTACTATAATATATGTACGAGTATGACAGTGGGCTTGATCCATTTTCTTTATCAATTTCAACAGTAGAAAAAAAACAATTTACTTCTGAACTCGAGGAGAATTTGATTGCATATTAATATTAATTAACAAATGTGCGTATACAATACAGAGTCTAGTTAATAAAGGCTACATTATGCCGTTATATTGTCACGTGACTGCTAAAATGGCGGTTGGTTGAAACGCGAAAAAATCGAAGGGCACATAGCTCCAAGCTGTCGTGGTGAATGCCAAGCGATTTGCAATGTGTCAGTTTTAACACTATAATAATCAGGGGCCTTCATTAGCAGAAACGTGTTTAAAAACGGCTCAGTACGGACCCCCCTTGTATTATGTAATGTCAGGATGCACTCATGCAGGCAGGATGGAGGGCCAGACATTGACAAGGACAGTTGTCTAGTCATTCGGATGGGACGTAAAACCGAGGTCCCTCATAGCACACTGCATGGCTTATGCCCGTCTTCATTAGCCTCGTTTGTAGCAGAACGTAGGATGTTAAAGTCCATTTCATTATCTAATTATGCATGCAGTGGCGGATACAGTCAAATTTGCAGGAGGGGACAATGTATCTTTGGGAATGGGGGGGGGGGGGGCTGTCATCTCTTTATTTAATCTCCCATAATGTATCTTCACTTTTTACTGTAATAGGGTTACCAATAGAGGATAGTTCTAGACCCAGATTACCAAAACTTGTTAAAACCATGGATTAAAACATACATCTGTATCTCTGTGCGCAGTGAATTGACTGATTTGTTTTTTTTCAACAATTTTGCAACAAATTTTATTGGCAAGTTTTATTTGAACATGCTCAATTAACTGTTGTCATAATTGACTCACAACATTTCTTTAATTTCATTTAAATATAGGTTAAATATACGTGTTTGAATTTATCTGTTGAATCTTGGTTTTTTGAAAATTCATGATTTTGCAGTGGATAGATCTGGTTATAAACAGCGTGAAATAGGGAAGAAATTCGCTACAAAATTGATGAAACAGTCTGCAGATTGTTATCATCTGGGGAATAACAATTTCAGATGATCCATCGTTCCACCCCCCACCCCCGCCACGTTTAATAAATTGATCAGATGATTGCGACATATGCTGGGATCTTTGACTTTAATAACATTAAGATCATCAGGCATATTCTTATAAAAGCCAAACAATGGTATAGATTTAAAATTAAAGTCAGATATATATTTCAGATTACTGCACAGCCACCGTTCTCAGTATAGCCTACCTGTCCAGTTGATTGCTTGTCTAACTGGCAAGAGTGAACATCTTATGGAATTCCTGGGAATATTTGTTTGGAATTATGAATTTTATAAATAATTTTGCCAAATGTTTGAAATTGTAGAAAATAAATGTTCACTGCTCAGCCTCTATAATGGTACAGGAAGTAGAAGCTTTTTATGGCGTGTATTTATTATACAACCTGAATCCAAAATATAAAGGACGAGTATACATTGGAAAGACTACTGATCCTAATAGACGAATACATCAACACAACACAGGCGCTAAAGCTGGTGGAGCTTGGAGAACAGATGGAAAAGGACCATGGTAATAATTTACATTTAACACCTGCCATTTTCAAATCATCCAACCTGTAGACGTACTGAGATTATAATGCCGATTATAATGCCAGCTAGACTATGAGGAACATTTTAGTGTGACAAAATGGCTGCAGCCTACTTTTTTTTTCATTTCCATCTGTTCTTTGTATTCCAGGGGGGTGGGGGGGTGGATGACCAAATGGTTAGCACGTGCACGCTGTTTTATAAAGCCTGTCATTGAGTCAACTGCCATGGTTTTGAATCCAGGGTTGTACATGACAAGGAGTAGTGTCGCCTGTCCAACCTCAGGGGTTTTCTCTGGGTCCTCCAGTTTCCTCCTACTGCTAAAGACCCCCTACACGCCAGCGAAATATTGAAATGAAATTAAACCACATGTTAGTCCTGAAATGACCTAGTTTGTGCCGAATGGATGTTAAACCCCATCTCTCTCTCTCTCTCTCTCTCTCTCTGCATCTTGCATATTTTACAAAATTTACTTCCTGGCTTCTTCAAAATTTTAATTTCTTGGTGTAAGAGGATTTCTATTTTGAAATGTTTTGTAAATTTTTCTTCCAGGGAAATGGTTTTAATAATACACGGTTTTCCAGAAGCTGTGTCAGCATTAAGGGTAGGTGACCTGATTTTAAGATGATCTGACTAGAAATGAAATGGGTTTTGTATTCTAGCTGGACTATGAGGAACATTTTAGCCTGACAAAATGGCTGCAGCCTACTCTTTTTTTTTTTCATTTCCATCTGTTCTTGAACCTTTAATATACTATCCATTCTGAATGACTAAATGTCTTACCTTGAAAAGATATTCATCCAATATTGACAACGGATAACAAGATATATGAACTGAAAAGAATCCATTTCAGTTGCCATCTGTTGATGAGTATGAGGTAAAGCTGCTGTCAAGGCAAAATGTCTCTCATTGCATGCTTCATTATCCTGGATGCTGCAGAAAAGAAGGATGGTAAACCTCATTTCATTTAATACTCACCAAGCCACCATGGCTATATGATTATATGAGGAATGTCACAAGGGTCCTATCAATTATTTTTAGCACAATTAAAATTTAAAATGTTTCTTTTTGTTTTGGAAAAACCCCAATAAGATTTGAACTATCTTTTTTTTTGTCTTACTCCTTTGTGTTGAGAAATGTCACTCCAGACCTATCAAATAGAAATAGTTTTTGCACAATTAGCATTTAAAATCTTTCTTTTTGTTTTGTTTTTTTTAAAAAAAACCCAGTAAAATTTGATCTATATTCAACTTTTTTTTTGTCTTACTCTCTTGTGTTAAAAATGATTTAATGATCCCAGATCGTTTAATTAGAATTGTAAAACAATAGTCTAAGCTTTAATTTAGGTTGTTTTCATTTTCTATTGAAGGATGTTGTTGTATTTATATTCAGTTTGAGTGGGCATGGCAGCACCCAAAGATATCAAGAAGATTAAGACATCTGCCCGGAAAACGTAAAACAGAGAAACAATATGACTTTCATTTCCGGATAGTTTCTCAAATGTTAAGAACTGCTCCATGGAATAGGTTATCTTTAACTATTCGCTGGCTGAAACAAGAGTTCCGACAAGATTTCTCCCCGAATGCTTTACCACCAATTCATATGCCTGTTGAATACGGACCAATCGTTTGTAAGAAAGTTGATGTAAAGAAGATAAAAACGAAGAAAGGAAAAGATGAGGACAGTGACGAAAGTTCGCAATTGGAAAATCCCGATATCGAATTACAAAAATCTTGTGCAGTTTGTGCAAAATGGATAACGTCAAAGGTATTATTAATTTTCCGTTTCAAGGACCATCCAAACAGGATCCTAAACTGGTGGTTTAAACTTTAAACCAGTCCACTTATATGTAAAGCTTTAATTTATCTATGACGAGATCAGCCATTTTGATTTTGACCGAAATGAAAAATTTGTTTAACCCGTTTGGTGTTCTCTTACTTGGTTGGTGGCAGAATAGGTTAATGTGTGCGATTTGGATCATAAGAAATGAAATGAAATTGGGTTTAATGTCATACTCTTCTGCACCAATCCTAGGATAATGGAAGACGGGCATATGCCATACAGTGTGCTATGAGGGAAATTTCGCCTGGGCAGCAATGCTACGGCTACTCTTATATATCTGCCGAGGGATATTTTAAGTGCATGCCAATGTGTACACGGGACCTCAGTTTTTTGTCCCATCCGAACGACTAGGCAGCTGTCCTTGTCAGGCCCTCCCTGCATCACTGACAAGAGGAAACCACGCCGGAAAATCGAGATGAACTTTCTTGGCCAATGCAGGGATCGAACACCCTACCTCCAGGCTAGAGAGCCAGCGCCTTACCCACTTAGCCACCGTGATCCCCCCTTTAGATCATAAGATTCCCCACTTGTACGTGACAAGGAGTAATGTCACCTGTCCAGTCTTGTTGTCTTTTTGGTTTTCTCTGGGTTGTTAGGTTTCCTTTAACAGTTATAGACCCCTACGCGCAAGCGAATTATTGAAATACAATTGAACCATTATGAAATGACCTAATTTGCGCAGGATAGGTGATAAACCCTATTTTTCCTCTCTCATCTGATTATTTTTTAATTTGGTTACATCATCTGTCTTAATCAACAGAAATGTGTGGATTTTTTTGTTGCAGCTCCAGGGTCATGTCAATCAATCAATTTTGCAATTAGAGAACCACACTGGTAGCCTACTGCTCTCATAATCTGGAAAAACCTAGCAAGTCAAATTTTGGTGAAAATAGTACACATGTATATAATAATAGTTTTTTTTCTAATTATCTTCATCTAAAAAGACCAAATAAAATTGGTTTTATATTCAGTAGCTTAATTTGGAAACAAAACAAAATCTAAAAAGACCAAATAAAATTGGTTTTATATTCAGTAGCTTAATTTGGAAACAAAACAGTTTTCCTTTGATATCTCAAATGAACATTCAACACTGTTACTAGGTTTTTCCAGATTACGGGAGACTGCCTGGCTAGCCAGGGGTTCTGCTATTCAATCCTGGTGTTAGCAGAGAAAATTCCCTAAAATTTTCCAACTTGATTTCCCCTTATCAATGATGTAGAATAGACTCTAAGGACCTGGCAAGGAATAGTGTCTAGTCATTTGGATGGAATGGAAAATGGGGATCCCATGTACACATTGGTGTGACCGTAAAAGATCTTGTGACCATAGCACTGCTATTCGAGTACAGTTTCCCTCCTGCCTTTCTTCATTATCCCAGTCAATGCAGAACAATAAGACGTTAAACCCCATTCATTTCATTTCTGCTGCAATTACCTCCCATTTCCATATTTTGCAATTATCTCCCTTTTATTCTATTTTCTATACTTTTTGTGTTTCAGGAGCAAGATATTACACTCACCTGTTTATATCCTGTTTGTCACATGATCGCTCATATCATCTGTTTGGCTAAAAAGTTTTTAATGGGAGACGATCATTTAATACCTATTGAAGGGAATTGCCCTTGGTGTAGTCAGACATTGCTATGGGGAGAACTAATACGACACAAACAAGGATGCCACACAAATCTTACAGAACAGACAGAGGTAAGCAGGCACGGATCCACAGGGATGTGAAGCCCCCTGCCCCCTGCCCCCCGCCCCTGTGACATAGTTGATTTTCATTTTCATTTGCTTTGTTACTGTTGTAGTTCACATATCTGCTCTTTAATAGATGATATAAACATGATTTTCGCATCGTCTCCGCCCAAGCAATTCCTAAGGTTGTAAAGTATACAATTGCATTCGGAATGAGGCTGCGACGAAGACTCTGGGGACTACACCAAACCCCTAATGCATGCAGCACTCTGATGATTACCCTTTGCTCCAATGTGTGCCCCCCTTAGACAAAATCCGGGATCCGGGCCTGGGTAAGGATGTAAACGACTGCTGACGAAAGGTCCAGGGCCATTTATGATTGTCAGTAACATCTGTACTCTATAATCAAGTCCAAATTCAACCATGGTTTTTTCAGAGTTACCGGTAATTACCCTTACTGCTGGAAATATAAAGGTGCACAAATCAATGATTTTTTGAAATAAAAATTAGTCATGAATTATTTTTTAGTTGTGCAAACCAAAAAGATAACCCAACAAATTCCACAATTTTTTTATAAATCGTCTGATTTTCTTTTTGTATATGGTCTACTCTTTACTTTCATGTTGATGTGTAAACACAAAAACAGTTTTATCTCAACTACATCTCTTATAACTTTCTAAATAGTATTCTTATTTTGATTGTTTTCCAGGAATGTGAAAAGGGTTCTGGAGATTACCTTGAAGAAAGTGAAACTGATTGAAACATTATATTTTCCAAATTGATCCTTTTAAAATTCATCTGTAAAAAATGTCAAATGCAGACAGGACTAGTCTCCATTATCTTAGCTAGTCAGAATGCTCAATCAATTGGAATGGATGTTTAAACAATACCGGTAGTAGTTGGCCACAATAGAGGATACACATCTTGGAATAAAATGTAGAACTGACCCTAAAAGATGTGATTATATGGGGGAACAGGGAGAAGAACTTAGTAAGTTAATTCACTTGTCTCTCATCCCTTGGATGAGTTCTTATCTATAAAATATGTTAAAATAAATAAACAGTTTTACGTTGTATAACAGGTCGACTCATTCAATTCTAGAGCAAAACGAGGAACCTTTAAACGATAATCCAATCTGATTAAAACAGATCCTAATTTGTTTCTCTTTGTATGGTTCAAAATTTCGTTTTACTTGTTTTTACAAATCTAGGATCTGGAAGAGTTGTTATAATTGACATGTTCTAAATGGTGTGAGCGATTAGCCAATGAAACGGTCTGTTACAGGGAGATTTAGGCGTGCGTAATGCACTAGTAACGTCAATGCTGATTGGTTAATCAAATGTCTCATGTCATTGGGTCAAAAGCCGCTCGTATGACCTCTGACATGACTTATCGCAACAACCGGTCAGATCTTCATGTAGTGTAGGCCATTGAAAGTATAAAAAAAACAAACGAAATATAGATCTGTATTTATATCAGATTGAGGATAATTAAATATACACACAATTTATTTATTCATTTACATATGTAGAAATGAGATGATGAATAGTTCATTAAACTAATTTAAGATAAATAATATGTATTGTCTTTTTTTTTTTTAATATTAGGCATTAATTAAAATCTGCAGAATGTATTTTACTTTTTTTTGACACTTACAAGCTGAATTTGCGACTAACCCGACATACTTTTGTTCCAGGGGTAATTATGATTTGGAGGAAAGCTAAATACAGGGAGATAACCTACTGTTGCAAAGAGCAGAGAGAGAGAAATGGGGTTTAACGTTCACTCGACACAAACTAGGTCATTTCGGGACTTACATATGGTTTAATTTTATTTCAATAATTCGCTTGTGCGTAGGGATCTTAAGCAGTTGGAGGAAACCGGAGAAAACCCACAAGCTTGGACAGGCAACCCTACTCTTTGCCAGGTACAACCAGGGATTTGAAACCACACCAGTTGACTCAATGAGAGGCCGAATGTTTAGCTGCGCACGCATTGGGTTAATGATAGAATGGGCTTTAAATTAATAGTATGCTAGATATATATTTATACTGTAATTTTAATTTCATATTTTACTTTTCCTCTGGGTGAGATGTTTATATATATATATATATATATATATTGGCACAGTTGTTTGGCACTTACATAAACAAACTATTCTACTTGAAATAAAACAAGATTGAAAACATAACAATGGTTCTGAATCCTGGGTATTTTGGTACTGGGGATTAGAAAACCATACTAACTCAGGAGGCGAAATACCGATTTCAGATCAGTACCCGATTATGATTCCCCATCTGCAGCATGTAATTGATATTTACAAGGCAGCAGGACATTCACACTTCACCAGTTCCTGCTCAACCAAACTACACATATTTCTGCAAACGCCTATGTTCAGTCTCTTCCATTAGACACCCCGTGTTATTAGTAGACAACTTTCCATTGCACCTTGTAGATCTCCGACATGATCTGTGGCATTCACTTGGGTATGAAACATACTGATAGTCTGTGCCTTAAGACAACATTGTCAAACGGGACAAATAAATGTCGGAGCCTGAATTAAATTCATAGATATATTCCACAAACATTACTGGATACTGCAAGCTTGTGATTGTATCTTGGCGGCTTTTTGGGTCATTGAAACGGTTTTGCAGATTGTCTTAAAATTGGGAGCTTTTTTCGAACGTGCGATACCCGGCTGGTATTTTGATTTTATTACGTCTCTATCGAACAACTTGAGCGTGTCCGCCATTGTCTTACTGGCCCTTGTAGGTAGTTTGGAGATAATGTCCTTGACAGGATCTTCACATTCTATTATTAAAGTGAGGATCATAACACGTCCGTCATTACAGCCCACAAGCACTGTTCGGTCATCTTCCCCGACTTCAAGACACGACGCCTGGCCATGGATGAACAACTTCCCTACAGTTTCTCCGTCAGATGACCTCATAACCAGGACGATTTTACCCGTTTTACATATAGCGACGATGTACTGGCCGTCCAGGACAAGTTTAGCAGAGTCGTCAATTACTTCTGTAGAAACTTTCAGAATGAATCCTTTAGTGCTGTTCCTGAAAACCTCCAGTTGGTCACTTAAGATAATTGAGCCATGTTTGGAGTAGGCACACGAACTAACGTTGACGCTTGGGGTTAAAATAAAGGGCAAATGACGTAACAGAAAATCAGTTTTTGGATCATACAAAATTGCACACTTTTCCACGTTTAAAGGACACACCAATCCGCACTTGTTGTCAAACTGAAAGTAGTCAACATTCTTTGCATATATAAGCACAAGTTTATTACTCAATGTCGCTCGAATATCTACAAATTTGTCTTTTTCGTCTGCAGTACGTAACAGACTTTTGACAGTGACGTTTCTTTCGGACGACGTCGAACTTAGATTGAGCAAAGATAACCTGGATTCAAACACACGACCTCTCTCAATTCTTGAAATTGGATCGGAGATAACCTTGCACGTCTGATACAGTGCAACGAATGCGTGATACTTTCCACTAGAAAAGATCAACGGTTTACAAACGAACTCGGTGTTGCTCGGAATAGTTAATTCAGTCGGTTTCTTGTAGAAGTGGTTGGGTTGGAAAATCTTCACCAGGTACGAGTTTCCTATCCAATCACACGGAACGTAGGATAAAGTCTGGACACATGCTATGTAAGAGCTTGATCTATCAAAGAGCACATATCGGTTATTGATTGCTAAATGAAAAGTTTCTTGAAGACTCATGTCATAGATCAGATCATCAGATAGGATGCTCCAGAGAATAGGTGCCGTCGCATGTGAGGATTGTTTCCCCCTGACTACACAATATTTTCCAGTAGGGGACATTTCAAGTTTTAAAATTTTATCTTCACGTTCCGGACTGTAGGGAAATACGTGATGAACATCGCCGCTACCAAGGTCGACGACAGTTACCTCTGGTGGTAGTCGATCACTGGAACAAATTGCTTTCCTACTGGTGGAGGACAGTGCCAGATGTAACACCCGTCCTCGGACCACCTTGTTGGCATGCTGTACATCAGCACCAAGGTTGTTCATATCCCATACCTGTAACGTATTATTTTTCAACAGAGCGATTGTTTTGTTTAGTGTGTCGCAAGAGAAGATTTTGACAATGGGTGAAACAGAGGCCAGAAGTAATCTGAGCGGTTCACCAGACCTGCTGTCCCAAACGGCTATATACGTGTACCGAGAAGCCACGATCATCTCGTCGTTGGGCGTGAAACCAGCAGCTGAAAAGGTCGACATGGTTTCCACAAAGGCGCCTTCTGGCATTTTCTGTAATCGAAGCTTTAACGTTTCTTCGTGTGCATCTATAAGATACAGACAGCGCGCTGCTCTAACCAAAATTAAATTCTGAGCATGCGACATAACAAAGTCCTTAATGTCAAAATCACTTATAATATCATTCAGGATCGCGTCCTTAATACCAAGATCAAAATGAACGGAATAGAGGAGATTCGACTGGGTCATGGCGAAGTATTTTAATTCGTCTTTAGTAAACCTGATTAGTTTTACTTCATCGCTCATTCGAGTGACACATTTTCTCTCCATGAGCGGAATCTCGTACATGAACAAGTGCTTTTGCGAACTTATTACCAAGAACGATTCGTTAGCACTGATGACACAGGTTGTACAGTTGTAGCTAAACTTATGCAATAGCACGCAGTCCTTAACATCAACAACGTACGGTCCAATTCCCCGATCTGTGATAAATGCTAGAAGTCTCTTAGATGTAGTGACACTATTCACCACACCATATTCATAATCAATTTCCCCGTGAAGTTCGCCGCCGTCTGTTTTGTACACAAGCACGAATCTATTGTTCTTAAAGGTACTGATATACCTCCCGTCCTTGCTGGGATAAAGCTTTCCTACGTTTAGCTTAAAATCTTGTCTAGGTTCTGCTTGACTCAACTCCCAAACCTGAACGCTGTTATTATAAAATGGCTTGGCTGTCATGAGTACGCCAACCGGGCTTTGAAAAACATCCACTTCAACCCGTGCAGTCGGTTTTGCATTTATTTCACATTCAAATTGTAAGGGTCCTCCGGGCGCGGTGTATATTTGACAATTTGGTACTAATGGGCAGTGGTATTGAGCGACAAGATCGCACTGTCCAACGAGCTGTTTTATATAGGCATATTTCGACGCATGAGGTAAAAGTCGTCCAGTTAATTCAGGAACAAGAGCGTGTACATCTATTGAGAGCACAGATCCAGTCATACGTAAAGCATCGGCTATTAAATTACATTCTTTGTCGTCAATGAGGGCGTAATCTGCAAGTAGGGTTTGGAGTGAAGTGGCCTTTATTTTATAATAAATCCATTCATAATTACACAAACAGGTGCTCTTTAATCTTCCCAACTGGCGACTGTGGAGCAAGCTATAAGGCACCTGCTTTAATTTCCTCACGTTGTATCTGGGCGTACCCTCGGAATTGAAGAGCATTGGTTGTTTAGGTACATGTCTGAGAGCACTACCATGTTCGTCTCTTATATCCATTCTGGACATCTGTTGTTTTGTGTATGTAAATTGTTTTTTGACCCCAGCCCACATGCCCATATAATATTGTTCAATAAGTCTATGTATTTCCAGTACGTATAAATATTCCTCCAAATATCTCTCGGTAACAACATTAACAAATTGTTGATGAAACCAAGACAATACCACTGTCCCGTCCGCATCTCTTTCCAACAGAAAGTTACCTATGTCCAATTGCAGACGAGACCATAAACTTGGTGGCAAACGACGAATTGGAGGAAGCCACATAACGAATATACTGTTTAAGACTTCATCATCGAGTGAAAGAATATCTTCTAATTCCGATTCGCTCAAACCATCTCTAGCAGCTGTTATGTATGATAACGCCTTTGCTACAAACATTTTCCCGTGCTTCTTTTCTAAACGTTCAAATAGAGTATGAATGCAAGACTCGACAGTAGTCGTGAGCACATTCTCATGGCTTTGATCATACGAATGCCACCTCTTTGCTTCTTCAAAGGTAAGTGTAACAAAGAGAGGGAGGGTGCAGCTCTGAAATGCCTTTCGGATGGTTTTCCATTGCTCATAGGTGACTTTTCGTTCAGACCTGTCCAGCAGAATTTTCACAATATCTTCACAATCCTTTGTCGGTAAGGGTTGAGTATGAATGAAGTTGTCGTGGATTCTGTTCATGAGTCTGTCTAATATTTTGAATTTGAACGGTATCGTTGATACGATTATTCTAACATTTTTAGCATGTCGAGCTGGCAGCCAGTCTAGTTTATGTCCATTTTGATTAGTCGATAGCTGGTTTAAGGCATCCAGTACAATCACAACACTCCCGGTAAAATCACCTTCTAGGACTAAATTTCTGAAGTAAACTTTTAAACTTAGAAAATCTTCTGGAACGTCACTTCTGTTTCTGTTAGCAACAAATGCAAGCTGGTGACACACCGAGTACAAAAGTTGCTGGATAGAAGAGCTGTCGGGAGTTGTTCCTAAAAATCTTACAATGACCGCAGATTTCGCTGGCTTATGTAGTGCACGAATGTCGTTGGCTAAAACAGCGCCCTTTGCCAGCAGAGATGTTTTGCCACTACCAGATGGCCCAAACACTACCAGTGGCTGTGATGATTGACTTGAAAGAATGTAGTTTTGGATGACAGTAAGTTCATCTTCTCGACCAACAAACGTTTCACATCGACCTTTCAGAACAGTCCAATGCTGAAGGACTTCATGGTAAAGAGAATCATCGTCCAACTTCCTTCTGCTGATAATATTCCGTTCCACCAGTTTGTTGACCGTTCTTTCAAAATGATTACACATCCGCTGTAAGTACGGCTCGTGAAATTTAGGATCTATACCCGATTCTTTCCAAGATATGGATGAATGCAGATAGTTATTAGAAGACAACTTTTCTTTGGACTTGGCCTTTAGGTCGTCTAGCAATGATTTAGTTTCAGGGTGCATTTCTGGTGGATTTCCAATCACCTCAACATATCTTTTTGCTTTTTTACTGTGTAAGTTTCTGTGAAGATCCTGGAAATCTCTAATGTACACGATGGCATTGTTGTCTCTATCTTTCTGTCTGTTGATACCAATTAAACCTTCATAGATTTCATGTTCAGTAACTGTAAGAGAAACAAACTGGTCATTAATCAACCCAACCATTCTAGTTTTTTATTCACAATCTTCAATAAATTGTAAATACTTTCTATAAACCGAAAGGAGAGAGGATGGAAACATTTTTTTAAAGTTATCCTAGGGAACTGTAAAAGTTCATTTGCTGATTACACTATTTTGCCTATAACGTTTTTTTAGGACTTCGAATTCTGTCTTATGGCTTGGATTGTTCGTACTTGGTTTTATTTTATTATTACTATACTGAATTTGATTTGGTTACCGTTGACAAAACGATAATTCAAATGAACTTATATTGACTACTTATATATTAAAGCTACGGGTGGGTCAGCAGGAAATGCGGGGTTCGGGATATTTCTTAACTATATATGTATTATCTTTAAAAATACATTAGCTAAGAGTTTAATAAAGACTTGGCCATTCTTGCTATAATAATAATAATAAAAAAGAGAAAATAGTGACAATTTCAGACAAATTACTTTATTATGAACGGAGTTGTCACTGTTGGAAATTTGGACTAGAAATAGACATCAACTGTGTCCGCACCGTGAAAGAGACTTGCCGATCGTTTGATAACTCCACCCACATATTCTCGATTATTAATTGCAGGCCTTTTATTGGTGGTAACCGGTAGTGACGTCAGTGACTAACGGTAAACGTTAGCTTGGTCAGTCATTTAAATCCAAGCTGTATCCAAGCCACCCGGTGGTCTATAGGGTTGATTTTGAGCTTGGCATGTAAATAATGGTCTAATTAATCATTTCTAGAACAGCTTAAGCCTAAATGAAGACTTGCAATAGGCAGATTTAGCTCTTGCATAATGCATATTTTTATTCTTGTTGTCTGAATGGGACTGGGGAACGGGCTTAGCCTATGTAAAACCCCTCTTCCTTTAACAGAAAGGTAATATGTTATTAGTCTGTAATCCACTCAATTGCTGACCATTAATTAGTTTTCTTACCAGAAGCTTTCATTTGCCTGAAAAAGGCCCTGCTTATTTCGTTGGCTTCCAAAGCGGACTGTCCGCCTGATCTAAGGATCCTTTTTATGTTCACTTCTGTTTCCTTCCAGGGTTTTCTAACTTTTCCTGTAAAATACCCCGAAAGATTAAAATAAATACCTCTTTTTCTGCTGTGAGAGAGAGAGAGAGAGACAGAGTTTAACGCCCACTCGACACAAACCAGGCCCCAGAGAAAAAACCCCAAGGTTGAACAGGCGACCCACAAACACATGGTTCAATTTTAATTTGCTTGCTTGTAGGGGTCTTTAGCAGTGGAGGTGGGGCGGGGGACCTGGTGAAAACCCACGAGGTTGGACAGGCGACCGTATTCCTTGTCACGTACAACCAGGGGATCGAAACCACGCCAGTTGACTCAATGGCAGACCTTATGATGAAACGCGCACGTGCTAACCATACGGCCATCTACTCCCTCCCCTCACGGCTATTTTCTAAAATCTCTTCGTTTAATTTCCAGTTTATCATAGATGGTCTGTAGGCCTGCTGGGGGAAGTTCTTACTGAATATCAGTGTATTGTAATTATAATCGGGTTATAAATGCGCCAACTGACTTAAAAAGATCGTCACAGATTAGATGACTAGTTGTTGGATTTAAGATATAAAAAATTACAGAATGATGGTCTAATGAATCATGTTTGTTTGGTTAGTTTGTTTTTGTTTGTTTTACTGAAAATAAGTTATTATCCTTGGTTAACGGTCGACATGAATTCGACAAAATGTTCCCTTTGGGTGCATTGTCTTTTAATCTGATTAAAACACAGACCCTATTTCGTTCCGTTGTTAATAGTTCAAATTTCGTAGTACTTGTCTTCGCAACACTAGGATCCAGAATAGTTATTACACAACAGGCTTGGTAGTTGATGTGAGGAATTAGCCAATGAAACGGTAAGTTACGGTGAGTTCGTGGTGTGCTCTGCACAAAACTGTGGCTAAATTCATAGAAACGTCAACGCTGATTGATTAATTAATGTTTGACGTCATAGGGTCAAAAGTCGATCGTATGTCCTCTGACGCGATCCCCTAGTACAATTGGTCAGGTCTTCATTGATACTCTATTGAAAGCATAAAATACGAATCGAAATATAGATCTTTATTTTAATCAGATTGATTGACTATCTGCTACTTACCAGTGATGTAACAACACGGTTGAAGTCTAAACAGATTAGGATGAACATTCTGATCTTTTAAAAAACATTTATTCAACAAATCCGCATCTGCAGGAGACGTTTTACGAACATGAGATTCTATAACTTCATATTCAGCTCGAAGTATGCTGGCGGGAATTGGAATATAACCATACCTCTGCCCTATAAAAGCCTGAAAATAGCATCGGTATAAAAACTTTTAATACACACATTTGATTCTAATCACTTCAGGTATCTGTGGGAATCTGAATTCCTTACATTTTAAATGGCACAAATAAGCAGGTTTTGTTTTATTTGGGCACATGTATAGTTTAGTAATGTACCCCTCACCCACACACACATCCGCCCAAACCCCACCCCTCCCCGGCCCAAACTCTGAGCTTGCCTGCTTCATCATTCTCCTGTTACAAGCCCAGAAAAATTGCTTTCGGTCATACACCATGTTCATGAAGTAACGACCGCGAGTTTTACAACATTTAGCCGTTGCTAAATTCCCAAACTTTAAGGCACTCTATATATACTATTCAAAAAAGTAGGGGATATTTAATTTTTAAGTGTTATTAAAGTCACCTAATGAAACTGACGAAGAAACAAATGACAAAATGAAATGAAGTTCACATTCATCGATTTATTCCAAATGATCGTTAGACTAAGTAAGGCACAGACTGACCATTATAAGGGTAAAATGATACCCGGGGTCAAACAGCAAAGTTACCACAGCATCACAACAAAGTCAGTAACGGGTAAATCCTCCTCTGTTTGCCAAACAAGCATTGATCCGACGTGACATACTCCTAATGAGACGTCTAAGGTCATTTTGGTCCAGATTGTCCCATTCCTGTTGCAACGCAGCAGCAAGTTCTTGGACATTGGCAGGACGTTGTTGACGTTGATGTAACCTCTGTCCAAGCATGTCCCAGACATGCTCGATGGGGGAGAGGTCGGGACTCAGTGCTGGCCAAGGTAATGTGGTGATGTTCTGTTGTTGGAGGTAACCTGTAACGATTCTGGCCCTGTGACATCTTGCGTTGTCATCCTGGAAGATGAAACGGCGGCCATGACGTCGTGCGAACGGCACAACATGGACTGCCAAGATGTTGTTCCGGTAGTACTGGCCTGTAACACGCCCTGCAACAACATGTAAAGCCGTTCTTCCAGCAACAGTGATGCCTCCCCACACCATAACAGAACCACCCCCAAATCGATCATGTCTGATGACGTTAACGTCTTGGAAGCGCTCGTTTCGACGACGCCACACCCTCCTACGTCTGTCCAAAAAACCAACAGTGAACCTTGACTCATCTGAAAACATCACATTGCTCCAGCGTCGATTATCCCAGTGTTGACGATCCCTACACCAACGACGCCTTGCCTGAATGTGATGATCTCTCAAACAAGGGATCACGCGAGGACGTCGGGCGCGAAGGTGACCCCTATGCAGTCGATTCCGAATCGTCTGGCCACTCACTCTCACACCAGTGTCTGTTTGAAGACGAGCGCTGATCTGATTTGCTGTGATGACACGATTTCTTAAGGCCAAGGTACGGATAAATCGATCCTGGGCTTGAGTTGTCGCCCTTGGTCGACCTGAGCGTGGTCTGTCCTGTACAGATTGTGTATCACGGTATCTGGACCATAGTAGCCTGCTTATGACAGACTGAGAAACATTCATCGTCTGCGCCACAACCGCCTGTGTTGTGCCGATCTGTAACATGCCAAGAGCACGTAACCTTTCATTTTAGGTAAGCCGACGCATATCAAAATTTGTTTTCTGGTCACTAAAACAATTAAACTGATATATGTTTCCACCCTGGAATTCAATGCCACAATGACTGTAACATTCAAAGTCAGAGTCGTGCAAATCTTGGGTTGGACCCCCATGATGATCCCAAGCATCACCTGCATTCCATGCGGTAGCTATTGGTGCGTTTGGGCGTCACATGTAACTGGAAATGTTTCTTCTGTTAGGTTCTATAGTGACTTTTTTCGTAGTCATTTGCATATTTTAGTATTATGCCCCCAAAATCAAATATCCCCTACTTTTTTTGAATAGTATATCTTTACCACAGACAAGTGAACAATGCCGGTGTTCAATCAGAAGTCGTGATACGGGAATTAAACCGATGACCAGATGTGAGTCTCCTAACCCGAAGACTATATCGCCACCCCATATTTTCATGACAGAATAACAATATTTTAAATTAAAAACTCACCACAAAGTTTGGTCCAACTGAAGATGACTGACAATGATGTAGTTCGGCTAAACACAGATCTGTAGCAGAATGATCTTCACTAGCTTCTATAGGTACTCCCCATCTCATATCTATTGCCTACAAAATGTGAAATGTTGAATTTCAACAAATCTTAATCATGAATTTCAAAAGAGATGGACATTTATGACCAGTTGCAGTGGATTATTGTATTGTCACCTTGAAGAAAACCACGCCGGTTGATTCACTGACAGACCTTATGATACAACACACACGCGCTTACCATTCGCCCCCCCCCCTCCATCGCTGGCCCCCTCTGATGGTTAGACTTCAGACTTATGATTATTATAGCTGTTGTGAATTTTGTTTTAGTGAAGTATTACTGTTATATTAACACGTATTTGGGGCAACATGGATTTCCTTTAGTTTTAGTATGAATACAACGTAAGTAGGCTTAAATTGGAAAGTCCGTCGTCGGTAGAAAATTACATAACTAATTCAACACCGCGGTGATCTAAAAGTATGGAACCGTCTATATTCTTACCTGAAAATCTATTCCATATTTGTCTCTGCAAGATTCTCTTAACCTGGGGTAGACGTGTTCAGCTAAGGCATTTCTTTCTGCTTCCATATCTGGAAAGCAAGTAGACCATAACGATAGTGGTGTGGGAATTGTTTTGTGGGGTGTAATTTGTAAAAGAATTTTGCCATCTCTAATTCTACGTTCTTGAGCCAGACTGTCTGACAGTGCGGAAGATGTTCTCAAATGTTTAATGATTATGTTCCAAGATTTGTTCTAAATTGCCATGCAAGCGTTAGGGTGACAACATTCGCATATTCATACTATGGGGCAAAATGTACTTGAGTTTCGGGTTCAGGCCCCAAGTTTACAAAGTATTCTCAGACTTAAGTTAATAATTTACTCAATTTTCAATCACTGTTTATGAGAATATCTTTGATCCAAAAACACAAACTTTTACTTATTGATGTATAAGTAAAATTACTAAATGCCATTACAACAAGTTTTCACTGTGTATTTAATCTTTGGTTTGTAACTTAAATTGGGTGGAAGTCAAGAGTCGAGAGAAAGGTACCAACCTGTAAAGGTGGAACTGATGAATATTTTGACGATATTTGCCCGAACGTCGGGTACCTCTTCTAGTTCTATACATCCTCGGAATAATTTATCTACCAATGTGCGGTCGTCGTCATTAAGATGTGTGTATCTATACAGGCCTTCTTTCTCTTGTTTCTGTTTTTGTAGAGCTTCTTCGTCAACATCATCGTCCGTTTCGTATCTCATGTTACTACTTGCTACAAATGAATGATTAAAGTTATGAAATGAAATGAAATGGGGTTTAACATCCTACTTTCCTGCACCGACTGGGATAATGTAGAAGGGCACAACCTAAGTCATACAGTGTGATATGAAGGAAATTTTGTCCGAGCAGCGGCACTACGGCCTACTCTTATTTCTCATTCGAACTGTCAAGGGTTCTTTTACGTGCACGGCAATGACTACACGAGACCTCGGTTTTAGTCCCATCCGAAAGACAAGAGACTGTTCCTTGTCAGCCCCACCCACAGTAGTAAGTGGGCCTGTACAGCCATGCACGTGCGCGCATGCGCATTGCATGCATGTGCGTGCACGTGACCTTGCACTGGATGACCCCTGGCACGTGCGTGACCCCTGGCACGTGCGTGACCCCTGCGTGACCTTGCACGTGCGTGACCTTGCACGTGAGATTGCACGTACGAAGAGAGGGGCGCGCGCGCGCGGGAAAAGAAAGAGAGAGAGAGAGAGAGAGAGAGAGAGAGAGAAGAAGAAGAAGAGAAAGAAGAAGAAGAAGGGGAAACAACTCTTTTACATTGATTAAGTTGGCCCTGAAAAGGGCCGTTGGTCCACACTCGAATGCGAGCACTAGAATGTGAGGGTACGACGCACTTTATGTCGGTTGCGTCTAATGGCCTCCACTAATTCGGGAGGAGGTCTTTTCCTGGGAGGTGTTTTTAATACCTCGTCAGGTAAGACAAAGATATCGTCAGGGGTAATCACGGCAAGCGTGTGACCCCTGAGATACATGAGAGTATCCGTGCTGTGGTTGTCTTCGATGCGTAACACCGGAGCATCCATTCTCAGGGATGTAGCCAGGATTTGCTGAGTGGTGGAAAAAAAAATTCCGAGCGAAGCGAGGAAAAAAATTTTTTTGGAGGGGGGCGTGGTCTTTTATGAAAATTCAATCCTTCCTGGTGTATTTCCAGAGCATCTGCTGCCTTTTTGTTGTATTTGCTTCAGTACAAATCAAATTTACTTAACTTTTATATTTACATATTCATCAAATTTTTACCAAATTAACTTAATTTCATCAATGATTCAATGATACAGAGACTCTTGCAGGGAGCTAAAAACTTATGTAAATGGTAATTGGTATTACATATATACCATTTCAAATTAATTTACTAAAAAAAAAGATCAGTTTCAAAGATTCTAAGTCAAAAGCCTCTGGTAGTGGTAGTCGTACTTATATTAATTACATGATGTAGTGACTAACGTAATAGTGAATGATAAGTAAAACAGTACACTCGCCTTGCCGCCTAATTGATTTATTTTGTGGCAAGTGTAAATAAAATGGACTGTAGCCCAACTGTCTCTCGGATTTAATTTAGATTCGGTAGAATTAACGCAAGAATGAGTAGTCGTAAAACCGAACGTACGACACCATTTACGACATCCAACACTTCAACATTGAAATGCCGTAAATTGGTCTGGGTGGCCTATTTACGGCAAATATACAATTCAAAGACCCTATAGAATCAGAATTATAAATTGATGAAGACGCCTTTTTTAAACTAATTTAGGATGGAAGGGTTTACTACGGCATTTTTTTGGAGGGGGGCGTGGTCTTTTATGAAAATTCAATCCTTCCTGGTGTATTTCCAGAGCATCTGCTGCCTTTTTGTTGTATTTGCTTCAGTACAAATCAAATTTACTTAACTTTTATATTTACATATTCATCAAATTTTTACCAAATTAACTTAATTTCATCAATGATTCAATGATACAGAGACTCTTGCAGGGAGCTAAAAACTTATGTAAATGGTAATTGGTATTACATATATACCATTTCAAATTAATTTACTAAAAAAAAAGATCAGTTTCAAAGATTCTAAGTCAAAAGCCTCTGGTAGTGGTAGTCGTACTTATATTAATTACATGATGTAGTGACTAACGTAATAGTGAATGATAAGTAAAACAGTACACTCGCCTTGCCGCCTAATTGATTTATTTTGTGGCAAGTGTAAATAAAATGGACTGTAGCCCAACTGTCTCTCGGATTTAATTTAGATTCGGTAGAATTAACGCAAGAATGAGTAGTCGTAAAACCGAACGTACGACACCATTTACGACATCCAACACTTCAACATTGAAATGCCGTAAATTGGTCTGGGTGGCCTATTTACGGCAAATATACAATTCAAAGACCCTATAGAATCAGAATTATAAATTGATGAAGACGCCTTTTTTAAACTAATTTAGGATGGAAGGGTTTACTACGGCACACAAAATTAAATTATGCCGTGGCAGACATGGTTTGCGTCGGCTTTTACTCTATGACTATGGCTTTGCCGTTTGCCGTGGTAAATTTCGAGCGATGAGTTTGTGTACGTACAGTCAGCAGAGTGAAAGAAGGATGAATCACGAATGGGTTTATTAAATACGACTGGGCGGGTTTCCTCGATTTTTTCTTTGTGCTGGGCGGCAAGAAATAGTGCCGGGCGCAAGCGCCCGGCGCCGCCCAGCGTGGCTACATCCCTGCATTCTGATACTGACAGAGAGACAGATGTTGTATCGTTTTAAGACCGTAAGGACGAGTCCATTTGATATGACGTCACGGACGAGTCCATTCATGGGTGACGTCACGGACGAATCCATTTGAAGGGTATGACGTCATGGACGAGTCCATTCATGGTGACAGGAATAAAAAGAAGGGAGGCGACAGCTTCAGTCATTTTCAAGCGATCAGCGAGCGAAGCAAGATGAGTTATTCTTTACGACCCGTGGATAGACGATACAGCCGATTGTTTAGAACCGAATCACTGTGTGTGGAGATAGACTTTTTGGAAGATTGGTCCCACGTTCCAGCCAACGATGTACCACAACAATTACACGACACTTTTGAGGCCATCATCGAGGAAATACGCCGAACCTTGGACGCCAGAGAAAGTGACTATGTTAGAATTGCCATCAGTCACCCAGGACTCAAAACACCGATCTGGTTACCGTTCCGTGAGCATCGTTTGTTAAAAGCCGAAGACGTTTTGCAGAAAGTGGCTGCCGTGTTACAGAGTAACGAAGAATTTAGACTAGATCAAAGAATGTCCATGAGTATTTGTCACGTGTCCCCTCCCGATGGTAGAGGTAGTGGAACAAACGTGAAGAAGAGACACTGCGCAAATTTCGACGATTATTTAAAGAAAAAGCGATGCCTCGTCACCATAAAGAATGCCGACGACTTATGTTTTCAGCGAGCTATTGTCGTCGCCCGTCATTATGCCAACAAACAAGACACGCCTGAATGGGAAAGAGAACGGAAGAGATTAATCAACAATACAGGACCCCATTCGTGGCAGACGAAGAAAACCGAAGCCCTCATCGATGCCGTCGGTGGAGCCAGGCAAGCCTGCACGGGGATGGAAACCTGGGAACTGTACGCCAAGTATTTAGGACAGCAAGGTTATCAGCTCAACGTTTTCTCTCGGGCCATCTTTGGAAAGGCGATCTATCGGGGAACAAAACACGTCACAGGCACACCAAAACATCTCAACCTGTATTTACACGACAGGCATTATGACGTCATTACCTCCATGCCCGCCTTTGTGGAAAGGTCGTATTTTTGTGAGACCTGCCAAGTGGGATACAATGCTGCAGAGAATCATTCGTGTCACGTCATGTGTCATGGATGTAAGACAATGGGTCCACCCTGTCCACCCGATCCCAACACAAAGACGTGTTACCGATGTCATCGTGTGTTTGTGAGCCGCCAGTGTTTCGACAATCATCTCGCCACCCGTTCCAGAGCCAAATGCAGTGTATGTCATCGGTGGAAGAAATGTGAGAAATGTCAAAAAGAGTGGGACGTCATCAACGCCAAACGAAATTTGGAAGAACATCGATGCGGAGAATACGAGTGTTCCATCTGCCGAGAGTGGCACACGGCCGAGAAACAGTTTTGCTACATTCAACCACTGAAATCACCCATCGACATGAACAAAGACCGAAAGACCCAAATCGACAAACTACAACAGACAACATTAACCCGCTTCGTCTTCTTTGACTTTGAATGCCAGCAAGATACCGGTGAACACATCCCCAACCTATGTGTCCTGCAAACCTGCTGTCACTTTTGTATCGACAATCAAGATCCCTGCGAGCACTGTGACATGTACTGGAATCACCAACGAGAAATTGTGTTTAAAGGCCCAGACACACTGGACGATGTGGGAAAATGGTTTCTACAACTCGCTGCTCACGGTACGGTGGTAAATGGTCGGAAACATGACAGTCACGAATCGAGTCCCGTGATTGCCGTGGCTCACAACTTTAAAGGTTACGACGGCCTACTGATTTTACAGACGCTGCACAAACATTCCGTGGCGCAACCCGAAGTGATTATGAATGGTGGTAAAGCGATGACGATCACAGTCGGTACGGTAAAATTCATCGATTCCCTCAACTTTCTACCGATGGCTTTACGGGACATGCCCAAGACCTTTGGCCTGCAAGAACTCAAGAAAGGTTACTTCCCTCACCACTTTAACAGACCGGAGAACGAAGATTACGTGGGCGCCTATCCTCCCGACACCGATTACGATCCGGATGGCATGAGTGTGACTGAACGAGAAAAATTTCACGAGTGGTACCAACAACACAGTCACGACGTCTTTGATTTTCGTCAGGAAATTCTCGCCTACTGTAAGAGTGACGTCGATGTCCTCCGCCGATGCTGTGGTGTGTTTCGCGAGATATTCCTCATGGACACGGGAATCGATCCCTTTGAAAAGAGTTTGACCCTGGCCTCTGCCTGCAGTCGCGTGTTACGCACGCACTACCTCACAAAAGACACCCTCGTCGTCATTCCTCGAGCTTTGATGCAACAGCCAAAACCTGGTAAGGACTGGCACCGCTTCCAGCCTCGACAACAGTCCAACAAAGCCCTTCGATGGTTGGAATGGGAACAACACCGACAGACCATGGCTGCATTCCGAAACCAGACGCCACTACCCAACATTCGACACGCCCGCAACGGTAATGAATGCCGAGTTGGCCCTTACAGTTTAGATGGTATGGACACGACCACGGGTACGGTGTACGAGTTTCACGGGTGTGCCTTTCACGGTTGTCCCAAATGTTATCCGGGCCCCGTCCAAGACCTTCAGCATAAACATCCCTACGATCCATCTCGCAGTATGAGGGACTTGTACCAGAAGACACAAGAACGTCACCGTCGACTCCAGGAACAGTACGGTATGAAGACTATCCGCGTCATGTGGGAATGTGAGATGGAGGAAGAACGACGCCACGATCCCGAGATGAACGAATTTTTACAAGGCTTGGAAGATCAGCAATGGCCCGCTCCCGAACCTCTGATGCCTCGCAACGCTTTCTTCGGCGGGCGAACCAATGCCATCCAACTGTTGGTGAACGAGTCGGTGGAAGACATGCGCTACATCGACGTGGTGTCCCTGTACCCCTACATTTGCAAGTACGGTACCTTTCCCATCAAGGAACCCACGATCGTCACACAGCCCGATCAAGACCAGTGGCAGCAGTACGAAGGATTGATCCAGTGTTCCGTCTTGCCGCCCCGTGGCCTGTTCCACCCGGTTCTCCCGTTTCGGCGCAAACAGAAATTGGTGTTTGCCCTGTGTCGAAGCTGCGTCGACGAACACATGCAACAAGGGGAGATTGCCGAATACCAATCGTGTGATCACACCGACGAACAGCGAGCCTGGGTGGGTACGTTTGTCACCCTGGAACTGAAGAAAGCGGTGGCCCTAGGATACAAAGTACTGAAAGTCTACGAAGTCTGGCACTGGAAAGAATTCAGCACCTACGATCCCGAGGCCAAAACGGGCGGTCTGTTTACGGGGTACATTAACCACTACCTCAAGAAGAAGATGGAAAGCAGCGGTTATCCCGACACCTGCCACACCGAAGAAGACAAGGCCCGCTTCGTCAACGACGTGTACGACACGGAAGGTATTCGTCTGGATCCCGCGTCGATAAAACCCAACAAAGGAATGCGGGCGTTTAGCAAGTTACAATTGAACACAGCATGGGGTAAATTCGGACAGAGAGACAACTTTCCCAAAACAGAGTACGTCACGGAGCCCAGCGTCTACTTTGAAAAAATGTTGGATGTGACCCAGACCGTACGAGATGTGCAGTTAGTCAACGACAATATGGTCTTGATGGAAACGCTGAAAAAAGAAGAACACGTGGCACCCTGTCCCATCACCAACGTGGTTATCGCTGCCTTTGTCACGGCCCAGGCCCGTTTAAAACTCTATTCCGTCTTGGAAAAGTTGGGAGAAAGGGTATGCTATTTTGACACCGATAGCGTCATCTACCAATACCACCCCACGTCATGGAATCCCCCAGAAGGTTCGAGTTTGGGCCAGTGGAAGAACGAGTTGCCCGAAGATGTCACCATTCGAGAATTTGTTAGCGGAGGACCAAAGAATTACGCATACCGCCAGAGCGATGGTAAAACTGTATGTAAAGTCCGGGGATTCACCTTGAATTATCGTGCCTCCCAACAGCTGAATTACGCCATCATGAAGGAGAATGTACGGCACGTCAATCAAAACGAGCCTCTGGTCATAGCCAATCCGTTCAAGATTACCAGAACACGTGACCGCCGTCTTTGGACACGCCCCGAGAACAAGCGGTATAAAATCGTGTATGACAAGCGGTTTGTTCAATTCAATGACGATGGCCAACCGAGCAACACTTACCCCTATGGATACTGACTTTCGGGTCTCAGGACGATGGCGATCAAACAAAGAAGATGACGAACCAGCAGAAAATACGGAGATGATCGAGAAACTTAGACGACGATGGCTCAACTTTCGAGTGTTGAAATGTTTCCTACCCATTATAGAAGAAAGGCAACACGAAGAGTGTATCGGCTGCAAGTACGAACATCCCAGTCAGAGATACCACTCGTGTCTGGGACTAGGCGTTTCTTCCATAACGGGTCAACCCTCACACCCCGTGGACGATTACAATCACTACCTCTGGGTGGACGAGCCGAAACTTCAAGACATCGATAGCGTGCTAGGCAGTATGATGGACGATCCACGGGATCAAGTCAAGACGTGGGAGGACGAACAACGATGGCGAGAAGACGTCGAGAAAGCCTTGAAAAAGTTCTGGACGGTGGTACCGGGCTTTAAGACCGCGTTGATCAAACGCAAAGACGAGTTCGTCGAACAGAAAGAAGACCCCATACGCCAGTGGATGGACGACTTGCCGAAGAAAAAGAAACGTTGGTCTCTGGATCAAATGGATATCAATGTCATGTCCGGTAAACTGGGAGAAGGCTGGGAATGTATTGGCAGACATCTGGGGATCAGAGAAGCGCGAATCAGTCAAGCCAAGATGAGTCATCCTAACAGTGCGCGCATGCAAATTTTCACCGTGTTCAACCATTGGCGCCAAAAACACGGTAATCGAGCCGACCTGATGACGTTTTTGGAAGCCTGTCACGTGAGTGAAGCCTTGGTCGATTGGGACGAAGTGAAAAAGTACGTGGAAAGCCTGGAAATCATAGACTAAACAACGAACCAATCAAAACGAAGGAAAAGAAAGAACCAATCAAAAGCGAGTGACGTCACGACCAGGACTATAAGAAGCGAAGTGTCCCACTGCAATTTCATTCTGCTCTCGATGGCTAGTCAAGCTTGTTTCTCCTGTAACAATGTCGGACACTGGTATAGAGACTGCCCTGCTCGTTCCCAACAACAACAGCAACGAAAACCAAGACAAGACAGACCAGCCTATGGTTCCTATGGAAATTGTTACCTCTGTGGAGAACCAGGACACTGGGCACCCCAGTGTGGAAAACGAACCGAAGCCCAAAAAGCGAAGAGTGATGAAGAAAGAAAAGAAACTGTCAAAAGAAAGTGTTATGGAATCAAGAGACCCACCGACGAAAATCACAAGTGCCTCAACTGTGGACAGCTCGGACACGGCCTGCTCGAGTGCCAAGAAGAAATCCAAACAGAAAACAACTTTGAAGCCGTTGCCGGTCGCATGTTCGACAACAACATCGACATGCCCAGAGACAACACCCGCAGTCAGCGATACTGGTACTGGTGTGGAGAAGCGTTCGAGCTCTACAGACGATACAAAGAGAAAAAGAAAACAGCCGACGAAGCTTTCCATCCCATCTCCTATTCTCCCAACTACCAGTGAAAATGGTGAAACCCCGGCTGTCCTCTTGTTGGCAGAGAAGGAAGCAGAAAGTTTTTCCCGAGCACTCATCCAATATGCGGGTCCGAGAGATATGACCGAAGTCTTGTCGTATCCCCCTTGTTTCGATATGAGTGAATGGATACCCGTCGTCGTCACGTTTGCTGAAGTGGAAGACTGGCACCCACACGACACGATGCAGAAGCTTTTGGGACATGTGTATTGGATTCCCCGCGTCCTGAGAAATGTACCCTGGGTGAGACAAGAGATCCTGAAGAGAGAACGCGATAACTAACAGTTTTTTCTTTTCCTTTGTATGATATGTTTTTTTGAATTGTTGTATTGAATGTTCTTTTTGTATTTTTTGTAAAATAAATTGTGTTCTAATTTCATTCCATGTCTGTTGTTCTGTCGCGAAGGTATAAAAGGCAGGGGGAAAAGGGAATGGGGGAAACAGTGCAAGATGGATGTGACGTTCAAACATCCCTTTACCATGTTAGTCAGTGGTCCAACGGGTGTTGGAAAGACGGTCTTTGTGCAGAAATTTCTTCAAGCGTCCCTGTTCGACGTCCCTCCCCAACGTATCGTGTGGGCTTATGGCGAATGGCAAGAGAGTTACGATCGCTTTCCCTACAATTATGTCAAAGGCTTGACGGATATTGACGACGTGATGGGTCAAGTCAAAGGTCCACAAGTCTTAGTCGTGGATGATTTGATGGGAGAAGACACGGAGATATTGCAAAAGTGGTTCACGAAAAAGAGTCATCACCACGACACGAGTGTCATTTACATTGTGCAAAACTTGTTTGACAAGCAACAGCGTACCATCAGTCTGAATGCCCATTACCTGGTCTTGTTCAAAAATCCCCGAGACGCCTCGCAAATTGGTGTGTTGGCCCGTCAGATGTACCCTTCCCGTTCCAAGTATATGCAAGAAGCTTATGAAGATGCGACGAGTACCCCTCGCAGTTACTTACTCGTTGATTTGAAGCCCGACACTCCCGAAACATTGCGACTGAGATCCAACATTTTACCCCAAGAGGAACCACCCATCGTCTACGTCCAAAAAGTATAAAAGGGGGGCCTGTACTTCGAAATGACTCTTGTTTGTCACGATGGCTCGCACGAAGAATACGCAGAGGAAACACCCACCTCCCACCCTTCCCAGGGCGACGTTCCCGACCCTGGCACCGGACCTTCGTGATCCCACGGTACGAAGTCAGACTCGCCCGAGAATGAGGGCCCCCAGAAGACAATGGTTACCCCCGTCGTTGACACCACCCACGAGTCCCATGTCTCCCTTACCGGCCACACCACCACGCCGTACCTTACCGGTTACACCTCCACGCCTCACCTTACCGGTCACACCTCCACGTCCCACGTCACCACCCTCCGCTTCTCGGTCTCCCTCTCCGATCTTTCGCAGACCACGAAGAGAAAAGAAGAATTCTATGAAAGGACTCAAGTCCTTCATTCGCAAATTACAACAGCTGACTCCCGATATGGCTTATGGACAGTTGGTCAAGAATACGGGCCGGGCACGTATTGGATTGTTGCAGTGGTTCAAGTTGGCGGCCAACCATTTGCTGAAGGGTAACATTCAACCACTACATGCCCAGCACAAGAAATGGGTGGAACGAAATCGACAAGTGTTGACCCAACTGACGGAGAGAAACATGCCGACGACCGAAAAACTCTCCCTGATCATGAAACCCGGGGGACGCGGGTTTTTTGGGGGTGTGCTGATTCGTATCTTGCTGCGATGGAAGGAAAGACTGCAAGAGGAAAGAAACAAGAAACGAAATCAATTCGTTCGACGGGCCGCTCAGCGCGGAAGGGGTCTGAGTACCGAAGAATTGAACCAGCATCGAGCGTTGCTTCGCAAACTGAGTAATCCACGAACATCCCCCAACGTCAAACGACGACTTGTCGATCAACAGGGTGGTGCCATCGGGGCATTGCTGGCCATGGCCCTCCCGGTTTTGGCCCCCTTGGTATCTAATCTATTGGGTGGACAAAAGGGTGGTAAACATCCCTTCCTTAGAAGGCGCGATAGAGCGAACGCTATGGCTGCCGAGCTATCTAAACTATTTGGTGGATAACCCCGTGGACAGAAAGGTATAAAAAGGGAACCGGAGAACGGCCCCGAGCTCAGTCATGGAGACACTGCGGTATCTATTGAACACTGCACCGAAAGACCGTCCTCTTTTACTCGAGACCCAACCCATCGTCGACGGTGTGTGTGAGTGTATTGGAAACCTGATTCGCGGCAACGTTCCTGTGACCGACAAAGAAGTCAAGCGCTTGAAAAAGGACGCCCCCTTGTTACGACGTTTGGGCACGTCTAAAACACCTTGGAAGACCCGTCGGCGACTTCTGAAGCAACAGAAAGGGGGATTCTATACCCGATTGTTTAGGTCCTTTCCCAAAGATGAAATTCGCCAAGAAAATGAAACTGGTACCCTTCGACGGACCCATCGACGTCAAACCCGTCGAAGTCATGCAAGTCGAACCCGCGTACGATCGAGATCCACTGCAGCAGGCCGTCGAGAATGTCCACCAAGACATGCAACACGTGTTAAACGATCCCACCCTAACCGACGAAAATAAAATGCAGCGTTACGGACAGTTGTTACATCGTTATCAAACGATGCAAAAGAAAAGAAAACTGGTCATTCCCTTGTTGGACGAAAACATACCCGAGCCAAAAGAAGAAATTTCGGAGGCACCCATCCTGGAGTCGGTCCCCCGACCCTATCAACATCGAGCTCGCCTTTTGTTGAAACACATGAAAGAAAAGACACCTTGGTCGTGGAACGAGAACTTGGAATTGGTTCGGAATGGCTCACGCGTACCCAACACCAATGCCATTGACATTGTGAACGATTTGGTTCGTCGGCGAAAGAATACCCAGGCTCCCGTGGGATGGTTTGGCGTGATGCAAAGTTTGAAGGCCACGAACGTACCGCGCGAAGCCATTGGTAATCAAGAACGATGGAACGTGTTGTCCACACCACCGACACGGACTCCGCCCCGACGCCCGAGAAAGAAGAAAATCTCCAGCACGGATACCCCTAGTACATCTACCAGAAGATGGCTCTCCTTGCAAAAACTATAAATAGCCTGTTCATAGGGACACCTGCTGAAACATGGAACGAAAGCTGAAGAAAGTGTATTACGACCCGAATCACCCGGCCGCTTTCGGTGGAGTCCTGGACCTTCACAAAGCTACCGGTGTGTCCTTGGACAAAGTCAAGGCATGGTTGAAACAACAAAGGGCGTACACCTTGCACAAACCATTGAAAAAGAAATTCTCGCGGTCTCCCACGGTAGTGGCCGGCATAGATCATCAGTGGCAAGCCGATTTGAGCGACATGTCGGCCTTGGCCAAACAGAATGAAGGATACCGGTATTTGCTGTGCGTCATCGACGTGTTTTCCAAGTATGCTTGGGTGTTGCCCCTCAAAAACAAGACGGGGGACAGTTTGGTGGATGCCTTTCGTCAAATCTTTCAAAGTCGACAACCCCTGCGACTTCAAACGGACAAAGGTACCGAATTCCTCAATCGAAAAATGCAAGCGTACCTGAAGAAGAAAAAAATACATTTTTTCGTGACACACAACGTCGAAACCAAAGCCAGTGTGGTCGAAAGATTTCAAAGGACACTGAAAGAGCGCATGTGGCGTTACTTTACTCATCGACAAACACAACGGTACATCGACGTGCTAGACGACCTGGTTCGGGCTTACAATGCTAGACGACATCGGACCATCGGCATGGCGCCCAAAGATGTTCGCCCCGAACACGAATGGATGTTGACAACACCGCCTCCACGTTCCCCGAAAAAGAAAAAATCAATGAACATTGGTACGACCGTACGTTTGGCTTTACCGAAACATGGTGCCTTCGACAAAGGTTACTGGCCCAACTGGACTCTGGAAACGTTCAACGTCGCACCCAACGTCGGTCCCGGTTACAAACTGTTGGACGAAAGAGGTGAACCCATACAGGGCACCTTCTATCCCGAAGAATTGCAAGCGGTCCAAGTCAACGACGATGAGATCTTTCCCATCGAAAGAGTACTCGAAAGAAAAAAAGACAAAGTATTGGTGAAATGGTTGGGCTATCCGGCGAGTTTTAATTCGTGGATCGACAGGACCAGTCTCCAAAACGTATAAATAGGAGCGAGAGACGCCAACATCAGTCAACATGCAAGACGAAACCACGTCTACGTCCGCGAGTGCCCACAATTGGTCGCTCTTGGGAAAACGTGTGCCACAAGCGGAAATTGTCTTTTTCTGTCAAGTGATTTTAGTGTACGTCGTGGCGGGAGTTTCTTTGTCCCAACTGGCTTTCAAACCCGACGGATCGCAGACCACGTTGTGGACGGCCTTGCTCTCCAGTAGCTTGGGTTACCTGTTACCTTCTCCAACCTTGAAAACCAAACATAATGAACAACGACCGGCCCTTTTACCTCACGCTCCCTAGTGACAGTTCCATGTCGTGGTATCCCGACAACAAAGTCTCCACGTATCATACACATCTGGAACCGCCACTTCTCGTCGATCATCGGGAATGGGAAGTGGGTCTGTCCATGATCACGTTACCCGACCAATGGCAAAACATCGATCAACGAGACAACACACTCGGCTTACGCATTCATCCTTGGTCGCCCTCGAGCGACAAACCCGGAGTAAAGATATGCCGGGACCGCCACAGGATCGACCCGTCGAATTGTTTCAAAGGTGTAAAGGGTGGTGAGATCAAGGGATCGGTCGAAATGGAAACGCACATCAAGAGTGACGACTACGAGTCGCTGAGACACATCCTGGATGTCCTGAACACTAGACTGGATGATTTGTGGAACCTGTCTCCCATCTACAATCATTTGGCCCATAAACCCGTTCGCTTGGATCCCAATAACAAGGAAATGACCGACCACGAGAAGAAAGAGCAGAACGAGTACGAAACTCGAGAGGTGATGCGCCAAGGGGCCGTACAAAGAGGTTCCTTCGTGTCTTTCAAGAGAGACAACACCAACGATAGAGTGTATCTGAAGATCAATCACGTGCAGGCGCTTTTCTGGTTTGACGTGTTGCCGAAAATCGAACTTCGTCTGTGTGGACCCATCGTGGCCATGTTGGGATGGCCTGGAAACGAACTGTTGGTTACCCTGCAGTCAATCCAAATGACCGGCGAAGATGGCCAAAGTCTACGGTATTACTACGCCCACCACACCCCAAATCTTCAAATCCAGTACGATCTGTTTTACATCTACACGGACATTATCGAACCCCAGATCGTGGGCGACGTGAAGGCTACTTTGCTAGACGTGATTCCCAGTCGACGATTGTATCACCGTCCCGCCAGGATTCACTACTTACCTCTGAAGTACAGTCGACTAAACTCCATTGGTCTCTATATAAGGAACGGAATGGGGAAAGCCGTGCCATTTCTCGACGGTAAGGTGGTGGTCCAACTTCATTTTCGCCGCCGATGATGATTCGAGTGTACAAAGGTGGAGTGCTCAGACAGCGAGGGGCTGGCAATGGTCTGGTGGTGTACAAGGGGGGAATTCTGAGACAACAGGGTGCCGGTCGATGGTCGGGGTTATTGAATGCCGTCAAATCGGTCGGGAAGACCTTGTGGTCGGCCGGTAAAGCGGCCGTGAAAAAGAATGTGGCCCAAGTGTTACCCAAAGTGGGACAAAGCGTGCTCGACGCCGTCAGTGGTCGTGAAAAATGGAACTGGAAGAAAGTCGCCCAGGACACGCTTCGCCCCGCATTGTCAAACACGATGTCCGACACACTCAAGAACGTGGTCGCCCACCTGGAACCTATAAAAGACCCCTCACGAACCCCGTCCACTTCACATCGTCCGAAGAGGAAGAAGAAGACACAGGTCACTTCTCACAAACGACGTAAACTAGATATCTTCGACCATGGCTACGCAGGTAATGCGCAATGATTCCTGTCCCTGCGCGCGAGACGAATTGCAGGATTTGTTCAGTGTACCCGACACGCAGACGGCCATAAACAAGGTGACCAAAATCCGAAAGTATCCACTGACGCCCGACTTGAACCACGACGGACCCATCGAATTTTATATTTCCAATGCCACCACCGATTTCATCGATCTGGCCAACATGACACTACACTTGGCCCTAAAGGTGACCAAGAACAACGGGGATGACCTGGATGCGGATAGTCAAGTCGCACCCATTAACAACCTGTTTCATTCGTTGTTTAAAGACGTCAAATTACGCCTGGGAAAGGATGCCGAAACCTTGGTCACCACCTCTCTGCCCAATTATCCCTACCGGGCTTACTTGGAGAATTTGTTGAGTTTCGGTAAGGGAGCCAAGAACGATCACCTGTCGAAACAAGTCTTGTGGGAAAAAGACACCGCCAGTCAGTTCAATTCCACGAAATCCGTCGCCACCGCCGGGGATGGTGGAGGACAGGCTCCGAATAACAAAGGATTGGAACAACGTCAGAAAACCATCGCTGAAAGTCGCACCTTTGAATTGCAGTCGCGTCTACACTTGGACATGTGTTTACAAGATCGGTATCTGTTGGACGGTGTGGACCTGCGATTGAAATTGGAAAAGCAATCCCCGAAATTTTTTCTGATGTTCGGCGAAGGCAACGATGCAGAAGATTACAAAGTTGAGTTCACCAAAGCCTACCTGGATATCCCGTTCGTCACCCTGGCTCCCAGTACCTACACACGGATAGCCGCGCAACTTCAATCGTCCAACGCCAAGTATCCCCTGAAGCGCGTGGTGGTCCGCGACATGGTCATTCCCGACAATCGCACCAGTCACGTCCTAGACAATCTGTTTGTCAACGAAAGCCTGCCCAATAGATTAATCGTGGGTATGGTACGTAACACGGCCTACGATGGAAGAAAAAACAGAAATCCCTTCGAATTCCAACACAATCAATTGGAAAACATCAAATTGACCAAGAACGGGGAAATTGTGGACGAATACGACGTCAACTTTCCCCAGCGACAAGCCATCGCACCTTACCTGGATTTGATGAAACGGGTGGCCGTCTTAAACACCCGAGAAGACCTGGACCTCCCTTTCCACGACTATATCAATGGGTACACTTTGTATTGTTTCGATTTGACCAACGACCACGGAGCCGACGGTAACTACTTCCATCCCAAAGCGGCAGGTAACCTGTCTTTGGAACTCAAGTTCGGTGCGGCCCCGACCAATCACCTCAGTCTTGTTCTGTTTGCCGAATACGACAATGTCTTGGAAATCGATGCCAACCGACAAGTCATCACAGATTGGTGAGGCTCTCTCCAACCGACAACTGACACGGGCTTTAGAAAAACATCTCCCCGCTAACGTATTCGGGGGCGTGTGGGCTCGTAATCATCTGGATATACTGCGCCCGACCTCGTACCCCAAAGCCTATGTCATCAACACGGACGACGAAGACCAACCCGGTAGACACTGGACTGTGTTTGTGTGCGAAGGACCAGATCACATTACCTTCTTCGATTCCTACGGGTGTCCCCCTGATGTCTACGGAGAAGCCTTTCGACGTTTCGTCCAAGATCTACAACTCCACTACCAACCCCGATGGATTCAGGGACTTGAGAGTGTCGTCTGCGGCCATTATTGTTTGTATTATTTGTGTCATCGTTTTCACGTTCCCTCCCCGCACGCCCTTTCTGTGTTCGGGCACGTGTATCGTGTGAACGATATACTCGTCGAACAATGGGCTAGGGATCATTTTCCCGACTTGCAAAAAGATCAGAAGAAGGGACAACGATGTCGATGCTTTTTTGCTCTGTAAATATGTTTTTTGTGTTCAATGTGTTCAAGTTCAATTTTGTGTTCAATTTTGTGTTGAATAATATGCTTTGTAAATGTGTTCATGTTCAATAAAATGTCGACAACATATCACGTGTCTGTTTTTTTGTGACGTCATGTGACGTCATGCTATTCTGATTGGTGGGAAATGGTATCGCCCCAACACCTTAGACTCGTCCCGTCCCTAGCCATAAATAGGAGTGTCGAAGCCAAAAGAAGTCACAAACAAAATGGATCGAAAAGACAAAAGGTTTTGTACGACTTGTGGGGGGTATTACCCTTTGTCTAAGGGGAACCGGCCAGAAGCAGATTACCTAGTCTGCTTCTGGTGTGGGGTAGATGTGTCCAACACCTACCATAGGCGGTCGAAGCATGCTGTCAAGTGTGAGAAGCGACCTGTACCACGGTACTCGGCAGAGCATCCAAGATGTTCCTGCTAACCCTCTCATTGAGAGGACCAACGGCCCTTTTCAGGGCCAACTTAATCAATGTAAAAGAGTTGTTTCCCCTTCCCTCCTCCTCCTCCTCCTCCTCCTCCTCTCTTCCCCTTTCTTCTTCTTCTTCTTCTTCTTCTTCTCTCTCTCTCTCTCTCTCTCTCTCTCTCTCTTTCTTTTCCCGCGCGCGCGCCCCTCTCTTCGTACGTGCAATCTCACGTGCAAGGTCACGCACGTGCAAGGTCACGCAGGGGTCACGCACGTGCCAGGGGTCACGCACGTGCCAGGGGTCATCCAGTGCAAGGTCACGTGCACGCACATGCACGCACATGCATGCAATGCGCATGCGCGCACGTGCATGGCTGTACAGGCCCACTTACTACTCCCACCACCCCTTTCTGCACCACCATACGTAATCTTTGCATTTATTAGTTTTGAGCCATGGTGCTGCGGTGGCCTTACAATAATGAGCAGAGTAGTATGTACTTGGATATAAAAAAGGATAGGTCGATAATGAATTGTCGGACATGCGTGTTGTATTATGTTTTATGAAGTCTTGTCGATGATAACATGTTAGCATTCTTGCCGAGCGGAGTGTGACATAAAAATTTTAAGTGGTAGTCTTTTCTTTCCCTTTAATGTTAGAATGGCGAGTTAGAGGGCGGAATATGTTATGTATATCGATGGCCATGCATTTATAACCCTTGTAAATTAATAAACTTTTAATTGGGTTCTTTAATTGGATTCTCTATTCTAAACACTATATAGTTCTATAAACTGACAACTCAATCTTTATCTTGGTGGCTCACTAACCAAGAGACAGAGAGTTCAAGTCAGTGTGGATTCCCGTTGTCAATGGTGCAGGACGGAGGGGCGCTCACGTAAACGAACCCATGACAGATGAAATTCGACGAAGAGAGGACAAAATTTCTCTCATAGAACTCGGTTGGCGTAGAAAGGCAGGTCGTTAATCCCCATTTCATTTCACTTTCATTTAACACAAACAAACTATCTCGAGACTAACACATGCTTTATTTGTTTCAACAAGTTGCTTGCAGTGGGAGAATAAACCGGGTTTTGAAGAGAAAACTCATGAGGTTTGGCAAATGTGGGATAGAACTGCCGACACTTGCATGGATGACGTCACGAATTATCTCTGTCACAGATTACTGTCTTTAACACGTGCAATGACATCACTCGGCGTCAATCTTTGGCTCAATGGCGCGTGCATTGTTTACATAAGACGTAACTGCTTCGGCAAAATGATCCTTTTACTCATTTTAATACCCATTTACACTAAATAGGAAATACTTTTTAACTTTAAATACTTCAAAAGTCTTTACTTATTTGTCTAATACATACAAAAAATGTTTTAGAATTTAATTTGTCGGAAGAAAAAAGTTAATATGGGGACTCATTAAGTCGCGTCGATGTCATCCTTATCAGTGACTCTTGCGGCCTAGCGAATATTCAGTGCTGATCAGTGTGGTTAGACTTATCGGCCGCCCAAAAGCAGCATGATCAGCCAAATTAAATTTGTAATGATAGCAGCCATGGAAGTACAAAATTATCGACAATATCATGGCGACGGTCATGGAATTTTATTAAACCGAACTTTACGAATGGACGAACCTGGGTCTAATAAAGCGCTAATCATGATTAAAGAGTCTCTTCACAAATAATTAACTTGTGTGTCGCCTTTATAAATCACCATATGTGTCGTCAGTATTAGAAATCAATCGCTGATCAATATCTGACATTGACTGGAAATTTCTTATACCATATGTGTAAACAGTACCCGAAAATCGATCTTGAACTTTTGATTAGATTTTGGAAATATAAAAATAGTTACCTTTCTTTTCCAGAGACATTTTCAATGGTCATATTTACCATCCACACAAAAAGAAATCAACCAATTTAGGATTAATTAATCCAAATAATTTACACCACTCGCCATTATTATGTTTCTTTTGTCTGAAATCTAACTCAAAATATTTTGGGTTTGATTCGCTTGAGAGAGCGGTTGCTATATGAAATGTATACCTGGCAATTTCGTCACTCAAACACACGTGGTTCATTAATCCCCGTGGGGAACAATAATAAGACAGTTACGCTATTCGGGGAGGCCATTATTGACAGTTGGGCACGCACAAAGGACGAGGCAGGTTTAAGTATTATTCTGTTACGACATCTTTAAAATACCCACAGCATAATTTTTTTCTAAGTTTAAGTGGGATTTATTAGCCTTAAATCAGCCATTATCCGTTTAAAGTAAACAGGATAATCTTCGTGATTGGGGTATTTAATTAGGCCTATTTATTGGATATAAATGCAATAATCCGGATTTCGTTTCTGACCTATCACCCTTATCAATAAAAGGTAGCCAACATTGCTAATTGAATTATGCTTATTATGTATGATAGAACTATTATTTGTTGTAATATATATCTAACAAATCAAATATTGTTGATTGTTACCTTGTCGATGGTATTAAAATATAATAATAATGAATTTACAAAGCGTATGAAACCCAACCTAATTTGCTGCTTCAAGAGGCGCCATGCAGTGAGAGATATTTTCCCGGATAGCGGCGTTTCCTACTACTCTTCGTTGAATTCTTAAGGCGTAGGGTTCTTTTGCGGCACACCATTGTGTATCTCTCTCTGGATATATGTTTTTCTTCCCATCCCAACAACTAAAGCGATTCCAAATCGGGCTATCCACCCTTCTTCCAGTGGCGCCGCCAAATTAAAGAGTAATGTAAGTGCCCCTTGAATTTGGTTTGCTCTTTGTTTGCCCTTCTCCAGTGATCAAATCCCATATTCCCAGTCAGTCATAGACTGTATGTTGAAGAGTCATAGTGATTTCTTACCAAACCTTGCTGGAAACCTGCTACACTCAAAGCCATTAAAAACGCAATACCAAATTCAAAGTTTATTTACTACAACAACTTTTAACACATGTAAATAATAATTGACAAAATCGAGATAACAAGCATCTGTGGATAATTTCATGAACGAATTCACTACAAATGCACAAAACCGCCGAAACGTCAGAGAACCATGAAACAAAGCAGAGGTCAGCTAAAGTCAATATCGAGTATGTCCACCCTGATCTCTTACACATGCATGAAGTTGCCTTGGCATAGACTGGCACAGGTGTCTCACTACACGCTATGGGATTGTTTGCCAATGATTTTGGAGTAGCTGTGCCAACTCTACAACAGTTCGCGGTGGCACGGCTTGAGTTTGAACCTGTCGTCCAAGTTCATACTAAAGGGTTCACGTCGGGAGACATAACGGGCCAATCCATAACAAGGACATGATGATTGCTCAGAAAATCTTTTGTCAACCTGGCAGTGTGGGGTCGGGCGTTGTCATGCTGGAAAACCATCTGTCGACGGATGCCTTGTAGAGCCAGCAATAGAAGCAACACCGGACGGCGTCAACATAATGGACCACCACCACCCAAGGCTCTGACCCCACCTCCCCCGAAAAGATCCCTTTCCAACACGCAGTTACTTGCAAGACGTTTATGTCGACGTCGGTAGATAACGGTGACGTCCATCAAAAAAATGACATTTCGCCATGGTGTGTTGTGCAGATACCCCTGATTTGTGGCCAATTGCTGTCTGGCAAGTCGATGACGATGCAAAGGTATTTGACCTTGGTAAGGTCGACGACAGCGTAACCCAAGAGCAGCCAGGCGCCTTCGGACTGTTTGTTTGCTGATCTGACGTTTCTGTGTTCCAACAGTTCCCCTGGCAGTAACAGCTATAGCTGACTGGAACCTGTTGCGCAGATGCTGTAGTCGGATGTGGCAATCTTGAGCAGCGGTTGTTACAGGTGACGCTCGAGGTCGGTGTTAATCGGCAACTCTTCCCGTCTACCTGTAAAGCCCAATGATCCAACATGCCGATAGCTCTGTTCCTGTTTTCTTGTGTAAAGCGTGGCATTTTTCCGAGGTGATGAATGTTAAAGTAATCTGTATTTAAAGAGTCATAGTGCCGGGAATGAACGTGTAAAAACGTATGACATCGGACTGCTTAAAGGAGCTAAATCGCTAACATTTGGGACTTAGAAATTGACACAAGTGGGTCGCAACGCATATAATACT